>JAZGLO010005584.1:0-335968 GCA_036873155.1 Biomphalaria sudanica | reverse complement strand
AGTTAATCTTTATTTGGGGGAGGGGGCTGGACTACAAGAGCCACACCTCTAAGGTAACCAGGTATATCTCTAGATGAACAACTCCCTCCCTCTTTTATTTGTTTAGCCCATCACATTGAGTTCATTGATTGACAGGTGACCCCAAGTCAGATACGATGGACGTAAGCACTCTCTAGAGGTCACACGAGGGAACTAGGTTTGTTATTGGGGGGGGGGGACTAGACTTTACATTATAAATTCGTATTACATAGGTAGCAGCGATGTCTGGCACACTGGCTTGTCTTGACCTTTGAGTGGTCTAGTAAACATCTTATATTTCTTAACTACGTCACGCTGATAATCTGTCTAGATGTGCGGGTATATCTCCAGACGTAGAGATGAGCTACCCCCACCTCCTTTTGTTTGTTTAGTCCATAACATTGAGTTCACAGATAGGCAGCTGACCACATTAAGCCAGATGTCAACGTGTTGACACTGTCTATAGGTCACATCTTATGAGGGAACTGAGTTTGTTTACTTGGAGTAGAATTTTTATTAGGGGCGGGACTACAAGCCAAATCTCTATAAGGTTAATTTGGTATGAGTTTGTTTATTATGAGATAGGTTGTCAATCAAGGGTCTGGACCACAAGCCACACCTTTTATACTATTGGACGGGTAATAAGTTTGTTTACTTTGAGTTAAATCTTAATTATGACTCAGGACTACAAGCCAAACAGACACTGACCAAGGGTATCTTTTAAGGGAGGGCTCAAGAGACTCAACACCCCCAACTTCTTATTTGTTTAATCCATGACAATGTATTGATAGAGAATATAGACATTGACCATTCTTAAGCCAGAATGGATTAACGCAAATTGTTAAGACATATTGACACTGTCTAGAGGTCACTAGATGATGACACTAAGTTTGTTTACTTGGAGAGAAATGTCAATTAGAGCGCTGAACTACAGGACACACCCCTACAAGTATTTTGTTACACAAGCCACGGGTATAAAAGTGGCTTGCAAGGGCATTTAGTAAATCTTACTCTTGTGTTATGTGTGTGTCTTGATTGAATCACAATATTCTTAATAAAATTTAAGAGTGTCAAGTAACTCCTCGTTATTACTGGAATTACTTTAGATATTTACTAAGCCACTATCTGTATCAGGTACAAACCAGAAACGGTTTGTGGCCTTTAAAACACGAGCCTAATGACAAGTTGATGGTGTAAAATACATGAACACAAACATCTACCCACTATACAACTTAGATTGTACTTAAGAGAGATTTACGCTATAAAACCAAGATTGAACTTTACCTTTGAAAGATTTACATTAGTTACATATACGTTTATATATTCTGCATGAGTTATCCCACATTCTACTTTACAATTAGCGGCCTCATACATACGCACACACCATCTCATGTTACACAGATTAGTTATTGATAAGCATATCTGTAAAAAAATGCTGATTTTAATTTATCAATCAGTGATAGAGTTTAAAGTAAGAAAGAAATAACAAAATAATATGAATATAGGTATGTTAAATAGAAGATTTGCAAAAACTTCAGTAAAACGAGCTGTTTGAGTCATGTAGGTATTCGGCTCCGGCTCCGGCCGAATATCTAATTTTACTATTCGGTTATATCCGGCTCCGGCCGTATATTAAAAAGTACTATCCGGTGCACCCCTAATATACATATATATATATTACAATTGTAAGGTAATTTCATGCTGTATTGCTATTTATATTGGTATGTAAATTTCTGGTCATGTTGCACGTGTTTCACCTATAACACAAATGTATTAGGGCCCCTAAGTTCCTTATCTCATGTCATGAAGTCGAATGTTGAAATGCAAGGCTCCCTAAAGAAGCCAAGCCCCCTTGGGACCCCCTAATCTTTTGCTACGCTGCTGTGTATATATATATATATATATATCAACTACAAACTCAATGGGAAAGTAAAGAATCGCAACATCTAAACTGGGTGCCATTGAAACCAGCATGATGACAGTCTGTATCTCCTTCTACTTAAAAGTTGTATTACGTAATGATCCGACGTGTTGGATAACGTTTACAAAACAATGTGATAGTATGTTTTACTTGCATTATACCTAAATTTAAAACTCTTCCAAATCTGTTTACTTTATTCAAAACATATAGTTACTCCCACACTCACACCGCTTGACCATCAGTCTGTATGGAAAGTTTTACAAGATCATTTTTTTTTCCCTCTTCCCATTGTTTTGGATCAAGATGAAAATGAGCACTATCTTTCATTGTCGATGGAGCTCATCAATCATTGAAACAACAACAACAACAATTGGTTTGATTATTTTTTTTTAGCAAAAGGGAGGTAAACCTTGAAATATTAAGAGAAATGGCAGCGACTTCAAGATGCTCTCTCCCCACACAGTATACCTTTTATTTAAAAAAAAATCATATTTTGTCTGTTTTCAGGAATGAGTAGCGCTTTAACCTTAGAAGATAGTTTTGACCTTAAAAATGATCGTGCACTGAGTGTCAAGCAGCCTTCTACCCACTTTCCAGTCAAGAAATAACAAGTATTGTTTGCAGCCTCTTATCCACTGCCTGAGATTCACACGGATAGATGACATGGCGTCCATTTCTGCGTTTCTCTCATTCCCCCTTCATATTCATGCTACATAGTTTTAGGGTGATGCGATTCAATCTATCGAAAAACATTTTCCCATAAAGTTTATAATAGTACGCTCGGATAACTCCGTTACAACTAGTGGCTTATAATATCTAAATATATGACTCAATCACATTGGGTCTTAAAATCGGTCTTAGTCCTAGCAATTATATATATATATAGTTCGTCCATCGTGGTTCGATGATGACCACTTTGTCATCCAGGGGGGCTGAGGGCTATGCACTGGGGTTTTATGCCTCCTCAGGTGGCTGGTGAGACCTATGTGAGCCCGGAATGTTCGGCCGCACACTGGGCAGGTTATTCCAGCTGGAGCTAGTGTCGTTTGCCTTGCTTTTCTTCTCTGGCGATTTTCTTCTGCCATCGTTGTTCTTTTTTCCTTAGCAACCTGTGCGCCGGTTTTCACAGCGCGACGCCATGATGCTCTGTCATGTGCCTCTGTCATGTGCCAATTAGTGGATGATTGACATTGTCTTGATTTTTTCCCATAACTTTCATAACGCGTATGTAGAAGTCGCCGTTGAGACGACTGTTGTATTTTAATAGCCAAAATTTTTCTGTTCAATAGGACATAGCCTTTGAGATAGAGTCCCTGTCTTTCGTATTCGGCACGCCGTCATGATAGGCATCTCCATCGCTTGTAATGGTTCTGCCTAAGTTCTGATTGACTATGAAGGTATTCGTCCTACTTGCCGATTTGTTTCGTATTATTCAAGTTTACACGAGGGCGGATTTTGAGTGAAGTATAATATAAAGTATAATGGTATGAATATTCATTTAAATAGGGGAAATTTAAAATTCCAGTCTTTACCAAGATTTGAACCCAGAACCCCAGCTTCGAGAGTAAGTATGTAAAGTTCCCCTTTCAGACCTTGTGGTCTATAGGCACGATGATGTAAGTTATCTGTTTCTGTGGCCTACGGTTTACGAGGGTATCATGTGGCCAGCACAACGACCAACCGCCTTTACTTTTCCCCAACTAACGTTAGGTACCCAGTAGAGCTGGGTGAACTCAGATCTTGAAGATCTTGAAGTTAAAAATGCCAGTCTTCAGCAGGATTCGAACCTCGGGCCCCGGTTCGGTAGCCGAGCGCTTTACCTCTCAGCCACCGCTTCGAGAGCCTAGCCCTTAACTACTTAGCCATCGCACGTCCTAAGGGGAAGATGGCAAATGTATATTTAAAGGGGCAGTTAATTATATGAATAAAGAAAACAAAACTGGCCTAGGTGTTCATCGTTTGATTGGATTGTGGTACAGCCAGCGATAGTCCTTATTGTCCTGTTAGCTTATCTTGTAACATGGGTGCTTCCAATAGATGATTGCTGGGCTCTTGGGTAAAGGTGGTGCTCGACGCTCTCAGCGATTCAAGTGGTGGGTGGATGGTGGTTCTACCGGCAGTGGGCAGCTGTACATCCAGCAGGCGCCCTCTATGGGCAGTGGGCAGTTAATATTGTGCACTGGATCCTAGAGAGATATCTGTGAGCATGGGCTGCAATGAGTCTTTATAATAGCTCAGGTAAGCAAAATCCTTTTCCATACTATTTGGAGGACTCTGGATTGATAAGGAGGCAATCAATCTGTCAAACCAGTTTCAGATACGCACAACGCTGAGCATAAATAAAACATAAACAACTGTAAGAATCGGTTTCCAGGGGAGACAACATCATTCATTGGCCTCCTTCAGTCGTAGGACGACTATGGTTCATCTCAGGGCACACTTCCTCATGTGGCTGTGGAGCCCTATTTTGGAGAAAGTGCTGGTTAAGGTGGCTTTTGCTTCGGTGGTAGAGGAGCTTGCCGTTTTTCGGATTGTACGTTTTTCTTCCTGAGCTGAGACCCATGTACTTTCACTGTCCATAGCTTTCTTGGTCACTGTCTCTCTCCATCTAGTGCGGTCTAGAGCTATGTCTTCCCAATGGTCAGTATTGATGTTCACTGCTTTGAGGTCACGTTTTATTACATCTATGTAACGGAGGTGGGGGCGACCAGTTTTCTTGTGCCAGTCGTGAGTTGTCCAGTCGTGCGTTGTCCAGTCGTGCGTTGTCCAGTCGTGAGTTGTCCAGTCGTGTGTTTCCAACAACAACAAAAAGAATGTACTTGTTAGACAAAAATGTGTATATAGAAAAAAATCAACATAGTCAAGGGAGCTAACAAAGTAATATTTCTTAATAGCATTGATGGATTGACAAGGGGGACGATCAAGTTTAAATAAATGGATAAAATCAAACTGGAAATTCCCTTTCGCTAATGTAGAACCTAATATATCCAAATGGCAACACAATGGCAAAGTAGTTCAATGGAGTAAATAATAATTTTTTTACTAACGCATACTTATTTTTTTACTAACGCATACTTATTTTTTTACTAACGCATACTTATTTTTTTACTAACGCATACTTATTTTTTTACTAACGCATACTTATTTTTTTTACTAACGCATACTTATTTTTTTTACTAACGCATACTTATTTTTTTACTAACGCATACTTATTTTTTTACTAACGCATACTTATTTTTTTTTACTCAGAACTGGACACAACAGAATGAGGCAACATGTGTTCCGGAAGCCAAAAGCCGGGACTAGCAAATTTGCCCTTGTGGAGAATCACAAGAGAATGCTGATCATGTCCTTCAAAGCTGAATACGTTATCAATAGGTCCGAACACAACACTGGTACCTTCCAGGAGTGGGAAGCCTCCTTCCATCGAGGGCCACAGGCTCCTTCTTCCCTAGTGCTATTAGAGCATGGAATGGGCTGCCTGAGCCAGCCAGGAAACCAATGGTTTGGCAGAATTGAAGTCATTGGTTACTATGCATGACTATATGCATGACGCGTAGGACGTAATCATCTTTATAAGTGACATTTTGGATTTGCATGCATTTAGAAATCTAACATTTTGTTTCTTTGTGATAAACATTAAAAACTGATCTCGTTCTGAGGTTCCGTATTTGCGACGATTATAATTGATGAGCTGCCGCGGGTATATTACAATGAAAGGGTAAATGATCATGATCTATACACAATATATCGATAACTTTGACTGCTCAACAGTGTTCTATGGTCTGTATACTTTGTATTTTGTTTTAAACTCAAGAAAAATATTCAGAGTTGCTTCATTTGTTGGATACATTAGTAGGCACCTGAATCCGCGTATGTCAGATGATTGTGGATACAATGCACATCTTTTCAAAATTTATCATAATTATTATGAAAGTTTACGGAGCATTGAAATAGTTTCACAGTCAATGGCTTTTGTATTACAACTCTTTTTTTTATTGGCATTACACTCCTACCTACAATAACAGACACGTTAACATCTCCACAAGGTTGACGTGGTCGCTTTTTTCAACAATTAACTTGACTTTTTTTTACAAAATTTCTATGAGCTAATTCCGTCTGTCTTTGTGTCTGTCTGTCTGGTATAAGTTTTGTACACGTTATTTCTCTTACTTATCATTCTGGGATCAAGTTGAAACTTTGCACAATTGTCGCTAGCAAAACATTAATCAATTTAAAGAAAAACGTATTAATTAATATATAATATATATAATGGATGGCTGCCTGGTCGTGCGGTTTGCGCGCTGGACTGTCGTGTGAATTTCTTGATGGTCCCGGGTTCAAACCCTGCCCGCTCCCATCCCCCGTCGTCCTGCAGGAGGTTTGTACTAGGAAGTAAACTATCTTCAACAATGAAAGAACATTCGAAACATGTAAAACATCTTACAAACAAACATTTTAAAACACAATTAGTTGGAATTAATTTAGTTTGATATAGAAAAAAGGGGGAAAACATTACTTTTTTTGAGACATATCACTGTAAATATGTAATTCTTCTCCCTATGTTAGCTTTGTTTTTCACACACACAAAAGAATTTTTTTTTTTATTTTGCTTGATTGGCTAATGCTTAAGTTATTCTCCTTATTTAGGCAACTTATCGATACAGTTTATAGAAGAATACTATGAAAGATTGCTAGCTTCTTTACTGTATCTTTTTGGCATTCTTTTGAACAATAAAAAAAAGTTCATGTCTGATTTCGCTGCAATGTAGGCCCTAATGTTGTCAAGGTAAAAACAGAGCTCTCAACCAAAATCTGAACCACAGACCTATATATACATATTATATCTAGACTGGGCATGGATATCTTTTAACACTACATAAAATGTGATTTTTTTTTTAAAAAGATGAAACAAGGCGTTGTTTTGTAAAGTAGTTATAAGAAATAAAGTTTTATTTCAACCCTAACCTATGTAACATATAATGTTTAGGTCTAGTAATTAAACATCGAAAATAAGAGCATTGTCTTCTCATAATAATTATTTTGCAAGTTTTAGATAAATAAAAACAAAATCAATCTATTTAAATGTACATAAGATGAATAAAATCAATAGACGTGAATCATTTGAATCTAGGATTTCGTTATTTTATCTTTATGAAACTTAACAGGAAATTGCCTAATATTATGAATTTGCGTGAATATATAGTTCTGTGATTAATACATATCAATCTATATATATATATATATATATATATATATAGGTCTGTGAGTTGATCAATCGTGGATAAGAATATGTTTCCGTTTTCCAGTCTAGATATAATATATATATATGTCTGTGAGTTGACTCATTCCAATTGAGATGTCTCCGTAGGATCTTGAATGTCACATGGAAAGAAAAAGTGTGCAATACTGAGATCCTTGCGCGGTCAGGTATTCCCAGCATTTTTACAGCCCTCAGACAACGCCGTTTGCGCTGGCTTGGACATGTTCGCCGGATGGAGGACAAGCGCATCCCGAAAGTCATCCTCTATGGTCAACTCGCGACTGGCACAAGAAAAACTGGTCGCCCCCATCTCCGTTACATAGATGTAATAAGACGCGACCTCAAATCAGTGAACATCAATACTGACAATTGGGAAGACATAGCTCTAGACCGCAACAGGTGGAGAGAGACAGTGACAAAGAAAGCTATGGACAGTGAAAGTACATGGGTCTCAGCCCAGGAAGAAAAACGCACAAACCGAAAAACGGCCAGCTCCACTTCCACCGAAGCAAAAGCCAAGGGGACCCTACCTTGCGCTATCTGTGGACGGGAGTGTCTCTCCAAAATAGGGCTCCACAGCCACATGAGGAAGTGTGCTCTGAGATGAACCATAGTCGTCCTACGACTGAAGGAGGCCAATGATGAGGTCTGTGAGTTGATCAATCCTGGATAAGAATATGTTTCCGTTTTCCAGTCTAGATATAATATATATATAGGTCTGTGAGTTGATCAATCGTGGATAAGAATATGTTTCCGTTTTCCAGTCTATATATAATATATATATAGGTCAGCAATCTGAACAATAACACTATTAGACTAAATGTTCAATATTTTATGAATACGTGAAGCTGGGTAGTTTCTTGAACACATACTTATTAAAACCTACATTATAGTATGCAGTTAAGTTTATCAATGCAAATTTAAACTTGATGATATCAAAGGAATGACTGAATGCATGACGCGTAGGACGACATCATCTTCTTTTTTGAAGTAATGTCTGTATTATATAAGAATATTATAGCGGCGTGCGTTATAACTAGATACTATTTTCATAAGACAGTTTTCCCCATTTAAAGTCTAAAAGATTATGTTTGAAAAAAAAATTAATGCCACATTTAATTTCGAGATCGTATAAATGGCTCATTTGTTCTCGGCAAAAGGTCAATGTTAAAATCAGTCAGTCACCAGGATTTTGGGGTAAATATAGTAGATTTATTGAACAAAAGACACTAAAAAAATGTATTAACTCTTTCTCTCCTAACTGACGATACCAGCGTTGATTCCATCAGAATGTGGTAAATAATTACGGAGAGAAAGAGTTAAGCAATAACTTTAACACATTTCCTTTATTAACTCTTGCTAGCTCCTCATTTGTTTTCAACTAAGTTATAAGTTAAATATTAAAATTCGAATGTTTCCCTCATACTGACATTACTTTGTACTTCATACTGACATTACTTTGTACTTCATACTGACATTACTTTGTACTTCCAATTGAAGAGCTTAGAGAATTTCACTCTGTAGTCTAAAAATGTGTGCAAAACGTATCCCATGCATTAAAAAAAAAACCAACGAAGTTTAAATGACAAAACGTCTCTTATTTTGTTCAGGACGCATTAAATAGCTTGCTATTTATGGTCATTCCTGGAAATCTTCAACAGTAGGAGATCAAATAACTTCTGTCGTATTCGGTTTTTGTTATGTAATATAATTGGCTTCTTTATAACAGCTATAAACGGGACGAGCAAAGATGTGAAAACGCAGCTGCTATGCGATCCTTTAATTCAGTGTTTCCCAAGCTGTGTTCCGCGGAATAATGTTCCGCCAGGCCTGACTAGATGTTCCACGAACTGTAGGTAACTGACATACACGTGAATGAATTTCAAAATTAAAGTTATTGCAGGATACAAAATGTTCTTGGTAACAAAATAAATTATATAACATCGCTAAGAACGTTGAACACATCTAGACTCTGACTCTAATTTTATAAAGATACAATAACAGATCAACCATTAAATGAATTCTGATCGAGTTTGTCTGAAGACTTCTACAATATTTTAAAACAGGCTGCTCGTTATATAAAGTGAGTTTCCTAAAACCTATTTGTACGATCCAAATTTTCTTTAGTTGCATCAAAGTCAAAATCTGGCTAGACATTATACCAGATAATAAAATACTCAGACACAAAGATAAAAGCACATTCCTCGTTCCATATGCTAGGATAAATTTGTACTATTGCTTCTTCATTCTTCCCTAGTGCTATTAGAGCATGGAATGGGTTGCCTGAGCTAGCCAGGAAAACCAGTGACTTGGCAGAATTTAGGTCATTGATTAACAAACATGACTAGATGTATGACGCGTAGGACGTATTCATCATCTTTTTTTTTAAAGTAACGTCTTTATTTTATAAGATAAGATAATAAAATTCAGAAATCCAAAATCGTGCCTGATATCAAGAAGTTACGCTCTCCAACGACACAATACCATCAAAGTCACATGGCTTCTGGTATATATAAATAACCTATCTATATATTTTTTTAGTTTCATACTTCAATAGAAAAAAAAACTGCCTAATTTATATGTTAAATTATTTTTTTAATTCAAACAATAGAAAAAAATGCAAACTAAAACAATAATTAAAGCGCTTCGCTATATACTCCGAATATGCCAAGTGTTCCCTTGATAAATACATCTGGGAACCACTGCTTTAGTTATAAGGCTAAAAAAAAAAACCAGTACTACGTTTTATTGCGACTTCAGTGGATTAATTGGCTGAACAGTTGCCAGATAAATTACGTAAAGGAGAGAATCAATTAGGTCCCTTTGTCTTAGGTTTAGGTCGTCGTCAGGGCAAACACGAAACCAAAAAGTTACGTAGCTGGATATACTGTTGGTAATAGTTCTTACCAGGTTATTTGTCCCACCTGGATGTGTACATCCTGTAGTAACATGTAGGTCTAGGCAGATTATTTTCTTATTTGATTTTGTTGTTTTAAGCCTTTTATTTTATTTTGACTATAATATAGAAAACATTTTCTCATTTTCCCGCATTGTGTGGTATATTTATATAAGTTTAATTAAAACAGGTAAATCATATATAAAAATGATATAGATGAGCACAATGCTAATCTAAATGTGTGCACATTGAAATATTTGTAGTGTAAATTTACAACATAAAATTTTTTAAAGTACCTAATTTTACCATCAGTTTGTCATATTTAGACAATTTTTACCATCAGTTTGTCATATTTAGACAATTTTTTCCATCAGTTTGTCATATTTAGACAATTTTTACCAGCAGTTTGTCATATTTAGACAATTTTTACCAGCAGTTTGTCATATTTAGACAATTTTTTCCAGCAGTTTGTCATATTTAGACAATTTTTACCATCAGTTTGTCATATTTAGACAATTTTTACCATCAGTTTGTCATATTTAGACAATTTTTACCAGCAGTTTGTCATATTTAGACAATTTTTACCAGCAGTTTGTCATATTTAGACAATTTTTTCCAGCAGTTTGTCATATTTAGACAATTTTTACCATCAGTTTGTCATATTTAGACAATTTTTACCATCAGTTTGTCATATTTAGACAATTTTTACCAGCAGTTTGTCATATTTAGACAATTTTTACCAGCAGTTTGTCATATTTAGACAATTTTTTCCAGCAGTTTGTCATATTTAGACAATTTTTTCCAGCAGTTTGTCATATTTAGACAATTTTTACCATCAGTTTGTCATATTTAGACAATTTTTTTCATCAGTTTGTCATATTTAGACAAATTTTACCATGAGTTTCTCATATTTAGACAATTTTTACCATCAGTTTGTCATATTTAGACAATTTTTACCATCAGTTTGTCATATTTAGACAATTTTTACCATCAATTTGTTATATTTAGACAATTTTTACCATCAGTTTGTCAGATTTAGACAAAGTTTTACCATCAGAATAACCTCAAGCATTTTTAGCGGAAAAAGCCACTATTAGTCTGTCGATCTGTCAGACTCGATTAGATCTCAAAAACTAGAACAGATATTGAAAATACGATACAATTATTTTCATATCTTGCAAAGTTCTGATTGCACGGCAAAATTTCTTTTTATTAAAATTTTCTAAAAGCGAAGCGTTTAAATTATATTTGCAAGCTGTCTTTAAAAAAAAACACATTACACTGTTTTACCACCATTCACTATCAATAGCACAAGAACTGGGAAGACTAATTAAATAAGTGTCGTAATGGTTTGAACATTTTCAATATAATTGTAGAATTAATATAATAAATGAAAAACTTTCATGGAATCCCATATTGATGAAGCTATCAAAAATTCAAACAAAGCATTAGGGTTTATTAAAAGAAATTTATATAAATGAAGAACATAAAACTAAAATGTTATTTAACCTTGGTTAGGCCAATAATAGAATATGCATCCTTTGTTTGGGACCCCTCAACTCAATTAAGAAACTGGAACAGACACAAAATAGAGCAGTGAGATTCATAACAAACGAATATTCACATTTGACTAGAGTAACACCTTTAGTAAAATCACTAAATTTAGAAAGCCTTCAGGACAGAAGACTCAAAAGTAAAGTAGCAATTATACATAAAACACTGAACCATAATCTTCAAATACAAAAACAAAATTTAATAAAATACTCTGAAAGACACAAAGATAAAGGCACATTCCTCGTCCCATATGCTAGGACAAATTTGTGCAAATACTCCTTCTTCCCTAGTGCTATTAGAGCATGGAATGGGTTGCCTGAGCTAGCCAGGAAAACCAGTGACTTGGCAGAATTTAGATGATTGATTAATATGCATGACTGAATGCATGACGCGTAGGACGTAATCATCTTCTTTTTTTTAAGGTAACGTCTGTATTAAATTAGATAAGATAAGATAATTGTTGTTGCTGTCTTTTACCTAAAATAATGTTCTGAAAAACTATCTCTAATACTAAATTAAGTGTTTTCTGTTATACGGCTACTAATAATGTAAAGAAAGTCCTTTTAAAGGGAAAAAATCATTTCTTAGTTATAAACGTCAAATATATTTTAAAAGAAAGTTTTAGTAAGCAAAGTTAACTTTATTAGACTACAGTTATTATTGTATACAATATTGATCGTCATCCTATTAAATAAGAGAAAGTCTTCTCCCTTTGACGTTTTACCTTCACCTTGACCTATCCCTATCCTCTCTGCCTTGGATAAAACCTTTTTCAATGACAAGTCCATCCTTTCTTTTATGTTGTATCCCCATCGCTATTTCTGTCTGCCTCTCCTTTTTTTCTGGTACTATTCCCTGAAGGAAGGTCTTTGCGAGCTCCCAAGACCTTGTAATGTGGCTTTAGAGTTTTAGCTTGTCTCTAATCTCTTGGTTTGTGATTCGATTATTAATTGTAATAGCTAGGATCCTTCTGTAGCATCTCAATTCTGTTGCTAGGATCCTCCTTGCTAGCTCTGTAGTCAGCGACCAAGACTAGCAAGCATATAAGAATGTGGCCTTGACCAGGGAGCTCATCAGTATGCTCTTAAAATACCTTTATTAGTTATTCATTCATTAACATCCGTTATGCCAGACTGACATTGTACCATATCTTCATAACAATCAGGTCCTTTAAATACATATGAATTTTAACAATGTAATTATAAGTAGCTGGAATGTCTCTGTTTTGCTTTGTAGTTTAGTTATCATATGTATGTAATAGAAACATTAATAAATCTCCGAATCCTATGGTATAATGGCTTCAGTCGGTCTAACAATATACACATATTACCTATAATACTTTCGAAACGAACCTTTTGTATTAAAGGAGATAGGATTGTAATTGTTGATAGTTTTCAGTTGTTTGCTTCTGATATTCTTGCTGAAAATATTAAAACCTGCCTTTTTACGCGCATTGAGTGGACCACTTCGTGAGTCAATTACAAGCAGGGCCCGCCTTAGCCCACTGAAACCTATGCGGCAGCAGTGGGCCCATCACTGTCATAGGCCCCGCGCTAATTCTAAGTGTAAAGTATTAATTAAAGCATTATACTTATAACAGGGTTCTCACAATTTTCTAGAAACTCCTGGAAATCTCTTGAAAATACAAGGAAATTCCTGAAATTATCAAAATCTCCTAAAAACTCATAAAACTCTCCTGAAAAATAGACAAAATTGTCATTTTGGGGTGTCAATCAAAAAAGAAAACGCCAATCCTACGCGCGATCAGAAAAAAGGCATTGCCAACTTTCATTTGATAAAAGTGTAATGCAAAGACAAATTAATTGTCTAGTACAAAATCTTAATTTTCACTTATTATATATCTTTATCCCTGCCCAGACTGGGCCCCACGCAATCCGTTTCGCACATGGCCCCGCAATAGTTAAGGCCGCCTGATTACAAGTTTGCGTTTCCTCACAAACTTTTTAACCTTGTTTGCTTTTAAGATTGAGTAACCTTTTGTATTCTGATTAAATTTCTTTCCCGTGTGTATTTTTTTAAATATTATTATTGTTTATTTATTTCAGTTTGCTATCCAATATATTTTGTTCGTTTTATTAACAGTAAATGGTTGAAACAACCAAAACTTAGTTGAAACAACCAAAACTTAGTTGAAACAACCAAAATTTAGTTGAAACAACCAAAACTTAGTTGAAACAACCAAAATTTAGTTGAAACAACCAAAACTTAATAGTTGAAACAATTAAAACTTAATAGTTGAAACAACCGAAACTTAGTTGAAACAACCAAAACTTAGTTGAAACAACCAAAACTTAATAGTTGAAACAACCAAAACTTAATAGTTGAAACAATTAAAACTTAGTTGAAACAACCAAAACTTTGTTGAAAGAACCAAAACTTAGCTGAAACAAGCAAAATTTAATTAAAACAACCAAAACTTAGTTGAAAAAACCAAAACTTAATTGAAACAACCAAAGCTTAGTTGAAACAACCTAAACTTAATAGTTGAAACAACCAAAACTTAGTTGAAACAACCAAAACTTAGTAGTTGAAACAACCAAAACTTAGTTGAAACAACTAAAACTTAGTTGAAACAACTAAAACTTAGTTGAAACAACCAAAACTTAGTTGAAACAACCAAAACTTAATAGTTGAAACAACAAAAACTTAGTTGAAACAACCAAAACTTAGTTGAAAGAACCTAATCTTAGCTGAAACAAGCAAAACTTAATTAAAACAACCAAAACTTAGTTGAAACAACCAAAACTTAATTGAAACAACCAAAGCTTAGTTGAAACAACCAATGCTTAGTTGAAACAACCAAAACTTAATAGTTGAAACAATTAAAACTTAGTTGAAACAACCTAAACTTAATAGTTGAAAGAACCAAAACTTAGTAGTTGAAACAACCAAAACTTAGTTGAAACAACTAAAACTTAGTTGAAACAACCAAAACTTAGTTGAAACAACCAAAACTTAATAGTTGAAACAACCAAAACTTAATAGTTGAAACAATTAAAACTTAGTTGAAACAACCAAAACTTAGTTGAAACAACCAAAACTTAGCTGAAACAAGCAAAACTTAATTAAAACAACCAAAACTTAGTTGAAACAACCAAAACTTAATTGAAACAACCAAAGCTTAGTTGAAACAACCAAAGCTTAGTTGAAACAACCAAAACTTAGTTGGAACAACCAAAACTTAGTTGAAACAACCTAAACTTAATCTTATCTTATCTTATATAATACAGACGTTACTTCAAAAAAGAAGATGATTACGTCCTACGCGTCATGCATTTAGTCATGCATATTAACCAATGACTTAAATTCTGCCAAGTCACTGGTTTTTCTGGCTAGCTCAGGCAACCCATTCCATGCTCTAATAGCACTAGGGAAGAAGGAGTATTTGTACAAATTTGTCCTAGCATATGGGACGAGGAATGTGCCTTTATTTTTGTGTCTTTCAGAGTATTTTATTAAATTTTGTTTTTGTATTTGAAGATTATGGTTCAGTGTTTTATGTATAATTGCTACTTTACTTTTGAGTCTTCTGTCCTGAAGGCTTTCTAAATTTAGTGATTTTATTAATGGTGTTACCCTAGTCAAATGTGAATATTCGTTTGTTATGAATCTCACTGCTCTATTTTGTGTTTGTTCCAGTTTCTTAATGTTTTCTTGAGTTGAGGGGTCCCACACGGTGGATGCATATTCTATTATTGGCCTAACCAAGGTTAAATAACATTTTAGTTTTATGTTCTTATTTGATTTATAGAAATTTCTTTTAATAAACCCTAATGCTTTGTTGGATTTTTTTATAGTTTCATCAATATGTGGATTCCATGACAGTTTTTCATTTATTATAACACCTAGGTATTTTGAGTTTTTAGTCTGTGTTACTGGTTTGCCATGAATAAGATAAGTGGAATTAATTTGTTTAATTTTTTTTGTTACTCTTAACAACTGACATTTTTCTGGGTGGAAAGACATGCTCCAATTTGATTCCCATTTCTGTAATTCATCTAATTCTCTTTGTAAAATATCTGTGTCTTGTTTTGTTTTTATTGTTCTATATATTATGCAATCGTCTGCAAATAATCTGACTTTTGTTCCTGAACTAATGCAATTTGGTAAATCATTTATGTAAATTAAAAATAGTAGTGGACCCAAGACTGTTCCTTGAGGTACACCTGAGTTTACTGTTATTGGTGTTGATTTAGAGCCATTTATTATTACAGTTTGTTCTCTCCCTATCAGAAAATCTTTAATCCACTGATACAGTGGACCGTTAATGCCGAAATATTTTAATTTTTTAAGCAAACTATGGTGGTGAACTTTGTCAAAAGCCTTGGAAAAATCTAGTAAGATAGCATCTATTTGTTCACTATTATCTAAACCTTTTGAGAAATCATCAATTAGTCCTATTAGTTGCGTTTCACATGATCTATATTTCCTAAAGCCATGTTGGTATGGGGTGAGGACATTATGTTTGTCTAAGTGGTTTATGATGTTGCTACATATTATGTGTTCTAGTATTTTACATGTGATGCTGGTAAGTGATACTGGTCTGTAGTTTCCTGGATCAGATTTTTCTCCTTTTTTAAATAGGGGGGGGTGACATTAGCTTCTTTCCAGTCCTTTGGTACTCTGCCCTGGTTAAGCGATGCCTGAAAGAGTATTTTGAACACTGGGGCTAGCTCATTGCTTAGTTCTTTGAGTAATCTAGCTGGAATACCATCAGGTCCAGACGCTTTATTTGGTTTGGTGTTGGCTAATAGTTTTTTAATTCCATTTTCTTGTACTACTAAATCTTCTATGTTGTCTACTTGGTTCAAATTAAGAAATATGTCTTTGTCTCCTGGGGCTGAGAATGCTGATGCAAAGTATTTGTTTAGGATGTTTGCTTTAGTTTCATTATCATTATGTATTATGTTATGTTCATCTTTTAATGGCGCTATGCCTGTTGTTTCCATTTTCTTAGACTTAATGTATGACCATAGGTTTTTGTTGTTATCTTTAGATATTACATTGTTTATGTATTCACTCTGCAGCTGTCTGCTTACTTTTTGGGTTAGGTGTTTAATTTTTATATACTTTTTGTAAACTCTTTCTGCCTTGGTTTCTTTAAATTTTCTATATAGGTTTTCCTTCTGTTTACAAAGCTTCTTAGTTGAAACAACTAAAACTTAGTAGTTTAAACAACCAAAACTTAGTTGAAACAACCAAAACTTAATTGAAACAACCAAAGCTTAGTTGAAACAACCAAAGCTTAGTTGAAACAACCTAAACTTAATAGTTGAAACAACTAAAACTTAGTTGAAACAACTAAAACTTAGTTGAAACAACCAAAACTTAGTTGAAACAACCTAAACATAGTTGAAACAACCAAAACCTAGTTGAAACAACCAAAACTTAGTTGAAACAACCAAAACTTAGTTGAAACAACCAAAACTTAGTGGAAACAACCAAAACTTAGTTGAAACAAACAAAACTTAGTTGAAATAACCAAAACGTAGTTGAAACAACCAAAACTTAAATGAAACAACCAAAATTTAGTTGAAACAACCAAAACTTAGTTGAAACAACTAAAACTTAGTTGAAACAACCAAAACTTAGTTGAAACAACCAAAGCTTAGTTAAAACAACCAAAACTTAGTTGGAACAACCAAAACTTAGTTGAAACAACCTAAACTTAATAGTTGAAACAACCAAAACTTAGTTGAAACAATGAAAAACTTAGTTGAAACAACCAAAACTTAGTTGAAATAACCAAAACTTAGTTGAAACAACCAAAACTTATGGTTAAATATTACAATGTTATTTTCTTTGTACGAACATGATAATTTAAATTTCATTACAGCAGGGAGGACTCATAGGTGCCCTAAGGATCCCGAAATTAAAAATCCTAGTCTTCATCAGGATTTGAACCTGGGATACATCGGTTTCAAGCGTTATGTCACTCAGCCACCGAAATATTGGAAGGCTTGTTACAAAAAAAAGTACTACGCGAGGCTAGTCACGGCTAAAGAAATTTACAAGTCCTTGTCCATAAAAATATTTTCTCCGGGCTTTGTTTTCTGGTTCTGTTGGTCCGTGTAGGACAATAGAGGATTACATTCCAAAACAATCAACAACAGTTTTGAGTGTTTTAAAGAATTAAGAGAAATACTAAGATAATGAAATGCACTTTTGAACAAGAGCGACAGTGTAGAACGGAATGGTTCGTAGGCTCGGATGACACAATGTAATCTGTATAGAGGAGAGCTATCACTGGAACACATAGAGCAGCGGTTCTCAGACTTTTTTGCTCGGCGACCCCTTATTATAATCCCCCACTCTGCCGCGACCCCCCAGCCACACAGAAATAGAAGAATAGACAATAACAATCCATATTTTCGATGGTCTTAAGCGACCCCTGGCTAATCGTCAATCGACCTCCAAGAGGGTAGCGACCCACAGGTTGAGAACCCCTGACATAAAGCGAAGGATGGATCTATGTTTAAGATTTGTAAAGACTAAGACTATATAGGTTTTATGGAACAGACAGACAGAACACACATATATGTTCAATGTATGACTATCGCACAGACGTTTTGATCTTTTTTGTATATAATGCATTTTGTTCAATTAACATGCCACGTTGTGCTGGTAGTATATCTTTAAAAAAAAAACAGCTGAATATTTTTTGATTGTTTTATTATAATATTGGTTTTTGTTATTTCCATATTATTAAATCTTAAAAAAAACCTGTTCAATCATTTTAGAAATGCGTTTAGCTACGCGAGCTATTAACTCTTTCACTGTGAATTATTTTGATTGAAAAAAAAAAAAAGAGTTTTCCTAGACGAAAAACAAAAAAACTACAAGGAGATTAGGGTAACCACCAGCGCTAGAAAAGTTACTCCCTGAGAGTAACCCCGCACTGAAGGAGTCAAAATGTTGTTTGTTTGTTTTTTTTAATTTAAAAAAAATTGAAAGATAATTGGATGTATAGTTAGCATTAAATTAAGATTCCTGTATTTTTGTAAGGGGCAGTGTCAACTTTATGTAATTTGGTTTGTTTCTGTTGTCAGATATTTTGTAGTTTGAATTATTTAATAACAATAAATTTAAAGCTTTGCAGAAAAATATACAAATACTTATAATATATTTATTTTGTTTGTTAAGGGTTAATTTCAATAAAAAGATACTTTTGGCAGTGGCATTTTCGGTTATAATTGGTTTGACAACATACTATAAATTAGACAATCGACAAACTCAACAGAAACGTAAGTAGATATGATACACACACTATTTTTTATGGTAGTTAAAAGCAGTTTCTAAAGTATTAACTTTTAACAAAGTTAATATCAACTCCCTCTGTCTGTCTGTCACCGCTTGTAGTAGAATATCTGTACACGTTTTATTTCTCCCTATAATACAATGTTTTCTAGTCATCTTTTGTTAGTTTCGAACTTTTCTCTCTACAAAGTATAAGGGGACTAATTTAAATTATACATCTTCATCAGTCAAGTACAATATCTTTCCCTTGTTCGAGATAGAAAACTAAATAATTAATTACCAATGGTTTATTAACTAATTGATCAACTTTTTAAAAATGGATTCCTGTGTTGTCAGGTAAAAGAAAGAATTGTGCAAAATGTCAGCTTGTTCCGAGGTTAGGTTTGAAAGAAATAACGTGTCCAAACTTTTTACCAGGCAGACGACGGGTTGAGTGCTACTAGCTTTGTGAGAAGTCCACCCTTCGGGTTTTCCCGAAGCAGATCAGCAGCGTCGAATGTTATGTCAGGCAATGTAGCAATGTGTGCCAAAGTCACGGATTGCACTTTATCCTTTAGTTGACTCCCAAATTCTGTTTTTTCCTTCTGCTAGGCCTACATTAAACATAAGAAAAAATATATAGTTTACAGAGGCGTAGCTAGGGTGGGGGAGGAGGGGGAAAATTCGAAAATCTTCACGGGCTCACTTGAGGGGCCCCCCAAATGAGTGTCAAAATTGTTTTTTTTTGTTACAATAAATATTACATTTTACGCAAAATGCAGCCATAGAGGTCAAGCCCTCCGGGCCCCCAAATGATGGAGAATTTATAGCAGACCTAGCTACGCCACTGACAGTTCACCTCATTAATATAATTAGTGTACGGATGTGTAATTTACAATGATTATAAAAAAAAAATAATTTAAATCTCATAAAGAGCTATACATGCCTCACCAAAAAAAAAAAATCATTTAACGAAACGCTAATTAATTTGTCTTCCCCTTTCAGACCTTGCGATCTAGAGGGCAGATGATAAAAATGTCATCTTTGTTTATGTGACCCAAGGTTAACGAGGGTGCCATGTGGCCAGCACAACGACCAACCGATTTTTTTTCAACTAATACCAGGAACCCATTACAGCTGGTTGGACTCGCCCTAGAAATGTCGAATTAAAAATCCCAGTCTTCCCCCCCCCCCCCCGATTCAAAAGCCAAGCGCTATATCTCAGCCCCCCGCGCCTCCAATTAAAATATAAAAATAAATTATTTATTTCTTCCTAGGTCTAAGAGAGCAAAATGTAAGCGCATGTCTAGAGGAACCAGTGGCCATACATATAACAGCTGCGTCTGCTTTAGACCTGGTGGAAAATATGACAGCCACCCTAGTTCATATGTTGAATGAGACAACTGACATGTCATCGCACACTGTCACTGCCAACTGTGACGACATCTGGATCGGTAACTTAAACATTTAAAGTACTGTAACCTCTAAATATTTCTTGGAGATAAAAAAAAGCATAATTTGTGCATTGAAGTATGGCTTTATCAAATGGGAATGTTTATTATAAGAAATACTGAAACAGGTGTCTTAACATAATAAAAATGTTTTTTGTTTCGTAAATTCAAGGCAAGAATTTTAATTAAAGGTAAAGGGGGTGGGGTGGGGATGTTGATATATATTTACAGGATGAACATAGAAACACAAATATTGCACTTCACAGGCCTAAGTCAAACATATAACTTACTTCTAGGCTAACATAATTGAGAGAAACTAGTAGTGTTTGGTAAACAGTTCTGTTAAGTACAAGAATGCATTTTGCAGTTAGTGATTGTTGTATTAGCTCTTGAACATAATCAAAACCGCAGAGGTTCAATTCACACAAAATAATGTTGATTTATACACAACTTCCACAGACTATGTAATTGAAAGGAAGGCGCGGTTAAAGCGCTTGGCTTCCTTACCGTAGGGTCCCGTGCTCAAATCCTTGTGAAGACTGGAATTTGTAATTTCGGGATCTTTAGGACACCTCTGGTCCACCCAGCTCTAAATGGGTGCCTGACAGTTTGGAAAGTAAAGGCAGCCGTTGACCTGTGTAATTTGCCCGAGTCACGTGTGACAGCAGGTCGCATACATATATAAACCAATCATAAACAAACAAGTATTCGTAACAACGAAGTCGCAAAAGTGGTTGGTTATCATTCATGATGAATTAATATTATGTCGGTCTAGACTGCAACGCTATTTCACAGTCACATAATAGGCTTGTTTGTCAATTATGTATTACGTTGGAACAGGTTCAGCCGGCCTTGAATAATTGGAGGCCCTAGGTCAGGGGTTCTCAACCTGTGGGTCGATTGACCATTTGCCAGGGGTCGCCTAAGACCATCAAAAATAAGGATTGTTATTGTCTATTCTTCTATTGTTGTGTGTGTCTAAAGGGGGGGGGGGTCGCGGCAGAGTGGGAGATTGTAAAAAGGGGTCGCCGAACTTAAAAGGTTGAGAACCGCTGCCCTAGGTGAACTGAATGCCCTAAATGAAATTTTTAAAATTAAAAAGAAAAAGCGAAAAATAAAATTATCAGATTTATTCAATGTCTGCCTGTGTCCCCAAATGAAATAAAAAAAAATAAACAGCGAAAAGATAAAATTATGCATATTATTGAATACCTGGTGTTTAACTCTAAATCCTCAAATAAATTAGATTATTATGGCCGATTGTATATGTGCAATGACGTATGGACGACCTAACCAGACCTTCTTGCATTCATTATCTACTGCACTAATTCCTCATGAGCTCATTCTTATGCTGTTTGGCTTCAATCTTGGTGTGATGACAGGTTAACATGTAGATGCCGGTGCAGTTCTGCCATCTTGGGGGGGGGGGGGGGGGGTTTCTCCGATGGTGATTTGGAGAAACGGTCAGACTAATAAAGTTCCTTTGGACGTGTATACAATGGCGCCGAACACACATCTCATCCGCACCTTGATGACAGAGACCAGGAACATTGTTTGCATTGATCAGCCCAATTTTAAGTTTATAGTGTTGGACATAACAAAATTAGAACAATGAAAATTCACGCTGATCTGTCAGCCACTATACGCACCAATAAAAACATTTTATTTCCCGTGATTTTTTTTTGGCTTCCATGGAAACTGGAGACGGCTGCCTTCGAAAGAATCCCTGCTTCATTGTGAAGCTTGTGAGGACATATGTTCGTACATGTGTCTACAACAAAGAACAATAGCCTCGATGTCTACAGCCAGAAAATAGGACAACCAAATGAACTATCAACAATTTCTGAGAACTATGAACAATTTCTGGGAAAGCATGATATTACTTGTCGTCAGAGATCTTGAACTTTGTTTTTGAGCAAGTAAAACTTTTTGAACTGCTGAATTTAAAAAAATAGTATTCTACTTTGTATGAGATCTGATCCAAGTTTCATATTTTTCTCAAAAACATTTGTTTAACCCTGTGCGAGCCCCCCCCCCCTCTACCAACTGAAGGCCCTAGACAGCCCCTCAGTTTGACTATGTCTGATGCCGGCACAGTGACTGTAGACTACTGTTTTATGATTCTTAGCGACAGCATTTTATGACACTGTTAAAACGTCAAGACTAAGATATAAAAAATGTGCATGCGATCATGTGTCCTTGTCATGTGTCCTTCATTTTTGCAGCGACCATAAATGAAAAATTCAATGTTATTAATTGGTTGTCTGTTGGCAGTCAAACTAGAAACTATTAAAATTCCTCATTTCGTGAATCTTATAGCTTACCAAGATTATGAGTTATCTCTACAATCTACTTTTAGTGTTTTAAAATAGGACCCTTTTGTTTTAAACTCATTTAGACAATCAATGTTAACACAAAAATATTATATTCATTAGAATAGCTGTAGGACTAATAAAATATATCAAACATCATTAATATGATCATACTAGTATTACCCTCTGCAGCGCCCGTTGTTCTAGGCTCTATATTGCTTAATTTACTATGGATACCTTGCTTTTTTTTACTTATAATAATAATAATATAATATACATACTTTCGGAGTATATTTTGCGTTGAATTGGACAGGCTCGTAAATTCAAGTATCACTGTTCGCACCCCTCACCCCCCCCCCCCCCCTTTTTCACAACTTTACGCCTTAACAAACAGTTTTAGTTACACAATGTGACTATTCTCCTGCTTTACAGTTCTTATTCAAACTATTTGATAGGCTCTCTATATTCTTTAGTCTCAGCCTTCTTTTCTTATTACATGCTGCATAAGATTAAATAAAACTTTGACCGTTCACCCTTTTTTTCTTTTGTATTTCAACTATCGCCTCTCCCTTTTGACCAGTGTATTCTAGTAGGCCTATAGGTTACGATTATGGTAACCGATGCAGTTACGATAATGAAATTATCTTCATTATCTTAGGTCCAAGATTAGTGATAAATTGTATTTTTTGTCGTAAACGGATATAAGTTTGAGAAATGCTGCATTGGAAATTAAAATCTCACATTTGAAAAAAATAAGTCAGACGGTATTGCTACTGAGACAGTATTTGTATGGAGCCAGTATTGGTATTGAGACTTTATTGCTATTGAGTCAGTATAGGTATGGAGCTAGTATTGGTATGGAGCCAATAAAGGTATGGAGCCAGTATTGGTATGGAGCCAGTATTGGTATTGAGCCAGTATTGGTATTGAGCCGGTATTGCTACTGAGCCAGTATTGGTATGGAGCCGGTATTGGTATGGAGCCAGTATGAGCCAGTATTGGAATTTAGCCTAAATCAGCCAGCAAAACCAACGACTTAGCAAAGTTACGTCATTGAATAACATGAATGACAAGATTGACCTGGGGACATGCGTATGACTACATCATCTTCTTTTTTGAAGTAACGTCTGTATTTTGTAAGATAATATCCCGCCCGTCGTCTTCGGACACAAAAAAAGACTTGATGAATTCAAATGTATTTTCATTAAGATGTGGGTAAGTTCTATTTAAGATCTAGATAAGATATAGTTCAAGTTAAGATCTAGTTTTAGTTAATATTTAGTCAATATATCTAGTTAAGATCTAGTTAAAATATCGTTCTAGTTAAGATCTAGTGAAGATCTAATACTTGTTAAGATCTAGTGAAGATCTAGTTCTAGTTAAGATACTTAAGATCTGGTTTAGATCTAGTTGACACCTTTAAACTATAGATTGAGATTTTGAAATCTAGTTTTCGTGTGAGTGTATGTGTGTGTAGAGTTTCTCAAAGTTTTTTTTTCTTTTAGGGGTGGTGGGAGTTAAATTTTATTATTAGGATTTTGAAAATTACAATATTTTAAGTTAGAGACGTTGTTTCATCTCTGCATAAGGACATTTAAAATGTATGCCTCTTTCGGTAGAGAGGTCTAACATAGACAAATTGTACCACACTGTGTCAGTATATAATTTGAAATCATAAAAGTACCAAAGGGACATTACTCAAATTAAATGTTAAGTAATTAGATAACCTCCTGGCCATAGACGTATTTACGTCAGACGAGAAGTGTATTGCGGGATAGGGACAGTTAATGCTAATCCAGATGATACATTTAGTCAATTGTATTATTTCTTTTTGAAGAGCAAAAGAAAACAATATACATTTTCTTATTGTGTAGAGTAAGTAGAGTTCCCCTTTCAAACCTTGCGATCTACAGGATAGAAGATGTTAAAGTCATCTGTTTCTTTCGCCTCCGTTAAAGTCATCTGTTTCTTTCGCCTCCGTTAAAGTCATCTGTTTTCTTTCGCCTATGTTCAAGTCATCTGTTTTCTTTCGCCTATGTTCAAGTCATCTGTTTTCTTTCGCCTATGTTCAAGTCATCTGTTTTCTTTCGCCTATGTTCAAGTCATCTGTTTTCTTTCGCCTACGTTCAAGTCATCTGTTTCTTTCGCCTACGTTAACGAGTAAGGTGTCATGTGGCCAGCACAACGACCAACAGTCTTTACTTTTCCCCAACTAATGTCAGGTACCCATTAGGGTGGACTCAGGGGGGGGGGGGCTAAAAATCCCGAAATTGATAATTCCAGTTTTCACCCCCGGGATTTGAACACAAGACCGCAGGTTTGGAAGCTAAGCTCTTAATCACTCAACCACCGCCCTCTTATTGTGTTTATATGAGTATATCTCGAGGAATATAAATTTAATTAGATTAAAGATTTTTTGTACATTACTTGCACTAAGACCGCATCACAAACCAAGAGATTAGAGACACTGTTACTGCTGCGATTGGACCCCATGATGACCTGCTAACTATCATAAAAAAAGCAAGCTAAAAATCTATGGCCATATCACAAGATCTTCGGGGCTCGCTAAGACCTTACTTTAGGGAACAGTACCAGGAAAAAGAAAAAGAGGCAGACAGAGAAAGCGATGGGAGGACAACATAAAAGAATTGACGGGCATGCCACTGAATGAGGTTCTAACTAAGGCTAAGGACAGAGGGGAAGGGTGCAGGACGGTGGACGAATCTTGCGTGGTGCCCCCACGGTCCAGCAGACTAAAGAATAGGAGGAAAAGGAAATATTTCAAGAGTGGCAGCTACTTTGTGTGGTAACCACAGTGAAACTATGTTGTTACATTGCCTGGTGTCAGAATTAAAGGCTCTACGGGAGGACTAATCCTTCCAGCCTTGCTACCAAATGGAGTTCATCTCAGGTGTCAGAATTAAGATATTTACGCCTGCAAAAGAAGACCTAATTCTAAAGGAAATAATTCTAGATCTACGCGCCAGGATGGATCTATCTAGTTCAGCGTTTCTCAACCTTTTAAAGCTCGGCGAACCCCTAACACAAGTCCCCACTAGGAGGCGACCCCCAACTTTAAAATTTATTTCGTTCATAGGCCTATGTAAATTTCATTTTGCTAATATTTTATAATCGTAATCAAAATGTAGTTGGACATCAATGATGTATTTTCATATATACTGAACATAGCAAAAGCTTTATATAAGTAATTGTATTTATTGTAAAATACTTTTGTGCTTAAATTAGAAAAAAAAACAACACTTTATGACTCTCATTCATCTACTTTTCTAGTGCATGTTTATTATGTTAATGCAAACTTAAGTGACAATTTGAAAAGTATGGCTAGGCAAGGAGAACGTACACTAGTTAGTACAGTGAACTGCATTGCTACAAAAATATTGTTGCTATAGTATTTGTAAACAACGTCAGTACGCAGATTGAGCTTGGTTCTGTTTCCCTAGATGAGGAACTCTCCTGGTAGTAAGATCATAACGAATGTAACCTTCAAGTCTCTTTCTGAACTGAGTCTTAAAAAAGAGATGTTGTCAGAACGTGGAAGCTTGGTCGAGAGGCTAAGTGCGCTTGAACTTGGCTTGTCTTGGCTACCTAGAAGGGGGCTCGAGGTTCGACACCCGACTCGGGCACAGTTGGGTTTACTGAGCGCCTAAAGGCAGCACGGAAAACCAACTTCTAGATACCCCACAAATGAGATTGGACCAAAGCGCTCTGAGCATGAGTTTGGACCAAAGCGCTCTGCTATAATATAATATAATATATATAATAAAAAATAGAAGAAAGCACAAAACAATCTCAGAACTGGGTATGACTGTAAACACCTGATAGTGGTGCATAGCTATTGTGGCAGTGTCCTCGTTGCTAATATATGTCCATACATTGAGATTCGATGACTTTTGGTGACTCATTCAGTACCAAACGTTGAAATCCGGATCACCATATGTGCGGGCACCACAAATATCTTTCAAAAACGAAACAACTTTGTCAATTAAATAAAGTTCTATATAAGCTGTTTCAACAAGTTTCCAAAAAGGAAATCACGTAAACCAGTAATAGAACTTTGTCGACGTCAGTGAATTCATCAAGCTGGATGCTAAATATTGGAAGTGGAGAAGATATCATTTTCTGAACTACATGATCAATGATATCAGTAGACATGTCAACTATTTTCCTGTGAACAGTCTCATTAGATAAGGAATCTAAATTTGTTAACGCTCCAATCATCACTCAAACTCGAGATACTCAATGTATTTGTCCGCTGGCAATATTCCCTTCTTGTCAATGGTATTAGACTTCAAAGCTCTTGTCAATTCTAAGAGCCGCCAAATAAGAAGCGTCAGCGGCCAATTTGTTTTGATTATGGTATTTGCCACCTAAGTCTGAATCTATTGACTTCATCAGCTTTAAAACTAAAATACTGGATGTACTTCTAAACAAAGCTTGCACGTTTCAGATTGGCTTCATTCATTCGGCAGATAGAACTTCATTACATCGGAGTTTTTCAATTCCTGCTTACAATTTTGAACCTAATCGCAAAAGGGGTACTTACATTTTCTCATGGAACATCAGGTTCCATGTTCCTGGGATGTTTTGTAATAAATATAAAACGATGACGTTATACTAGTTTCAATCGCTCCACAGCGTGCTAGAGCCTTTACAATCCCACAATGCAGTGAAGCTGTGCATTTGACGGACAGTAATTTCAAAATATTTGTGCTGCGACATAATTAATATACCGGTAATTAATAATGGAAAAAGTTACTTTACCCACATTGACTACATTAAAGGGGTCGCCACCCACAAGTTGAGAAACCCTGATCTAGTTGTTGGAGTCTGTTGGTCTGCCATCTCACGACTACTGCCACTCAGTCCAGATTCTGGACAATATCTTATCTTATCTTATATAATACAGACGTTACTTTAAAAATAGAAGATGATTACCTCCTACGCGTCATGCATTTAGTCATGCATATTAACCAATGACCTAATTTCTGCCAAGTCACTGGTTTTCCTGGCTAGCTCAGGCAACCCATTCCATGCTCTAATAGCACTAGGGAAGAAGGAGTATTAGTACACATTTGTCCTAGCATATGGAATGAGAAATGTTTAGATCTCGCAAGGTTTCACATTGTTATCTACTTGAAAGAAGTTTCATAAAACACTTTTTTTTCATAAAACACTTTTTTTTCATAAAACACTTTTTTTTTCATAAAACACTTTTTTTTTCATAAAACACTATTTTTCATAAAACACTATTTTTCATAAAAAACTTTTTTTTTACATCTTCATCTACAAGAAAGACATTTCTACGTCAACTCAAAAGCTTTTCGAAAACATTTCCAACTTTTGACTTTCTCATGGTAGATAACTCTCATTTTTCCCGATACTTTGAATAGACGACTTTTATTTCACACACACACACACACACAAAAGATGTCTTACTGAACACAAAGTACGTACATCGCTATGTCGCCAAAATGTACATCGATTGTCGTAGGTGGAACAGAATTGACCAATGCTGCCTCCTTCTTTATAAGACTTCATTAGGTCAACGCTTTTGTCATTTACTATGGTGAATAGTGCTGTTTCACGACAAGAAATTACTTTAATATTGGCCCGTCTAACCCTTAAATAACAACTTTAAAAAAAATAAAATTAATTTGCAAGCCCAAACCACAGTACCGCACTCATCGGGGTGTTATGGAATGCGTGTGTGTGTGTGTGTTTCTATCGTGACGGTAGGAAGCAGTTGTTTAGGACTAATACTACGTAGGTGGCATTGTCGTCTATGGTCTTAGTTAGGGGAGACCACTCCAGAACGTGAGACTGAAAGAATGTGTTATTGTAGCGAGTTTTGTTTACAGATATTATTTATTACTAAAGTCTACTAAATTTACTTCATTTATCATAGGTTGATTTGGTCTACATTTTAAATAGTTATATACAGTAATATTCACAAAAGGAAGCTATGCAAGTTATTTGAAGTTTTATTAGTTAAAATATATTACACCTACAACGGGTTAGTTGTTCACCAGCAGTTTAGTGTTATAAGTCAACGGCCGGGTGAGGGGTGGGGGTGAGCTTATAGTCCTCTCCCAGATCCCCTTTGTGGATGGATGATTTAAGTTTCTGCCCTCTTCAATACTCTCTCTATAAAAAGAATTTATAGTATAAAAAAACACATACACATTATCCATGGAGCAAACATTGCAAACTCTTATCCAGAAGAAATGAAGAAACTAATAGTGAATGAAATAAATGACAAATGGATAAGCTCTCATCCGAATCACAAGAAAGATGATGCCTATTATAAGCTATCCCGACAAGATCAAGGTCTTATCTTTCAACTCAGGACCGGACATCACAGAATGAGGCAACACCGGAAGCTCAATATTGGAACCAGTGAAGTCCGGCCCTGCTAATTTTTGACGAATGAATACTACTACTCCCCCCCCCCCTCTTTTTTTTCGCCTTTCAAATTACGTGGGGTTACTCTGGTCCGTCCGACCTGCAGAAATAAAAGAGTTATCTTTCCATTACTTGGTGTTCAAACTCTTGAGCCATGAAGAGAATTATATATATATATTAATTTTGTATTGAGGGGAAAGGTAATAGCGTTTAAATTTTGAGCAACGTTGTAGTAAACACTTGATATTACAACTTTGACATTGCGTTAGTGTTGTGTGTATTTTAGCAACATCATCTTTCTGTATTGCCTATAGGTTTTATTTCTTATATCAAATCACTCTGTTTGTCTGTCTGTCTGGCAAAAAGTTTGTACACGGTACTTCTCTTACACTCAATCTCGGATTAAGCTGAGTTTTTTTGCACAACCATCTCCTGTACCTGACAATACAAGAATCAATTTAAAAAAAACAACAACAACAATTAGTTATTAAATATTGGTAATTAATTATTTTGTTTGGTATCTTGAACAAGGGAAAGAAATAGTATTTGACTGATGTGGTGGTATAAGTTGAATACGTCCCATTGAGTGATCTTTACCCCTTTAGCAATCATTGTTTATGCATTTAAAAAACGATCACGTAAACATTCATCAAGATACCCCCTTCTTCCCTTCCCTTTACCCAACTGGTCCAGACAAGTGATAAGGATCATAAGCGCATTGAGAAAGCTAAAAGCTAAACAAAACCAATTGGTAAAACCAATATTTCTAATAGCACAGATTTATAAACTAGACGTCAGCTGAATGTACAATTACAAGACTGATCCAAACTAATTACACTTTATATAAGCTGTGTATTTTTAAATGTATTTTTTTTGTTTGTTGTTTTTCTTGTTTTAGCATGTCGACCAGAGACCTGCATCCGACCACTGAGCCAAAATCCTAAAGAAAGAATATGGGACATCTTATCACCAAAGTTGACATTAACAGAACAGAATCGTCAACAAATAGTGGAGCTCTCCTCCACCATACCAGTCAGTGATGTGATCTTTGTGACAGCCACGTCCGATAACCACTATGACGAGACACAATATTCAGTTCACAATCTACACGCAGTTGTCTACCCTAAAGTTAAAAATATGACTTTTGTTATCTTTGATATTGGTCTGACCCCGGTACAAAGAGAAAAGGTAAAATAATAATCAGTATTACAGTTGACATGTATACAGCTAATACTTGCTATAAAAAATGTGATTAAATGTAGAGTATTATAGAGTTTTAACATTGCCTTACTGCCAAAGCTTAGACAACGGGCAGGAGCCACAAGAATAAGATTGTGCTTGAGTGACATATTAGTGCTTTACAATACAAACTCGAGTCGTTGCCAAGGTAACGAAGGCTTGTGTTACTCATCATGACATAGCGTATGTGTATTTCCGAATTCTTTCTACCGGATATGCCGGAGACGCAATTTAGAAAGTACACTTCATACCAATATGTATGAATCATTAATTAAGTTTTGTTTGTTTCAGACGATAAAAGCGTGCAGGTGTCACGTGATAGTGTTTCCATTTGAAAAGTTTCCAAGTTTCTTTAAAGAGCGAGGATGTTACACCTGGAAACCACTCATAGTCATGGTATTTGTCAACTAGTTTGTGTGTAAACCACTCATAGTCATGGTTTAAGTCAACTAGTTTCTGTGGGAACCACTCATAATCATGGTAATAGTCAACTAGTTTGTGTGGGAACCACTCACAGTCATGGTTATAGTTAACTAGTTTGTGTGGGGATCACTTAAAGTCATGGTAATAGTCAACTAGTTTGTCAGGGAACAACTCATAATCATGGTAATAGTCAACTAGTTTGTGTGGGAACCACTCACAGTCATGGTAATAGTCAACTAGTTTGTGTGGGAACCACTCACAGTCATGGTAATAGTCAACTAGTTTGTGTGGGAACCACTCACAGTCATGGTAATAGTCAACTAGTTTGTGTGGGAACCACTCACAGTCATGGTAATAGTCAACTAGTTTGTGTGGGAACCACTCACAGTCATGGTAATAGTCAACTAGTTTGTGTGGGAACCACTCACAGTCATGGTAATAGTCAACTAGTTTGTGTGGGAACCACTCACAGTCATGGTAATAGTCAACTAGTTTGTGTGGGAACCACTCACAGTCATGGTAATAGTCAACTAGTTTGTGTGGGAACCACTCACAGTCATGGTAATAGTCAACTAGTTTGTGTGGGAACCACTCACAGTCATGGTAATAGTCAACTAGTTTGTGTGGGAACCACTCACAGTCATGGTAATAGTCAACTAGTTTGTGTGGGAACCACTCACAGTCATGGTAATAGTCAACTAGTTTGTGTGGGAACCACTCACAGTCATGGTAATAGTCAACTAGTTTGTGTGGGAACCACTCACAGTCATGGTAATAGTCAACTAGTTTGTGTGGGAACCACTCACAGTCATCAGTCATAGTAATAGTCAACTAGTTTGTGTGGGAACCACTCACAGTCATGGTAATAGTCAACTAGTTTGTGTGGGAACCACTCACAGTCATGGTAATAGTCAACTAGTTTGTGTGGGAACCACTCACAGTCATGGTAATAGTCAACTAGTTTGTGTGGGAACCACTCACAGTCATGGTAATAGTCAACTAGTTTGTGTGGGAACCACTCACAGTCATGGTAATAGTCAACTAGTTTGTGTGGGAACCACTCACAGTCATGGTAATAGTCAACTAGTTTGTGTGGGAACCACTCACAGTCATGGTAATAGTCAACTAGTTTGTGTGGGAACCACTCACAGTCATGGTAATAGTCAACTAGTTTGTGTGGGAACCACTCACAGTCATGGTAATAGTCAACTAGTTTGTGTGGGAACCACTCACAGTCATGGTAATAGTCAACTAGTTTGTGTGGGAACCACTCACAGTCATGGTAATAGTCAACTAGTTTGTGTGGGAACCACTCACAGTCATGGTAATAGTCAACTAGTTTGTGTGGGAACCACTCACAGTCATGGTAATAGTCAACTAGTTTGTGTGGGAACCACTCACAGTCATGGTAATAGTCAACTAGTTTGTGTGGGAACCACTCACAGTCATGGTAATAGTCAACTAGTTTGTGTGGGAACCACTCACAGTCATGGTAATAGTCAACTAGTTTGTGTGGGAACCACTCACAGTCATGGTAATAGTCAACTAGTTTGTGTGGGAACCACTCACAGTCATGGTAATAGTCAACTAGTTTGTGTGGGAACCACTCACAGTCATGGTAATAGTCAACTAGTTTGTGTGGGAACCACTCACAGTCATGGTAATAGTCAACTAGTTTGTGTGGGAACCACTCACAGTCATGGTAATAGTCAACTAGTTTGTGTGGGAACCACTCACAGTCATGGTAATAGTCAACTAGTTTGTGTGGGAACCACTCACAGTCATGGTAATAGTCAACTAGTTTGTGTGGGAACCACTCACAGTCATGGTAATAGTCAACTAGTTTGTGTGGGAACCACTCACAGTCATGGTAATAGTCAACTAGTTTGTGTGGGAACCACTCACAGTCATGGTAATAGTCAACTAGTTTGTGTGGGAACCACTCACAGTCATGGTAATAGTCAACTAGTTTGTGTGGGAACCACTCACAGTCATGGTAATAGTCAACTAGTTTGTGTGGGAACCACTCACAGTCATGGTAATAGTCAACTAGTTTGTGTGGGAACCACTCACAGTCATGGTAATAGTCAACTAGTTTGTGTGGGAACCACTCACAGTCATGGTAATAGTCAACTAGTTTGTGTGGGAACCACTCACAGTCATGGTAATAGTCAACTAGTTTGTGTGGGAACCACTCACAGTCATGGTAATAGTCAACTAGTTTGTGTGCGGTAAAAACGAACTATTTGTATACATGTGCTCATACTTCATGTACATCATCATCTTTAAACAATTTTCTCCAGGCTGCCATGATGAAAGCGAACAAGTTTGTCGTCTACCAAGATGCCTCATTATCATGGAAAGATACAGTCCTTGAGTTACTTGACAGGGGAGATAAACTAGGCTTACAACTATGGGGAGTTAATGGTATGCACAATATCCCTGTAGCAACTTTGAAAGGTGTAAGTTGAGCCTTTAACTGTATTATTTATTACTTTATCTTATATAATACAGACGTTACTTCAAAAAAGAAGATGATTATGTGCTTCTTAAGATGTACTAGTAAATCTCTCAAGATAATTTGGCCTATGTCTATCATCTAACGACATGTTTTAGACTTAAACCTAGGTTTTACCTCGCGGTTCAGCGTACAGGAGTGAAGCTCTTTCCATAGAGATAAGTTGTAGGCGACATCCACAGACATCTTCCCAGTAGGTGGCACAGATTTTAGGTCTTGTAAAATATTGCGATGCAATGCTACATATGGACGTCCTAATTTGCTATTTCCTAGTTTTGGCTTCCGTGCGCGATATAACTCCTGACATGTAAGTTTTACTTAGCCTCTGTCAACTAGTTCAACTCCTGACATTCAAATATTACTTAGAATCTGTCAACTAGTTCAACTCCTGACATTCAAATATTACTTAGCCTCTGTCAACTAGTCCTTCTTCATCTTCTTGTTCTCCGTTCGGAGATGAACCACGCAGTGTTTTCCAGTTCAGGCAGTTTTCAGTATAGTTTTTTTTATATTGTTCAGGCCTCTTGCTTTAGTATGCAACTTTGAAAAAAATGGTCAGCATTCTGTAGTGATGCTTTACAAGGGCAGGTTTCGCTAGTCCTGACTTTTAGCTTCCGGAACATTTGTTGTCTTATTCTGTTGTGTCCTGTACTGAGTAAAAACATTATGCGCTGGTCATGTCAGGATAGCTTATAATATAATGTCAGCTAGTCCAACTCCTGCCATTTAAGTCTCACTTAGCTCAATGTTATATACTTTCTAGTCGTCTGTTCTGTAGTGTTCTATACTACTAATTTTATTAATAAAATTATTCTACTCAAATTAAGTCAAATTTGAGAATTCTTCGCTAAAGACTCCACGGATTTGTTTTACCTCTGTATCTTTAAGTTTCAAGAGTTGAGTGGTCCCAAAGGTTAAACATGCGCCCATATATTTCCAAGGTGTTTTACTTGTGTAATAGTCTTTATTTTCTCCTAAATGTTTCACTAGTGTAATGTTCTATTTCCTAGATGTTTCACTAGTGTAATGTTCTATTTCCTAGATGTTTCACTAGTGTAATGTTCTATTTCCTAGATGTTTCACTAGTGTAATGTTCTATTCCCTAAATGTTTCACTAGTGTAATGTTCTATTCCCTAAATGTTTCACTAGTGTAATGTTCTATTCCCTAAATGTTTCACTAGTGTAATGTTCTATTCCCTAAATGTTTCACTAGTGTAATGTTTTATTTTCTAAATGTTTCACTAGTGTAATGTTCTATTTCCTAGATGTTTCACTAGTGTAATGTTCTATTCCCTAAATGTTTCACTAGTGTAATGTTTTATTTTCTAAATGTTTCACTAGTGTAATGTTCTATTTCCTAGATGTTTCACTAGTGTAATGTTCTATTCCCTAAATGTTTCACTAGTGTAATGTTCTATTCCCTAAATGTTTCACTAGTGTAATGTTTTATTTTCTAAATGTTTCACTAGTGTAATGTTCTATTTCCTAGATGTTTCACTAGTGTAATGTTCTATTTCCTAGATGTTTCACTAGTGTAATGTTCTATTTCCTAGATGTTTCACTAGTGTAATGTTGTATTTCCTAGATGTTTCACTAGTGTAATGTTCTATTTCCTAAATGTTTCACTAGTGTAATGTTCTATTCCCTAGATGTTTCACTAGTGTAATGTTTTATTTTCTAAATGTTTCACTAGTGTAATGTTCTATTTCCTAGATGTTTCACTAGCGTAATGTTCTATTTCCTAGATGTTTCACTAGTGTAATGTTCTATTTCCTAAATGTTTCACTAGTGTAATGTTCTATTTTCTAAATGTTTCACTAGTGTAATGTTCTATTTCCTAGACGTTTCACTAGTGTAATGTTGTATTTCCTAGATGTTTCACTAGTGTAATGTTCTATTTCCTAAATGTTTCACTAGTGTAATGTTCTATTTCCTAGATGTTTCACTAGTGTAATATTCTATTTCCTAGATGTTTCACTAGTGTAATGTTCTATTCCCTAGATGTTTCACTAGTCCAAGTGTTTGCAACTTTTTCAACCGAGGGCCGCATTATTAAAATTTGGGGACTGGGCGGGCCGCATATATATATATATATATATATATATATATATATATATATATATATATATATATATATATTTATATATATATATATATGTATATATATATATATATGTGTGTGTGTGTGTGTGTGTGTGTGTGAGTTAGCAATTTTTGTAAACATTTCACCACGAATGTATAGTAGTACTTGAAGTATATAACTTTTTACTCTCGTGCATAATGTTCCGGAACCATGGAACTAGCTTACTAGTTGTTTTTTCTAGTGACTATTGTCAAATTACCTTCAATAAGCATCGACCTATTCTAACACTTGATAATTGTCAAACAAAAAGAAAATCTTGTTCAAAGATGAATGTGGTTCCATCAAATGTGAAAGTTATACGTTTCTTAAAGTGTGGATATACAGCTTCTGGCATCTATGAAACTCCTACGAAAGAACTGACTGGAACTTCTATTTCAGGTCATAATTTGCTTGGATGTATGTCATCTGGAGCTATATCAGCTTCTGCATTATATGGTGAGCTGAGGGTATTGAAAACTGGTTTCGAGTTCTTGACGTCTTAAAATTTGCTTTAAAATTCCACAATCAAGGAATCCAAATAAGCCTTGTACTTTTCAACCATTTCCCTAGAAATAGTTTCACCTTTCAGCTAATGTAAAATGATCAAGCCTTAATTTCGCTTGCTGGCCTCAAGAAATTTAATATCTTTGTTTATAAATATTTAAGAAGCACATACATTTCATGTGCAAACAACAAATTGCAATGTTTCCGATGATAAACATGAAGTCTGTCTTCAACGCTTCATTAGAAATATTAGTAAAAGGTCACAGTCAATGTCCATCAAGGAACCTAACAATTTCTTCCTTGTTATTACATATTGATTTGATCATTGGCCAGCGGATACTACTGTGTTACCGAACATCGGGATGTTTTAATTCCAAATCTTCACGTACTTTTCTGAACTGCTAGTTGAGGCCAGCCTTGGATAATTGGAGGCCATAGACCAAGTGTTTTTGGTGGCCCCGAATAAAATTGAAAAAATACAAAGTAAGGTGACAAAACTAAAATTATGGAATTAAAAACCTAGTGTACTTCGAACACTAACATGGAGTTAAAGTTTTGCTATTCATTCTGTAAAATATTAAATTGTATATCTTATGTGAGGCCCGGCCCCCAACAATCAAGGAACTGGGAAGCTGCATACTTCGTCTACGGCCTTATGCCTAACATGTGTTTGTATGCGAGCAACACCATATTTTACGAATTCAATGTAGCTTTGTGTAAACTTTCCAGTTACTAGTTTATGGTTAGGATATTTCTTTATTTTATTGAAAAGGCTGCTTTTCTTAGTCAAAGCTCCATCATTTGTTACCCTTTCCATATTGTACAAGCCAACCCAACATTTGAACATTTTCAACACAAATCTTCAAAGCATTGAATAAATACTGGCCTGGTCATATGTCTTTTACTGAATTTATCGAAATATTGCTATTAAATATAATCTTCGTTTACTTTTTAGAAGGACGTTTAGAGACAATGTTTGTTTAGCCTCTTCATTATAAGTGATAAGAATCAAAAGTTTCAACAAGTTCTATAAATATTTATAATTATTTATTTTTAATATATTTGCATTTTTATATGTGTAATGTGGGGGCACACATGATTTATTTAGATTTCCCCGGGCCGCATAAAACTCCTCGACGGGCCGCATTTGGCCCGCGGATCGTAATTTGCCCACCCCTGCACTAGTGTCATGTTTTATTTCCTAGAAGTTCAACTAGTGTAATAGTCTGCTACCATTTCCTAGTTATTTAAATAGCGCAGTGTTCTCTTACCTTCTTTAATGTTCTCGTTCCATTCCCTAAAGGTTTGTCTAGTGTAATGTTTTATGTTCCATTCCCTAAAGGTTTGTCTAGTGTAAAAATTTATGTTCCAATCCATAAATGTTTGTCTAGTGTAATGTTTTATGTTCCAATCCATAAAGGTTTGTCTTGTGTGATGTTTATGTTCCATTCCATAAAGGTTTGTCTAGTGTAATGTTTTATGTTCCATTCCATACAGGTTTGTCTAGTGTAATGTTTTATGTTCCAATCCATAAAGGTTTGTCTGGAGTAATCTTTTATGTTCCAATCCATAAAGGTTTGTCTAGAGTCTAGTGTAATGTTTTATGTTCCATTCCATAAAGGTTTGTCTAGTGTAATGTTTTATGTTCTAATCCATAAAGGTTTGTCTAGTGTAATGTTTTATGTTCCAATCCATAAAGGTTTGTCTAGTGTAAAAATTTATGTTCCAATCCATAAATGTTTGTCTAGTGTAATGTTTTATGTTCCAATCCATAAAGGTTTGTCTTGTGTGATGTTTATGTTCCATTCCATAAAGGTTTGTCTAGTGTAATGTTTTATGTTCCATTCCATACAGGTTTGTCTAGTGTAATGTTTTATGTTCCAATCCATAAAGGTTTGTCTGGAGTAATCTTTTATGTTCCAATCCATAAAGGTTTGTCTAGAGTCTAGTGTAATGTTTTATGTTCCAATCCATAAAGGTTTGTCTAGTGTGATGTTTTATGTTCCAATCCATAAAGGTTTGTCTAGTGTAAAAATTTATGTTCCAATCCATAAATGTTTGTCTAGTGTAATGTTTTATGTTCCAATCCATAAAGGTTTGTCTTGTGTGATGTTTATGTTCCATTCCATAAAGGTTTGTCTAGTGTAATGTTTTATGTTCCATTCCATACAGGTTTGTCTAGTGTAATGTTTTATGTTCCAATCCATAAAGGTTTGTCTAGAGTCTAGTGTGATGTTTTATGTTCCAATCCATAAAGGTTTGTCTAGTGTAATGTTTTATGTTCCAATCCATAAAGGTTTGTCTAGTGTAATGTTTTATGTTCCAATCCATAAAGGTTTGTCTAGAGTAACGTTTTCTGATCCAATCCATAAAGGTTTGTCTGGAGTAATCTTTTATGTTCCGATCCATAAAGGTTTGTCTAGAGTCTAGAGTAATGTTTTATGTTCCAATCAATAAAGGTTTGTCTAGTGTGATGTTTTATGTTCCAATCCATAAAGGTTTGTCTAGTGTAATGTTTTATGTTCCAATCCATAAAGGTTTGTCTAGTGTAATGTTTTATGTTCCAACCCATAAAGGTTTGTCTAGTGTAATGTTTTATGTTCCAATCCATAAAGGTTTGTCTAGAGTAACGTTTTCTGATCCAATCCATTAAGGTTTGTCTGGAGTAATCTTTAATGTTCCGATCCATAAAGGTTTGTCTAGAGTCTAGAGTAATGTTTTATGTTCCAATCAATAAAGGTTTGTCTAGTGTGATGTTTTATGTTCCAATCCATAAAGGTTTGTCTAGTGTAATGTTTTATGTCCAATCCATAAAGGTTTGTCTAGAGTAACGTTTTCTGTTCCAATCCATAAAGGTTTGTCTGGAGTAATGTTTTATGTTCCAATCCATAAAGGTTTGTCTAGAGTCTAGTGTAATGTTTTATGTTTCAATCCATAAAGGTTTGTCTAGAGTCTAGAGTAATGTTTTATGTTCCAATCCATAAAGGTTTGTCTAGTGTAATGTTTTATGTTCCAATCCATAAAGGTTTGTCTAGTGTAATGTTTTATGTTCCAATCCAAAAAGGTTTGTCTAGTGTAATGTTTTATGTTCCAATCCATAAAGGTTTGTCTAGTGTAATATTTTTTTTGTGCCAATCCATAAAGGTTTGTCTAGAGTAATGTTTTATGTTCCAATCCATAAAGGTTTCTCTAGTGTAATGTTTTATGTTCCAATCCATAAAGGTTTGTCTAGAGTCTAGTGTAATGTTTTATGTTCCAATCCATAAAGGTTTGTCTAGTGTAATGTTTTATGTTCCAATCCATAAAGGTTTGTCTAGTGTAATGTTTTATGTTCCAATCCATAAAGGTTTGTCTAGTGTAATGCTTTATGTTCAATCCATAAAGGTTTATCTAGTGTAATGTTTTATGTTCCATTCCATAAAGGTTTGTCTAGTCTAATGTTTTATGTTCCATTCCATAAAGGTTTGTCTAGTGTAATGTCTTATGTTCCAACCCATAAAGGTTTGTCTAGTGTAATGTTTTATGTTCCAATCCATAAAGGTTTGTCTAGTATAACGATTTCTGTTCCAATCAATAAAGGTTTATCTGGAGTAATCTTTTATGTTCCAATCCATAAAGGTTTGTCTAGAGTCTAGTGTAATGTTTTATGTTCCGATCCATAAAGGTTTGTCTAGAGTCTAGTGTAATGTTTTATGTTCCAATCCATAAAGGTTTGTCTAGATTCTAGAGTAATGTTTTATGTTCCAATCCATAAAGGTCTGTCTAGTGTGATGTTTTATGTTCCAATCCATAAAGGTTTGTCTAGTGTAATGTTTTATGTTCCAATCCATAAAGGTTTGTCTAGTGTAATGTTTTATGTTCCAATCCATAAAGGTTTGTCTAGTGTAATGCTTTATGTTCAATCCATAAAGGTTTATCTAGTGTAATGTTTTATGTTCCATTCCATAAAGGTTTGTCTTGTGTGATGTTTATGTTCCATTCCATAAAGGTTTGTCTAGTCTAATGTTTTTTGTTCCATTCCATAAAGGTTTGTCTAGTGTAATGTCTTATGTTCCAACCCATAAAGGTTTGTCTAGTGTAATGTTTTATGTTCCAATCCATAAAGGTTTGTCTAGTATAACGATTTCTGTTCCAATCAATAAAGGTTTGTCTGGAGTAATCTTTTATGTTCCAATCCATAAAGGTTTGTCTAGAGTCTAGTGTAATGTTTTATGTTCCGATCCATAAAGGTTTGTCTAGAGTCTAGTGTAATGTTTTATGTTCCAATCCATAAAGGTTTGTCTAGATTCTAGAGTAATGTTTTATGTTCCAATCCATAAAGGTCTGTCTAGTGTGATGTTTTATGTTCCAATCCATAAAGGTTTGTCTAGTGTAATGTTTTATGTTCCAATCCATAAAGGTTTGTCTAGTGTAATGTTTTATGTTCCAATCCATAAAGGTTTGTCTAGTGTAATGTTTTATGTTCCAATCCATAAAGGTTTGTCTAGTGTAATGTTTTATGTTCCAATCCATAAAGGTTTGTCTAGTGTAATGTTTTATGTTCCAATCCATAAAGGTTTGTCTACTGTAATGTTTTATGTTCCAATCCATAAAGGTTTGTCTAGTGTAATGTTTTATGTTCCATATCATAAAGATTTGTCTAGTGTAATGTTTTATGTTCCATATCATAAAGGTTTGTCTAGTGTAATGTTTTATGTTCCAATCCATAAAGGTTTGTCTAGTGTAATGTTTTATGTTCCAATCCATAAAGGTTTGTCTAGTGTAATGTTTTATGTTCCATATCATAAAGATTTGTCTAGTGTAATGTTTTATGTTCTATTCCCTAGATGTTTGACTACATGGGAGACATGCCTTGTGCTTATCTAAACTACACGCAAATACAAAGTGGAATTATTGTATTTAAACAGACACCGTTTATAGTCAGAGCTGTACTGGAACCTTGGGCAAAGTGTGGCTTTGAGAAAGATTGTTTCTGTCCGCTTACCAAGGAGAACAGCGTGGACTGCTTTACCCCAAAGAAAGAAATTCATATGTGTCACAGGTTGGTATGGCACAAATAGTCATTGTAAATAAAGATCATTACTCAATGAAATACTCATGCATCACACACACATTGCACAAAATTATAACTACATAACAAAATCGTCACTCATATCGCACGTGTATCACAAAATTCTCTACACACATCATTCATAATATATATATACATCGTGTATATATCTATGCCTATCTCTCTCTCTCTCTCCATCTCTCTCTCTCTCTATATATATATATATTTATTTATGGTCTTTTTTAGTCAAAAAAAGACTAGTGGCCATCTCATAGGAATGAGATGAAAGCCTGGGTATTAGTTGTGGTCTCCCACGCTGCAGTTTCCCCCTCTCCACGCTGCTGATGTATACAAGACAGTTTGGGATCAGTAACATCGCAGGCTCTGCCAGGGTGTATCGCTGAATGCCTACTCACATCACACATGTATCAGTTAATTAGCACATAAACCATCATACAATCATAGCACACATCAAGCAATCATCCGAAAATCCCAACCCATCTTACAATCATCATTCAACAATCTCGCCATTTGCACAATCGTCAAAAAATACCATGCACAAAATAAGTCATCGCAACACTGTTTTATGGCACAGAATCATCACACAATCATAGCACACATCAAGCAAGCATCCGAAACCTGCGGTTGATGTTATGTTTGTAACTAAACGAAAAACTAGAAAGGCTGTTTAAATATCTACTCTTACCTTAGTGTGTACCTTCTTAAGTTTAAATATAACGGCTTTTTTTTTCTAACTTCAGGGAGCGAGCCGGGAAAACAACAACACTTTATTACTCTGTTTCTTTATTTGTTTATTGGGTAATGTAAGCAAACATTTAACAGAAAACTTTCTTTTTTTATTTGGCTTAAAGAAAATTAAGAGCGTGTATGTACATATATTTACACAAATAAACAAAGTTCATTAGGCAAGGGACCGTACTGTTTAAATACAAATACCCTTATATTAAAAGGAATAGTGTACACGGCCTTAGAAACTCTTGAAATAAGGAATTTGTTTCAGAGGCCAGGCTCTCTGTCTAATGGCCTGTTCTAATGACCCCCCCCCCCTGTACTGCTAGATGACAATTTAATCTCATTAATATGTAACAGACTCACACAAAGTCTCCACTATCTCCATCCATTTCTCTTTGTCTACCCATAATGCAATAATGTTGACGACGTCCGTATATAGACAGGTCTCGTGCTTTAGGCGATGGCACACAACAAGTTTGCTTAAGATTTGCATTTCGTACGGATGAAAACATGATTGTGAACTACTGGAAGTTTTTAGTTCATATTTACTGACATAATATTCGTGCTGAAATTTGTAACCCCTACTTTCTACTTCCCTTAAATGTCCATGGGCGGATTCTTTGGGCCAGCCTGAGTTTGTGAGATTACACAAACTCTCTTTTTAGTCTAGTTTTAATTATATATTACTTTCAATAAAAAACAAAGTATTTGTGGACATTTCGTTTACACAAAACTAGATTAAACAAAACAAAAATTCAACAATACATTAACCAATAAATTTTCCTTTGACAGGTTTGACCAATCGGCACTATCTATGATTGTCACCAAGCTTTTTGTTAATGAACGCTACAGATACCATATGCCAGGTATAGATAAAGATAGGTATATTGCTATCAACAGAGGACAAAGAGATCCTACTTACTTTGATGAGGTCTTAAAAAGTCTATAATTATTATTATAAAATATTATTCCTGTAGATCAGACTGGTCAAACCTTTTACCTACTAATAGTTTGATTTGTTACAAATATTTAAACATTCGTATCAGCTAGCAGAATTATTCTTATCTTATCTTATATAATACAGACGTTACTTCAAAAAGGAGGATGATTACGTCCTACGCGTCATGCATTGAGTCATGCATATTAACCAATGACTTAATATTCTGCCAAGTCACTGGTTTTCCTGGCTAGCTCAGGCAACCCATTTCATGCTCTAATAGCGCTAGGGAACAAGGAGTATTTGTACAAATTTGTCCTAGCATATGGATTGCTGTGTGTATGTATGTCTTTGTGTATGGCAACTGTAAACAATAACATATACATTCAGTCATGGAGACTTACGATCTTGTACAATGTAAAATAGAAAATGTATATCAAGTAAAAGAAGGTAGTATTGCATAAGACTTTAAATCCTATAGTTAAACAAATGGAACTCTCATTAGAGAATAGAGAGACAAACTGGGAAAAGAATGAAAGAAAGAGTTGGTGGTGTTGTTGTTTTTTTTTTAAATTAAATCGTACATAGACAGTGAAAACCTGTGGCGTAGCAAGGTACCCGTGGGCCCGGGTTCAAGAATATGTTCGTGCCCCCAACCACCTTCCACTTTCCGATAAGACAAATTTAGTAATCAAGTTGTCTGTAAGTGTCGGCACATTGACCAGGTCATACACTCGTTTCGTCTCCGTGCAAAGTAATGGTGGACACCTTCTAACAGTATATAACAGCTGAACTTACTTAGACTGAGATCCTACCGCATTGGGTGGCAAGCTGTCTCCACAAAGATCTGTCACTGGCAATGTCTGAAGCCTCTTTCTACCTGTGTCCCCTGCTCTGAGGTCCTCCATGCAAGTGTGGCGCCAATTATACAAGGGCGCTCCTGTTTTCGCTTTCCTCGTATTGGCCTCTATGTCATCACAACTTTCAATATGCGTATTTCATATTTTCGCCTTTAATTATAGCCCGTAGAAAAAAAAGGGTACTTTTTTTTTTTAAGTTATTGACTTTTATATAACGAAACCTTACAGTACAGATGAAGAATTTCACATATAGATACTTACCAGAGAAATAAAAACAATATGTCTTGAGTTTTAAGAAACATTTGACAAGTGTAACTATTTTGGTGTAGATCTACGTACATATGCTTGACAACCATTAAGATGCTTATTGTTCTAACGCCAAAAAAAACAACAACAATCCTAGCGTCTTTGTAAGGGCTCATATTCTGAAACGTCATGACTATCTGTGTAACGTCACTAGTACTAACGTCTCTAACTACAGTAATCTATTTATATTTATAATACTCTTGTCTCTAAGCTTTAACGATATTGGTTTGAGATAATACATGTTGAATTTCATTTTTGAAATTAAAACAAATAAATTTTTGCAAAACTTAACAATCGGCTTCATTAGAACCGTGGGAACTTTGATCAAAATTTAAGTGACATTTTGTTTAGAAAATCCGATTTTTTTTTTATAACCGTAATATCTTTATTTAGTTATATTTATTTATTTATATTTATACATTTGTTAAAAATTCCTTTTAAAATTAACATTAATATATTGTAGCTCAAACCTTCAGTTAGAAGACTGGGTGTGGTGCTCTATAGGATCAGAACTCGGTATGGTCGTTACGTCTGGAATGCATACTGCACGACCATGTAGCCATCTCGACCAGGTAGATATAAAGACAAAGTAACAATTTCGAATAGGTAGCCATTTTGACCAGGTAGACATTACGACCAGGTAGCAATGTCGGCAGGATAGCCAAGTCTACCAGCTTGTCGTGTCAAGCAGGTTGCCATTTTGACCAGGTAGCCATTTCAATTAGGTAGCCATGTTGACCACTTAGGTATGTTGACAAGGAAGCCATGTCGACCACTTAGGTATGTTGACAAGGTAGCCATATTGACCAGGTAGCTCGTGATGTCGACCACTTCAACATGTCGACCCGGGAGACATCCTTTTATGACATCAAATCACACACACACATAGACAAATACAAATTGCTTACAAACATGTCTTTATTTTTAGATTTGAGCCAAATCATTAATAATACAGATTAAAGAGCACATCGGTTATTATAAAAATGTGAAAAAATAAAGTACATAAGAAGTGTGAAATAAATTACATAACAGGTTTAACATGAAGTGCATATGAATTTCCAGTAATGTTAAACTGCTGAGCTAACCTCATATTTCAATGTATTTTCAATGTATATAGTATATATATATATATATATATATATATATATATATATATATATATATATATATATATATATATATGCGTATTTATATTCTATTTATTTTTACAAATTGTAAATAAAGATAAAAAAATTAATTTAAATGTCAGAAATACTAATTATTCCTAATCTTAATGGTTCTCTCACAAAACAAACTTCTCTATCATAGTATTTCTGTTGATATGGTGCCCAAGGGTACGCTCGTTCAAGATAATAAAGTTGTGTCTTCCACCATGACACTAATGGTAGTTGTTTGCTTGTTACTGGCTGTGGACCGAGATCCTAATCTTTTTTTTTTAATTATTGTTATTGTATAAAAAACTGTCAATAAACTAAGCTGTCTAAGTTTAGAGAAACGCGTGGTCGAGAGGCTAAGCACTCTTGAACAGTATTGGTTAATTACAGCAGTGTATTAATGATGAGAGGTAATCATTAGATAGAAAAAGATGTATCGTTTGCAATGGTAAATAGACAACAAGGCTACGCCTTACAATGGCTGCCAGAAATATCCTTCCTGTACCCGAGGTGCTCGAGGTAGAAGGTAACATGGCCGCGAATTGGCAAAAAGTTTCACCGGAGCAATCAAGGGATCAGTTGAAGAAACCGACAAGATTCAAGGACTATGTTTCTTAATGAACTCTTGAATATTTTTTTTTTTAATCTGACACGTTTCATATGTATTGAAACGTATATATGTATATTATATGTTGTTGTTTATGTTAGTTGTGTTTTGTTTTATTTTTTTTTTATATTCCCCGAAATGTTTTGTTTTTTTTTAAAGAAGAGGGGATGTTGATATGGTGCGCCAAGGTGCACCTCGTTCAAAATAATAAAGTAGTGTTTTTCCACCATGACAGTAATGGTAGTTGGTTGTTTATTGTTGACTGTGAACGTAGATAGTCTAGTAGTATTTTACTTTTACCTACAAACACGCATGCACGCAGGGTTCTTAATTCAGTGGAATCGAATTTCACGTTCAATACAAAAAAACAACAACTTTTCCTTGACAAGTTTAAAATTGATAAGATAATGTTTCAGATGAAATTTTAGACATCTCAATTGTATTGCTTTCTTTTCTGTTTTGTCTGCATTTAAGAAATGGCGCTTTCAGGTAATTCTTGAGCTTAATAATCTTTTCTTTGAAAGTGTCCTTGAACCCTGGGCTCTTCAGAGAATAAACAATAAAATTACTGAAGTGAGAAACTGTGTGAAACAGATGGGCTACACGTGTGATTATATAAAAATCTGAAGACCCCGGAATTTCCGCCATAAATGCGTAAGCTTTCGCACCTGTAAAAGGGGACACCAGTAGCAAATATGAACAACTGACTAGAAAAACAAACATGAATGAGTTCCACTTTCTAGAATTTAAGTCTTCAGTGTTCTTTCTGTAAGTTGAAACATCCGTCACACTTTTGTTCAGACTGGAAATCTGCTTGTAATGGTTGTATAGCACTACTGTGATATGCGTGTAGATGAAAACGAGAAATATCAAGCAGACGACATGGAAACCCGGAAAGATATACTTGTGGTGAACGACAAAATACATATGAATGGAATCAAAATTGTCACAATAGCAGAAGGGGCAGCTAACAAAGAAAGAAATCCCCAAAGAGGAGACAATAAAAATAATAATTTTTTTAGAGGTGATAGATTTGTGATAGAAGGGGTAGATCAAGTATACCCATCTCTCTAAGGAAATGAGGATAATGCACGAGTAGCTTATATAACTGTGTAGGACCCCAGGGAAATTGAAGGGTACAGATTCTGAAAGAGTTTGATCGCAGAGGAAGAGAATGATGGACACCAGAGCAAACAGAGCGTCATTGCAGGACTGGTACATGACGAACGCGCTAGTTTTCCTTAAGTGAGGTGTCGTGAACATGACGTGAATACAAATGCCGTTTACAATGAATGTCGCAAAATAAAAAATGTTTAAAACAGCATCTAATAGTATGTTAACGTCTGTGGACAGATACTCAGTCGTGTTGGCCACGACTTGATCGGAAGGGCATTGATCGTTGATTGTGCTCATTCTAGAAAATGTTTTTGTTATCTAGCTCTAAGAAATATTTTATGTGCACTAAATCTAGGAAACGTTTGTGTGCACTAAATCTAGGAAATGTTTAAACGTTTATGTGCACTAAATTGAAGAAATGCGTTTCTGAGCACAAAAGTGTATGAATGTGTACGAGGTTTAAGTCTTTTAATAGATGAATATCTCTTTTACGAGTTTTAGCGTGGTAGGTCACCTAAAAGATGAATGTGTCTTTTACGAATTCTAGCCTTCTAGGTCACTTGAAAGATAAACATCTTTTGTCTGAGTTCTATTTTACTTTAACAGATGAATATCCCTTTTATGAGTTCCACCATTCTAGGTCGCTTGAAAGATAAAAGTTTCTTTTACGAGTTCTAAGTCGCTTGAAAGGGGAACGTCTCTCCTACGAGTTCAAGGTAGCTTGAAAGGTGAACGTCTACGAGCTCTAGATCGCTACAATGCTAATATCTTTTCTCTTAGTTCTAGCTCACTTGGAAGACGAAGGAATCTGTGTATGAGCTCCAGGCTGCTTAGAATACGAATATATTTTGTTTCGAGTCCTTTTTATCTAGTTATTTTTCACAATCACTTGTTTTAATTTTTAGACTGTCCTTTTAGACAATAGTCTCCAGACTATCTGCATACCAGGATGGAAGCGAACAGGATTTCAGTAACTTACTAGCGGGAGTTCAGGACTCTTCAGCCAAATATTTGGTACTGGTTTCAATCTTGTGTCTTTATCAAAGATGTTTTACTTTATTCTGTAGTAATATTGATTCTGCATAGATTGCCTATTCTGGTTGACATACAAATCAAACCTGAAATAAAAAAGAGAAGTAATAATCAGATAAAATAATTTTTTTTAAATTTAATTTTTTATTATATTTTAATGTTTAATAATGGAGGTATTGTCTTTTACAGAATGTATTTTTAATGTTGTAGTTTTTTTTGTTTAATATCTAATTTAGCAGAAATCAAAAGCTCTATCTAGACAATCTGGTTTTGGTATATAGACTAAAACAACTTTATCAAGAAATTAGCAAAAACACTTATACAATTTTGTATTTTTAGAACTTTATTGTTTTTATTTAAGTTTTAATTATTTTTTAACATGCGGCGTGAACCTTAGTATTAATAAAGAAATTAGAATGAATAGCTTAACAAGGCGGATATGGTTTAAATCCCGATTTGGATCAAATCTGTTGCATTTGCTAAACAAACCACGAACACCTTTAGTCAGCTAGCTCCATCAGTCCCAAGAGATTAACACCGTCAGACCACAGAGATTAGCTCCATCAGACCACAGAGATTAGATCCATCAAACCACAGACATTAGCTCCGACAGACCACAGAAATTAGCCCCATCAAACCACTGAGATTAGCTCCGTCAGTCCTAAAAGATTAGCTCCGTCAGACCACAGAGATTAGTTCCAACAGTCCACAGAAATTAGCTCCATCAGACCACAGAGATTAGCTCCATCAGTCCACAGAGATTAACTCCGTCAGACCACTTAGATTAGCTCCATCAGTCCACAGAGATTAGCTCCATCAGTCCACAGAGATTAGCTCCGTCAGACCACAGAAATTAGCTTCGTCAGACCACAGAGATTAGCTCCATCAAACCACAGAGATTAGCTCCGTCAGACAACAGAAATTAGCTCCTTCAAACCACAGAGATTAGCTCCATCAGTCCACAGAGATTAGCTCCATCAGTCCACAGAGATTAACTCCGTCAGACCACAGAGATTAGCTTAATCAGTCCACAGAGATTAGCTCCATCAGTCCCAAGAGATTAGCTCCATCAGACCACAGAGATTAACTCAGTCAGACCACAGAGATTAGCTCCATCAGTCCACAGAGATTAGCTCCATCAGACCACAGAGATTAGCTCCGTCATACCACAGAAATTAGCCTCGTTAGACCACAGAGATTAGCTCCATCAAACCACAGAGATTAGCTCCATCAGACCACAGAAATTAACTCCATCAAACCACACAGATTAGCTTCGTCAGACCCCATAAGAGATAAGATCAGAGAATTGCTAAACTGCAATTGTTCAATAAATGATGTGTCAACAGAACTCAGATTTGAGAAGATAAAAACATTGTGGTCGTAATGACAATAGGAATAAATTCATCAAAGAAATGTGGCCTGCTGGATGAGTGGTAATTACTTCGCTTCTAAACTGAAGTGTCTCTGGTTCAAATCTTGGTGAAGATTGGAATTTTGATTTTTAGGATTTTTTGGACGCCTCTGTATGCAGCCTACTTAAATGGAAGCCTCACTTAAGTTTGGGCAATAAATGCTGTCAGTTACTGTGTTGGCCACATGACTCGTTAACCGTCGGCCACCGAAGTAGGTGACCTTAACATCATCTGCCCTTTAAATTACCCTCTTGAAAGCTGTATTTTACTTTTTTTTTTTAAATGACAAAAGATGTAAGTTATAACTTTGAAAGAAATAATATCCTTACTGAAAAGTTATGTACATAATTATATAACTTGAAAGTTATGTTATTAAGAAAATGAAAGTATTTTGTAAAATTTTAAAGAACTATTTAGATGAAAATCTTTGAAGCGATCAACTTAAATGACAGTTTGACGTAATTGAACAATTCAATGCCAGGTTTGGGTGGCCAAGTTAAAGTGGCCAGGAGTCATACTGTACGATGCTTACTTTCAATCCCTCCTGTAAACTATGAAATGCCTAGTATGATGTTATGTTGTTAGTACTCTGTTTTACTATTTTTAAACTGAAATTATAACATAGTATTATTTACTTTTTTTAAGCATTTGCAGTCATGTAATCATAAAATGCCAGTTTTGTTACGGCCATCTTCTGTATCAAATGGTCTCAAGTCGCTGTAATGCTGAGTAGGCTCTGTCAAATTCTTATAGATACATAAAATTTCCTCGCTTTTAAAAAAGCGTATGAATTTGTATACAGATAGACAAAGATATAGATAGTTATAAAATATAGATATATATATATCGATATAGTTTTAGTAATAATAACTCACTGAAAAGATCATGTCCAATGCGTATATCTATTGAAAGGTTGAAGCCCGAAGTTTGAGCTCAAACTGGATACTGCTAGTCCTACAAATGTCTTTATAGAAGACTTTTTTTACCCACTTACACGCATACCCTTTTTCAGGTGTCCATAAGTGTGTGTGTGTGCGTCTGGAGTAAAAGAGTGTTTGAGTATCACCTCTGTGTGTAGCTGTGAAGTGTGTGAGTATCAAGTGTGTGTGTGTGAGTGTGATCTAATAGAGTGTATTTGCCACAATGCGTGTGTGTGTGTATGTGTGTGTGTCTCAGAGGGTCATGAATGTTTCTGAAGACAATAGGAGTTGTTTTTCAGTTAACAAATTTTGTATTCTATACGACAGACTTGCAATTCATGTCAATTCGTTCGAATGTCCGGTTTGACTTATATTTCTAGTTAGGTAATAGATAGTACGTTTATTTTCCTACTTAGTCATAATCAAGGCTACCAATATAACTTTTAAAATCAGGCTAGGTATATATTTTTTGAAATCATTATATCTATACACAGGCTTACGGAAACAATCTGGTAAAAAGAGTTTACACGTTATTTCTCCCACACCCAATCAGAAACTTAGCATTATTATTTTTTTATCCTGACAAAACAAGAATCACAATAAAAACAAATTACCAATTAAGATATTAGTAACAACATTTTTGAAAAATTAATAATTAAATAAGATCGTCTTTGTTTCATCTCCTAATCAAGATCTTTCAAAAAGCTCAACTGTAACTGTTATTGACATTTCAATATGTCTTTCAATATGTCTTTCAATATGTCTTTTAATATCTTTTAATATGTCTTTCAATATGTCTTTCAATATGTCTTTTAATATCTTTTAATATGTCTTTCAATATGTCTTTCAATATGTCTTTCAATATGTCATTCAATATGTCTTTTAATATGTATTTTAATATGTCTTTCAATATGTCTTTCAATATGTCTTTCAATATGTCTTTTAATGTCTTTCAATATGTCTTTCAATGTCTTTTAATATGTCTTTCATTATGTCTTTCAATATGTCTTTCAATATGTCTTTCAATATGTTTTTCAATATGTCTTTTAATATGTCTTTTAATATGTCTTTCAATATGTCTTTCAATATGTCTTTTAATATGTCTTTCATTATGTCTTTCAATATATCTTTCAATATGTCTTTCAATATGTCTTTCAATATGTTTTTCAATATGTCTTTTAATATGTCTTTCATTATGTCTTTCAATATGTCTTTCAATATGTCTTTCAATATGTTTTTCAATATGTCTTTTAATATGTCTTTTAATATGTCTTTCAATATGTCTTTCAATATGTCTTTTAATATGTCTTTCATTATGTCTTTCAATATATCTTTCAATATGTCTTTCAATATGTCTTTCAATATGTCTTTTAATATGTCTTTCAATATGTCTTTCAATATGTTTTCAATATGTCTTTCAATATGTCTTTCAATATGTCTTTCAATATGTTTTCAATATGTCTTTCAATATGTTTTTCATTATGTCTTTCAAATGTCTTTCAATATGTTTTTCATTATGTCTTTCAATATGTCTTTTAATATGTCTTTCAATATGTCTTTCAATATGTCTTTCAATATGTCTTTTAATATGTCTTTCAATATGTCTTTCAATATGTTTTCAATATGTCTTTCAATATGTCTTTTAATATGTCTTTCAATATGTCTTTCAATATGTTTTCAATATGTCTTTCAATATGTCTTTCAATATGTCTTTCAATATGTCTTTCAATATGTCTTTTAATATGTCTTTCAATATGTCTTTCAATATGTTTTCAATATGTCTTTCAATATGTCTTTCAATATGTCTTTCAATATGTTTTCAATATGTCTTTCAATATGTTTTTCATTATGTCTTTCAATATGTCTTTTAATATGTCTTTCAATATGTCTTTCAATATGTCTTTCAATATGTCTTTCAATATGTCTTTCAATATGTCTTTCAATATGTCTTTCAATATGTCTTTCAATATGTCTTTCAATATGTCTTTCAATATGTCTTTCAATATGTCTTTCAATATGCCTTTCAATATGTCTTTCAATATGTCTTTGTTGTTGCCATTCTAGAAAGTCCGTTTTTATGACGCCAATAATGATCAAAATCTTACAAGCAAGGACGACGACAACGCTTTGTCATGTTGACATCTTTTGTGTGAACAAAACAGGGCCCGCCACAAAACACGAACAAGGTTTCCAGACGATCCACTCAGTACAAAATACATTCTAGTGGAGCCTGCCATTCACTCTTCAAGAGCGACCGAATGCATTTCTTTTTACAAAGCTTCTATCAACTCTGTCTGTCTGTCCGTCTGCTAACATGTGTGTACACTTTACTTCTCCAAGCACCCATTCTCGGATTAGCTGATACTTCGCACATTAACACAAAATAGAGCAGTGAAATTCATAACAAACGAATATTCACATTTGACAAGGGTAACACCATTAGTAAAATCACTAAATTTAGAAAGCCTTCAGGACAGAAGACTCAAAAGTAAAGTAGCAATTATACATAAAACACTGAACCATAATCTTCAAATACAAAAACAAAATTTAATAAAATACTCTGAAAGACACAAAAATAAAGGCACATTCCTCGTCCCATATGCTAGGACAAATTTGTACAAATACTCCTTCTTCCCTAGTGCTATTAGAGCATGGAATGGGTTGCCTGAGCTAGCCAGAAAAACCAGTGACTTGGCAGAATTTAAGTCATTGGTTAATATGCATGACTAAATGCATGACGCGTAGGACGTAATCATCTTCTTTTTTGAAGTAACGTCTGTATTATATAAGATAAGATAAGATTATTTATTAACATAGGCAAGACATATTCATTTTTTGTTTGTTTGGTGTAATGCACAAACTGTAAGACAAATTTCCATACGGACAATAGAGATTATATATATATACATATATGTATATATATGTATATATATATACAATATACATATATATATATATATATATATATATATAAGTATAAGTTTCCTTTGTTATAAATATATATATAAGTATAAGTTTCCTTTGTTATATATATATATATATATATATATATATATATATATATATATATATATATATATATATATATATATATATATATGTATATATATATATATATATATATATATATATATATATATATAATCTTTATTGTCCGTATGGAAATTAATATATAATATTATATAATATATATATTAAGGATGGAGTTCGTCCCCTTTCGATAAGTTTTTTTTTAAAGGATGTTTGTATATTTTGCTTGTTCAATTGTCACTTCATTGAAACTTCTCTCGTATTACAAGAAATAGTGCATTAAAGATGACAGCTTTACCATTGTCTAAACCCGGAAATATATACTTTTCGTGTAAGGGGTTCACTACAACAAATGTTTGAGAAACACTGCTGGAGAAAAGCTAGTAATGTTTGATAGTTCTACCTGGATTTTTACACTTTCAAGGTGGCTTCTGTTATGATCATTAAAAGAGATCTATGTTGTCTATTACCTCCCCCCCCCCCCTTTTTTTGTTGACATTTCTGAAGCAGACCCTAGGATGTATCACTGAATACATACGAATTATTGACCGGGGGGAGGAGACGAGTGGAGACAACTTTAGAGATTTTTTTTTTTTTTAACTAATACGAGTCACGTGACTAATTGACATCTTTAAACTTGACTGCTAAAGTTGGTCTATTAACAGTGGTGTACATAGAGCTTGTCTGTACATGTACACAATACATATAGCTTGTATGTACGTAAATATATATAAGGCTTGTCTACGAGTCCGAAGATTAGTGAGGAATGCAGTATTTTTCATGGCTGCGCATCCCCAGCTGTGACCTTCATATTTTGAAAAATAACTAAGGCAATCATAACCATTTGTCCGCAGGTGGTCGATTTAGATTTTCTCTTCGCCTTCTGCGAAGGAAGCTGATTTTCTTTTGGTCTCAAATGTGTATCCCGCGGCCTTCGTGAGTGACCTCCAGCTGTCTCTTTCTGAGGCAGCATGCAACGAGGTGCTCTTTTCTATGTCAGTTAAGGAAAGTTGACTCAGTTTTTTTTGTTAGTTTTTTTTATTTGTTAGTTTTTTTTTCTTTTAATTTTTTTAAATTAAAAAAAAAATATTTTTATTAGTTTTTTTTTTTTTTTTAGTTAGCTGAGAATTAGGGTTATTGAGTTCATGCGTTAATTATATAAAAGGTAGACGGAATGGTCTTGTATAATACCTTCCAAATTCTCTTCATGATAATACAGAGTTCGAACCCTGAGATACAGCAAGACATTTAAGCTGACCAATGTGCAAAATTTGGATATTGAACGTCCAAAAATTTTAAACAAAATTAGAACGAAAAGTTTAACTAAAAAGTGGTCTTTGAAAGCTTGAATAAAAAAAAATATTGTTTTTTATGTGACAAAGTTGAATGTCTTATAGCTAGACTTCCTGGTAGATCTATAAACCTGTCATTCTAGAACTTTCTGTTCGGCCTTCTCCAAGGTAGTTTCTATTTGTTTACTTGTTTACTTCTGTGACGTTTCGTACACAGTGACCTCCCCTTTTTTTAGTTTAGGTCGTAAAAAAATTTAACAGATTTTTAAATCCTGGACATAGTTATTTAAATAAATCACTTGTTTCTAGATCTATATCAGAGACCTTTGATCAAAACTCAAATTAAAATGTACGCAAGCTTGATATGGCTAGTCTTTCGAGTCCGAAGAATAGTGAGGAATGCAGTATTTCCCCTGGCTTCGCAGTCCCAGCTTTGACCTACATATTTTGCCAGAACCAGGGCAAACATAACCATTGTCCGCAGGGGGTCGATTTAGATTTTCTGTGTCTGCGTTTGTCCTCGGCAGCAGATTTTCTCATGGTTTCAAATGTGTATCCCGCGGCCTTCGTGAGTGACCTCCAGCTGTCTCGTTCTGAGGCCGCATGCAACCAGGTGCTCTCTTCTATGTCAGCCAAGGAAAGTTGACGCCTAAGATGGTCTTTCAAGCGTTTGATATTGAAAAAGACATGCATTAAAGCTTTATGTAAGTAACATTCTATAAAGACACTGTTTTATTATTTATTATAATAATGTTCATAAAAGCAGACCATTTTATGAATTTAGAAACTGTCCTCGAGCTCTCTCCCATACTCTCCCATTTGTTTCTCGCTCAAGACATTCATCTTTATGATTTCATTTGAATAGTATTTGTAAAGTGTTTCATGCTCAGGGCGCGATGTTCCAATCTCTTATGTGGACCTGTGGACAAAAGCGGTTCTGGGAGAAGGCTGCAGTGCTGCTCTTAGGCGCTCCGCATTCACAGCTCGAGTCGAGACTCAAAATCGAGCCCATTGATAGGTAGCCAAACGATTTCACAACTCAGCCACACATCCCACTATAAATGTATATACTTTTTTGTCAAGTTCTCTTTTGTTTCACTCCTCATCTCTATCTGTCTGTCTGTCTGTCTGTCTGTCTGTCTCTCTCTTTCTTTGTCTCTCTCTCTGTTTCATTCTCTCTCTAAGTCTTTCTCTCTCTCTCTCTCGCTCTCTCTCTCTCTATCTATCTATCATATTAAATTTACTGAGTTAAAGAATGCTTCAATGACATCATCTGTATACGTTACTAGATCACTTAGTGTAATTCAATAGCCTTCACTCCTGAGGTTTCTTATTTAAGTAATGCTGTAAAGTCTCAGATGTAATCATTAATTTGAGGGGATGTACTATTTGTGTGCCTTAAGAACAGTACCCAAGTCACAGCTAAAATTTCGATGGCCAAGCGTTACAAAGATATCTTAAGAGCTGCCTTTCGGAGTGTGAGACGACATTCAAGGTGGGTAAATGCTAGCCCTCGACGACATTCACAGCGGGTAAATGCTAGCCCTCGACGACATTCACAGCGGGTAAATGCTAGCTCTCGACGACATTCACAGCGGGTAAATGCTAGCCCTCGACGACATTCTTGGTGGGTAAATGCTAGCTCTCAACGACATTCACAGCGGGTAAATGCTAGCCCTCGACGACATTCACAGCGGGTAAATGCTAGCTCTCAACGACATTCTTGGTGGGTAAATGCTAGCTCTCAACGACATTCACGGCGGGTAAATGGTAGCTCTCGACGACATTCACGGCGGGTAAATGCTAGCCCTCAACGACATTCACGGCGGGTAAATTCTAGCTCTCGACGACATTCACGGCGGGTAAATGCTAGCCCTCGACGACATTCACGGCGGGTAAATGCTAGCTCTCGACGACATTCACGGCGGGTAAATGCTAGCCCTCGACGACATTCACGGCGGGTAAATGCTAGCTCTCGACGCCATTCAAGGCGGGTAAATGCTAGCCCTCGACGACATTCACGGCGGGTAAATGCTAGCTCTCGACGACATTCACGGCGGGTAAATTCTAGCTCTCGACGACATTCACGGCGGGTAAATGCTAGCGCTCAACGACATTCAAGGCGGGTAAATGCTAGCTCTCGACGACATTCACGGCGGGCTAATTCTAGCTCTCGACGACATTCACTGCGGGTAAATGCAAGCCCTCGACAACATTCATGGCGGGTAATACTAGCTCTCGACGACATTCACGGCGGGTAAATGCTAGCTCTCGACGACATTCACGGCGGGTAAATGCTAGCTCTCGACGACATTCACGCGGGGAAAATACTAGCTCTCGACGACATTCACGGCGGGTAAATGCTAGCTCTCAACGACATTCTTGGTGGGTAAATGCTAGCTCTCAACGACATTCACGGCGGGTAAATGCTAGCTCTCGACGACATTCGCGGCGGGCAAAGGCTAGCTCTCGACGACATTCACTGCGGGTAAATGCAAGCCCTCGACGACATTCATGGCGGGTAATACTAGCTCTCAACGACTTTCACGGCGGGTAAATGCTAGCTCTCAACGACATTCTTGGTGGGTAAATGCTAGCTCTCAACGACATTCACGGCGGGCAAATTCTAGCTCTCGACGACATTCACGGCGGGCTAATTCTAGCTCTCGACGACATTCACGGTGGGTAAATGCTAGCTCTCGACAACATTCACGGCTCTCGATCTCTCCTCTGGACGTGAAGCACTAAATGTTGGAGTCTCAAGATACGAGGTAAGGAGAGCGCCCAGTCTTTTATCAAAGGTAGACAAGTCTGCTGATCTTCTTCTTGAAACTGTCAGGTAGAGTTGAGCCTTCGGCTCTTGGAACTCTAGGACAGCAAATGTGAACAAGAGCTCCCTCTCACCGGCCTGAATGAGAACAGTGTACACTGTTCTGTCTGACGGGTGGGTCAGACTCGCGGCAAGAGGCCGCATACACTAAGATCCCCGCCACTTTCCATTTCTATACCAGGCTAAACTGTGCGGGACACGCCATTTATGTAACGGCCTTTTGATGAACAGCGCCTGGATTGTGACAAGGTTGTGAGAGCTTTTTTAAAACTCCGCAAAGTGCAATGAGGATGCTCTCGCACCCCATTAGGCACCCCCACGGGAGTCTTGTTTTGCTACCCAATTAGCCTAATCGTTTCCTCCTACGATAGTTTCCACCCGGGCGCCACTATGAGGCAGGGTAGCATGCCCGGGAAGTCTACTGATACATTTAAGTCATCGTTCCGGAACACCCAACACAATCATGTTTGAGATGCTCAAATTATTTAGATCGTAAACTTAAAACGGTGAACTGCTGACCACAGTGCGAAAACTGAAAATGTATGGCCATATCACGAGGTCCTAAGTTCTCGCAAAGACCTTCCTGCAGGGAACAGTCCCAGGAAAACAGAGAAAGCGATGGACAGACATCAAAGAGTGAAAGAGTTAGTTATCTAGGCAAAAGACATAGAGGAAAAGAGAAGGACAGTCGACAAATGTGTGGTGCTTCCAATGGTCCAATAGACTTAGATAGTTGAACGTGAACAATCACAAACTTGAAATCTACGTTCAGTTCCCCCTCCCATGCCCTTTACTCCTCAACCCTTTCCGTCTCAGATAATCTGTCGTGAATGTCTGGGAGACACACTTGTCATATCAGGTCACGACGACCTATCCCAACGTGTCTCACACTATGGGACGCCGCCCAATCAAAATGGCGCGAAATGCTGACATGGATGGTGCGAAGGCGGTTCTTTTTTTAAATTTTTAATCATAATCATGTTGGGTACATGCATCGTCCATCGGTAGTCCTAGAAGTTTCTGACTTAACAAAGAAACGTGTCTTTTTTTTTTTATACAAAGCTTCTATCAAATCACTATGTCTGTCTGTCCGTCTGTCTGTAAGGTAAAAGTTGTGCATATGTTATTTCTCTCACACCCAAACTCGGGAGTAAGCTGACATTTTGTAAAATTATTTCTTGTATCTGACAACACAAGAATTAAAAAAAAACAAACCCAATTAGTTAATTAACTATATGTAATTCATTACTTTCTTTGGTATCTTGAACAAGGAAAAGAGAAGCAAGGGAAATAAATCGTACTTGACAGAAGTGGTGGTATATAAGTTGAATTAGTCCCCTTGAGGACTCTTAAGCGTTCACCAATATACTCCCTTCTTCCCTTCCCTTTCACAACTGGTCCAGTCACGTGATAGGATCATGGCGCATTGAGAAAGCTAAAGGCTTAACAAAAACAATTGGTACAAATATTTCTAATCTAATCACATATGTTTATTTACACTTGATATAGGCTTTGTTTTTAAAACGTATTTTTTTTTCTTGTTTTACTAAATTACTTTGTATTTCTTTATGTAACGTACTATTAGATACAGTGCTTTTTTTTGTAAACAAATAGGTGCCGATGTTCTATGCAGGCTCGCGTAGGATGTGACCCACCCACCTAAAAGAATATCTTCATCGTGAGCTACCTTTTGTCAGGCTAGCGGATCATGAGAATCCTCCTGGGGCAGGCATTGATGAACACCTGAATTATTGTCCTGTTGGAAACAATGGTTCTCCAGGTCTCAGCTTCATTAAGTAAATAGACTCTGACACTAAGGACTGAAACAACACATGTTGATACATATAAATTAATTTTTTTTGACTACAATACAATTTCTGCAATGAGAGAACAGGCGCCACTGCCTCGAGTGTCTCTCACACGTCAGTATCAGGTCACTATCAGCCCAACCCAACCCACCATTTGCATATTTAGTTTGTTATTATTTACTATCCTACTAAATTTCTTTGAAGATGCCACAAGAATGGACCTCATTCACCAATCGTAAACAAACGACATTTAGCTACGTGATAATATTGATAAAACAATGGAAAAAAAAGTATCACGTGACAGCCTTTATGGATTGCGTAATTTGTATAGAAGAGATAGAGAACCACGTGGCTAAATGTTGTTTGTTTAAGATTGGGGAGTGAGGTCCATTGGTTTTTGAAGCCCTGAAATAAAAGAAATCTCGTGGTGCCCGGAAACCACGCCCACAAACTCCTACTGGGGAGCTATCTGCACTTTTCCACCTAAAGAAGACGTGGGTGTATTTTTTTTTTATTTTTTTTTTGCCGGGAGTCAAAACAAAGTTTGAGAACCACTGAATTACCCTAAACATAAGGCTTACCTTGTCTTACTCCTGGTTTATGTTCATGTTACAGATGTAAACAAACAACAATGTTCAGTGTTGGCACATGACGAGATGTCGTTAATATACATTTTTACTCTGAAGTGGCATCTCTCGCTTGTTCCAGGTGATCAATCCTTGCTCCTTATGTATTAGCTCTAAATGTTTTTTTTTAATTCATGACTAGAGAGTTAGCACGTTTCAATATTAGTGAGAAAAATTAATCCTTTGCGGTGTATTAGGCAGAAGATGTAAAGGTCATCGGTTTTTATGGCAGAGGGTGTCATGCAGCCGGTATAACCTCCAGCTGCCGTTACTTTCCGAACTAATGTCAGATACCTGTTCATGTGGAATAGTCTGAGGAACCTCTAAAAATCCTTAAGTTTTCAACTCTTTCTTCACAAATGTTTAAATCCACTGAAGTAAAGCAGGATAACTTTTTTGATAACATCAGTTTAGGGCCTATCTAAAAGATGGATTGACCCTCTACTAATTTCTAAAGTAGCTGCTGATCAATTGAAACATTAGATTTAAACCCATGCTGGAACAGATTATACACCAGACGAGCGTGAAAAAATGTCAGCCAGAGCTCACTGCTTATTCTAAACAACTACCAACAAAGCTCGTCAACAGTCAAAGCAGGCAGAGCAGTTTAGCTTTACATCAACATTAGCCTTTTTTTGGAAAACCCAGGAAGTCAAATTTACTGAAGTTAAGAGAGAAAGCCGCTTCGAGTTTGGCGTGCACTGTTACCCAGCCAACACCATTGCTAGTATGTGTGTTACAGGTATTATTATTGGTGTAGCATTGCTGGCTCGGGGTGACTATTACCAGTGTTGGCTGTTCATTTTTTAAGTTCACAACTGTCCGTCTCAATACTTGAATGCCATTGTCAGTGTTGGCGTTTCATTGCCAGTTTCTGAGAGTCATTATCAGTGTGAGGACCGTTGATGCGCTTGTGGGTCAGTTCATGTTCTTGGACCATTGCCTGTCCGTTACGAAAGTCATGAAGTGCATCTCCGTAATGTTGTCATTGCCGAAAGTGGTAATAGATATAAGCGCCTCACTACCTATAAAATACTTCCTAATGGCACACATCTCAAATGGCCTCTGACAACCATTCCAATTCCTGGCCTACATGTGTGGCTCAAATATTGAGTTCCGCGAAGCTTTTTTCATTAGCAGGAGAGGGGGGAAAGCGAGTAACTGGTGCCTAAGCCAATAAGCTTTGGCCATGGCAGCTTGTTAGCCATGGCTGACTACCCATCTAGGAGTAAGGAAAGTCGGAATTCAAGCCTCTGCTGTCTTTCAGCTACACCCAATCATAGAAGGGGCTGAACCCTGACTAGAAATCAGGATCCGGTTACCCTTAGGCAGCTTGCAGCACACAGTGCCACACCCTGGCAAAGACTGCGACGCCACTGATCCCAAACTGTATCAGCACTTGCCATTCCTTTGGATACATCAGCTGCGTAGAGAGGGAACTACTGTGTGGGATGCATCGTTCCAACCATCGTTGATGCCCAGGCAGTCACCTCATTTCCATATTTGAATGACCGGTCACTCCACTGAAGGAGGCTCAATATACTAGTAAATTAGCATTATTTTAGTTGTATTTCAGGTGTCTAGATCCTTGAATACTTTTTTGATTGTACTTATAACGTAGAAACTATATTTATATATTATTTCTTATTCATCATTCATATTAGTATGATTGTGTTAATATCATAGCATTAAAATCATAGTTGTCATTAGAATCATCATCCACTTAGTTTGTCTATATACGACTGTGTTTGAGCAGTTTGTCAGGTGGGCTGAACTATAAGATACATTATTTTAATTATTTTTCGTTAACAATTTGAACATTCTCACAATTATAACACGTCATAATTAATAATATCTAAACATATTCATGTTAATGTGTAATACAAATGTAATTCCTTCATGACGTACATTTCTAAGCCTCCGCAGTGACAAATAAATGTTCTACGTATAAACGATTAAAGTAAAACAGCTCATCTGGCAAAGGCTACAGATCCTTTTAAGGCCTTGTCGTACGGCCTCGTTGTATCTCTTTATTGTAGGGCCTCGTTGTAAGACCTCATTGTAGGGCCTCGTTGTAGGACCTCGTTGTAGGACCTCGTTGTAGGACCTCGTTGTAGGACCTCGTTGTAGGACCTCGTCGTAGGACCTCGTTGTAGGACCTCATTGTACCAGCTCATTCCTGGGCCTCGTTGTAGAACCTCGTTGTAGGACCTCGTTGTAGGACCTCGTTGTAGGACCTCGTTGTAGGACCTCGTTGTAGGACCTCGTTGTAGGACCTCGTTGTCGGACCTCGTTGTCGGACCTCGTTGTAGGACCTCGTTGTAGGACCTCATTGTACCAGCTCATTCCAGGACCTCGTTGTAGGACCTCGTTGTAGGACCTCGTTGTCGGACCTCGTTGTAGGACCTCGTTGTCGGACCTCGTTGTAGGACTTCGTTTTCGGACCTCATTGTACCAGCTCATTCCAGGACCTCGTTGTAGGATCTCGTTGTAGGACCTCGTTGTCGGACCTCGTTGTAGGACCTCGTTGTAGGACCTCGTTTTCGGACCTCATTGTACCAGCTCATTCCAGGACCTCGTTGTAGGACCTCGTTGTAGGACCTCGTCGTAGGACCTCGTTGTAGGACCTCATTGTACCAGCTCATTCCTGGGCCTCGTTGTAGAACCTCGTTGTAGAACCTCGTTGTAGGACCTCGTTGTAGGACCTCGTTGTAGGACCTCGTTGTAGGACCTCGTTGTAGGACCTCGTTGTAGGACCTCGTTGTCGGACCTCGTTGTAGGACCTCGTTGTAGGACCTCATTGTACCAGCTCATTCCAGGACCTCGTTGTAGGACCTCGTTGTAGGACCTCGTTGTCGGACCTCGTTGTAGGACCTCGTTGTCGGACCTCGTTGTAGGACTTCGTTTTCGGACCTCATTGTACCAGCTCATTCCAGGACCTCGTTGTAGGATCTCGTTGTAGGACCTCGTTGTCGGACCTCGTTGTCGGACCTCGTTGTAGGACCTCGTTTTCGGACCTCATTGTACCAGCTCATTCCAGGACCTCGTTGTAGGACCTCGTTGTAGGACCTCGTTGTAGGATCTCATTGTAGGACCTTTGTTGTAGGACCTCGTTGAGTCGTTGTGGGACCTCGTTGTAGGACCATGTAGGACGTCGTTGTAGGACCTCGTTGTAGGACCTCGTTGTAGGACCTCGTTGTAGGCCCTCGTTGTAGGACCATGTAGGACCTCGTTGTAGGACCTCGTTGTAGGTAGGACCTCGTTGTAGGACCTCGTTGTAGGCCCTCGTTGTAGGACCTCATTGTAGGGCCTCATTGTAGGACCTCGCTCAAGGACCTCGTTGTAGAACGTAATTCTAGCACCTCACTGTGGGACCTTTTGTAAGGTCTCGTTACAAAAACTAACTAAAATTGATCTTTTTTTTTTTTCATTGCTTCCTGCATGGGGCTGCAAAGGAGAACTATAGTAGCGTAGAAAAGGCCGTAGATTAAATATATATCTTCCTCTCCGTAACTTTAGGGAAGTGTGGTTGAGAGGCCAAGTGCGCTTGAACTTGGCATAGCTTGGCTACCTAGAAGGGGGCTCGAGGTTCAGCACCCGACTCGGGCAAAGTTGTGTTTACTGAGCGCCTAAAGGCAGCACGGAAAACCCCCTCCCCCCCCCCCCCCCCACTGGTCCACAACTGAGCTTGGACCAAAGTGCTCTGAACATACTATAAGCATGAAAGTAGCGCTATATAAAAGCTATAATAATAATCTAAAAATGGGCTCCAATTACGACCGATAAATATAACGTATACTGGCGGCAACATGGTTAAATTAATGACTCTTATCTAGAGTTCAGACACTTAATCGGGAAAAACGATTGGTAAAATATTTCCAATCGCACAGATTTATTATGTCTTAGTATATCCCATATATAATTGCATGACTGATCCAAACTAATCGATACAATTACACTTAATATAAGCTTTGTTTTTTTTTAAAGTATTTTTTTCTTGTTTATAAAGTAAGTTTGATTGAAAAACATTTGTTATGTAATTATATTTTTTTTTATTCTGGAATGAATTTGTAAGAAACTAAAGCATCGTAGTTACTGAGTAGTAGGCTAAATCACTTGGCTTCCGAACGGTGTAGTTCTAATCTCGGTGAAGATTTACTTTTTTAATTTCGGGATTTAGCCAATGAGTTCAGGGAACTCTATTGTGTACCTTAGATTAGTTGGGGAAAAGACATGATGGTTGGTCGTTGTTCTTGCAACTGAACTCTCGACCATAGAAACAGATGACCTTTACATCATCGGAACGCAATAACTAAAAGGGTTACTATACTTTTTTTTCTTTTTTTTAAATTTAAAATTTGCCTTCAGTAAATTTTTGTTGGGCGCTCATTTTATTATTACCCTCCCCCCCCCCCCCCGAAAAAAAATAAAATAAAAAGAAGCCTGAGTTTAGGAAAAGCCCGACTAACTTTTCGTATATTGAGGACTTCTACTTTCACAAAACCGGATCGTCAAAAGCCCATGAACTTTTCAGAAATCGATTTCAATTTATTCCTGAAAAAAATCTGTCGATTTGGGAAATTCCCTTAAACAGAAATGTTCAAAGCTAAGTGAAGGATTGACCTAAAGACTAGATTTATACTTTCATCGTATCGTGACTGTGGACCATACCAAGAAATTCCGTGAACCATAAATTGTCAAAAAGGTACGCTGTTTTATTTAATGACTGATAGTATTATTTAATTTAGTAGTTAAAACCATTTAAATAACACTGATTTACTTAGATATAAGACTTATTAACAAGATTTTGTTTAATGAAAAAGTTCTGTATTTTATATTTTTACTGCGCATAGTCCAACATCCTGCTGAATACATGGATAAAAGAAGTTCAGGTTATGAGCTCGTGTTCTGAGAAACACAAATCCAGGCCAGCCAGGCATTACAAGTGAGATGGGAGAAACCCATTCCAGGTAAAAGCCTCGGGAGTTAAGTTGTCCTGGCTGTGGCCTTACCCCTTAACTCACTTAATCGTAGAGGGCGCTACGAATCCCCTCAAAGCAAATTTAGCTTTGCATAGTTAGTAAGTGGTCTTTCCTTTTGTTACTCATCATAATTAGAAGGGAAAAAAAGTAGATAGAGTAGCTTTAGAGATACAAGCATTGTTTTAACAAATACTTGTATATGTCAAGTTGGCTTCACTGTATCACATAAAACTGTGTTATAGTTAATATTTTACAGTGAAGCACTTTATAAGTAATCAATCGACCGATAGATTATCAATACATCTTCCGCTTTAAAAACAACAACTTTTAGATCTAAATAAATTTGATTTTATTGACTTTCATTTTATATCTGCTACAAAGCTTTTTTAATATTAAATCTGATTGAGGTTTGAATATTTTTGTTTTAATTAAAGATCTGCGCATTTTAACATTTTTAAGCATTTCTTTTTAAAACAAATGTATTATATTAGATAAGAAATGTATGTATTTCGAGTTAAAGAGCAGATTTTTTAAATTTCGAACAGCCATGTCTCAAGGACGACGCCCAAAGCCCGGAGATCGTATTGAAATTAAACGCGGAGGATATTCTCACTGGGCTATTTATATAGGTATGTATTGTGTACATTTCTTTCTTGATTGAACTTTCAATTTTTCTAATTATATCGTAAGTTGCTGTCATCTGGAGTGTAACGGTAGACGTCATTGGGGGAAAGAGAGAGTACCTCGGTATCGTATGTCGGTATCGTAAACCGTTTTTACGTCTATATTAGGACTGTATATATGTCTTACAGATTACAAATGGTAGGCTTATAAGGCGATGCTGAACAACTTACTAGGGGTAACATACACTGTTTCTAATGTGCAATATGTGTTTGAATGTGCGACTTAAATGTGTTGCGATTTCCGGATGACTGCATTTGGGCTACGAATTTATCGGTTGAACTGAAAAGTACAGCTAATTTATTGACAAGAATTAAATCTAAACAGGACCGGATTAAAGGCGGGGCAACAGACTTTTAGGGGCTTCCACAAAAGATATTTTAAATGTCACCCATGATCTTACTCTACACAAACTCCAAAAGACACAGATTATACGTTTTTTAAACCAAATTGCATATTAAGTAATGTACCTTTTTTTTAAAGTAGTAAAATTAGGTAAAATTTGCAAGTACTCTATTTCTCTATTGTATAATATGGCTTGCTTTTAGATATCAGTATGTTTATTAATGAGTGTTAAAAAGTGGACTTTTAATAAAGCTTTCAAAAAAGTGTAAGAGCCTCCACAAACAAATTCTGACCCGCGGCCTCCAGCTACTTAAGTCCGGCCTGAATCTGTACAGAAATGGGGATTCCAAGTCAATCACTGTTTTCTTTGTTTCGTTGCTATTTATCGACAGTATTTTCTGGCAGCCTTTAGATGTTACCTCATTAATAAAATTATAAAAGTATGGGAATTATAGATTATCGGAAAGCAATTAATTAGCAATACGCATGGACCTGAGTCATATGCGGGGCTGATAGAATTCATAACTGTTGGATATATATATAAAATACCACAACACGCAGGAGATTCTCCGCCTCTAACGCTATACCAGCGTGCCTTACTATTTGTGTAATCTATTCCTGACCAAAAACTTTTTAAACAGAAAATCAATAAACTAGATAATTATAATTTCTCCAAAACAACTGTGTTCAAGCAGGCTTGCTAGTAAGTTCCCCTTTCAGACAAAGTGGTCTATAGGGCAGATGATGTAAAATGGCATCTGTTTCTGTGGCCTACAACGACCGACCGCCTTACCTTTTCCTCAACTAATGATCAGGTACCCATTAGAGCTGGATGGACTCAGAGGCTCCCAAATTCCCAAAATTAAAAATCCTAGTCTTGGTACGGTACATTAAAATGTTTGACTGCAGATTTGTAGGACTATGTTTGAAAATGTTCTGATCGGAATTAAAGCATCTCCTTATCGCTGGGATTCCTTAAGTGTCTTATTGCAGGGCTAGTTTCCGCAAGCAATAGATTTTGATCTATACAGAGTTTATACATTTATCTTTGTGTACTTAGGAAACGATTTCGCAAATGTAATTTCAACTCACTCTGTATGGCAAAAAGTTTGTACACGTTATTTCTCCCACACCCAATTTAGATCAATGTCAACCCTAACTAATATTCCTTTAAAGTTTTTCTAGTTCGCCGATAAAATAAAAGGAGTTTTGCGAAAATTACCGATTAGTTAATTAACTATTGAGAATTGATAATATTGTTTGGTATCTTAAACAAAGGGAAAGAATTTGTACTTGACAGATGTGGTGGTGTAAGTTAAAATTAGTCCCCTTGAGGAATTTTGAACCCTGAGTGAACATTTATTATGCTTTTAAAGAAAACAATCAGGTAAACATTCACCAAGATACCCCATTCTTCCCACCCCCTTTCCCACCTGGTCCAGACACGTGATAGGATCATAGTGCATTGAAAAAGTTAAAAGTTAAACAAGAACATTAGGTAAAAATATTTCTAATCGCACAGAACATTTATTATATATTAGCTGCACATATACATACACACCAAAGTCTAGTACTCAAGCCAAATTTACATTTATTTATTTTTTTACTTTTGAAAAATTATAAGTCAAATTAGAGTTTACTGTAGCCAAAGAGCTAGTAATTCTTTTGTCAGCATATATACATCAACCGTTAAACTTCTTGGGAAAATCGTTAAATCCATTTTTGAGATCAGCGTCAAGGCTGGTTCCTGGCTGGTCCAGATTCCACGAAGTGGATGGCTGCCTAGTCTTGCAGTTTGCTGGCTGGACTGTCGTTGGTACTAACCGGTGGTACATGGTTCAAACCCTGCCCACTCCCATCCCACGTCGTCCTGCTGGAGGTTTGGACTAGGAAGTAAATTATCTTCAACTCTGAACATCCGTAGAAACAGATGACCCATAGATCGCAAGGTCTGAAAGAGAAACTGAACATCCAAAACATGTAAAAACATTTTACAAACACTTAGACAAGTTCTGACTTGAATAGAGGTTATGTCAAAAAACACACACACAAAAATACCCAGAAAAACACAAAGACGTAAAAACCACAAAGCACATATGCCAGGATTTTGTCTCCCTTGTTAGTAGTGCATGAAAAGCGTCTCCTCAATCAGCCAGAAAAACCCAATGTCTAATCAGATTTTTTAAGTCTCTAATTAACTAGGTCAGGGGTTATCAACCTGTGGGTCGCGACCCCCTTGGAGGTCGAATTACCAATTGCCAGGGGTCGCCTAAGACCCCAGGAAATTATTTTTATTTTGTCTATTCATCATTGAAAGTTTTTTATGTCCATTCTACCGTGCTGTAACAAGTAGATCTGAATGTTACTTGGTATTCAAACTAGTTCCTACCCCGTTCTATTTGAGATTGTGTTTTCGCCTTCTTCTTCCATGTCCAAGAACAAATCTTTTCGAACCAAGGTTTTCAAGCTTTTAGTTATTAAGTCAAAATTTAGAAGCAGACTTGATGCAGAAGATGATATTCGTTGTGCTACTAGATTCCTGGTCTGGTGAAACGGAAACAAGCTCAACCTTCCCACTATCATTGGCGTGTTCGTAAATACTGTCGAAACACTATTTCTGTAACAATATAGTTTACTGTATCAAAGATTGTTATACATACTTCGCCATATTTGTCAAATCTTCACTTAAGTATGTATATTGTATATAGTGAATAAGCAATAGAAGCTTAAATTAATGCAAGTCTGAATAATAACCTTTTTAAAAATTTTATTATAAGCACAACAAGTTAGGGTTGGGGGTTGCCGCCTAGTAGGAAATTATATTAGGGGGTAGCGGAACAAAAATGGTTGAGAACCGCTAGACTAAATGAACTCAGAGGAACCCCTTTCAATTATTAGATGACATATCAATTTTAAAGATTTCCTTTATGACATTATACCAAGATAATGTCAGAATGTTTCTGATTCTTTCTTTAGGTGATAACAAGGTAGTTCACCTCACAGGGATTGGTGGTCGAATCTACAGCAATGCTGGACACGTTTTCAGTATTAGTGGTCAAACGTATGACAAGGCAATGGTAGCTGAAGAGTTGATTAAGGAGGTTGTTGGAGAAAGTGAAGCCTACATAAACAACGAACGTGATTCGACATGGAAGTCAGTGAATATTTAGTTTATGCTTTTAGAATTCAAATGTTATTGACTGCTTTAGATCAGGGGGTGGGCAATCTTTTTCTATCGAGGGCCGCATTAAAATTTTTTGTTAGAAGTGAGGGCCGCATAGATATATAATATGTATTTACAACTTTGAAAAATACGCTAGCTGTATACTGTATTGAAAGCTACATTTTTTAAACTACCAATTGAGGAATTACAAGAAAATTTAGCGATTTTTGAAACTAAATTAACAAATTTTTTTTAAAATATAATTTTGTTACTGTACTTTTACTTCACAACAATTCAGTTGTACTTAATGTGAAGTATTTAACTGTTTACAATCATGCAAAATGTTCCGGAATTGTGGAACTAGCTTACTAGTTCTTATCCTTGTGACTTCTGTCAAATGACAGCCAGTCAGCATCGACCTGTGTTTACACTTATTTTTAAACAAAATTAAAATTCTTGTTTACAGATGTATGTGGACCCAAATAATGTAAAAAGTTTAGCATAAAGTTTTTTAAGCATGGAAATACAGCTTCTAGCACACATAAAACTCCAGCGGAAGAACTGTCTGGAACTTCTCTTTCAGGTCATAATTTGCTTGGAGGTATTGCCTCTGGAGCTCAATCGGCTTCTGTACGAAATGAAAAGTGAGGATATTGAAAACTGGTTTTAATGTTCTTGAAGTCTTAAAATTTGATTTCAAATTCCGCAAGTCTTGTACTTTTTAACCATTTTACTAGAAATAGTTTCACCTTTCATCAAAGGAAAATAATAAAACCTGTTCTCACTTGAAAAGATGCACATCCATTTTATGTGCAAACAACCCATTGCAGTACTTCAGACGTAGAACATTAAGTCTGTCTAACACTCTTGATTAGAAATAATAGTAACAAAGACGCAGTCAATGTCTTCCAAGCAACATAACAATTTCTTCATTGAGATCCAATATTGTTTTTGTAGTGTAACTGAGTTGTTTAGTTTCTGTGTGTGTCCAGCGTATTAAAAGGTTATGTCCAGTGTGTGTGTTTATACTTCTTCAACAATGTGTGACGTGCTTGTATTCGTTCACTGTTTTTTTTTGTAGCATATTTTTTTTTTGAATAAAGCCAAGATAGTGGTTCTCTAGTATTTGTTATTTCATTACATCATCATCACCCATGACCCCTTTATCTAATGCCCAGGAATGCGCCCCGGAGAGGAAACTCTGGTGCTGCTGCAAAGCGGCTAAAACAACACGGGAGACAACAGTTACGGGTTATAAGTCCAACTTGATTGGCGTAATGTATGGACGCCACGGGTTGTCTCTGTCGGTGGGAGAGGTCTTCGCGCCTCACTGATCAGCTACCGCCCGCCTCAATCTAGGCAGCCCCCAGACAGTTAGGTGCTGATCCGCCACAGCCTGCCTGCTCTAATGGGTGCTTAGAGCTTAGTTTAAAACGACAAGTAGGCTGTAAACCTGCACCAAGCAAAAAAAGAAAAAAAAATGAAAAAGAAAATTCCTATTATGCGACTGGCCACATGGAACGTCAAGACAATGTGTCCTGGTCTTACAGATGACCTACGCAGGTTGACGATGCAAGGAAGACGGCAGTCATAAACAACGAGCTGAAAAGACTGCGCATTGGCATTGCAGCTCTCCAAGAAACCCGACTAGCCGAAGACGGCATGCTCCGCGAGGCTGATCACACTTTCTTTTGGAAAGGAAAAGCACAGGAACAGACGAGAATGCATGGTGTGGGCTTTGCTGTCAAGAACAGTCTACTTCCCACAAGTCCCTCCAGTTGGTGGCTCGGAAAGGCTACTAAGCATAAGTATGATAACTACATCTGGAAAAGTCACTCTAATCAGTGCCTATGCCCCTACACTATGTTCACTCCAAGAGGACAAAGACAAGTTCTACGAAGACCTAAGGGAAGCCATTGAGACTATTCCTCAAAAAGAGCACTTGGTTATTCTAGGTGACTTCAATGCAAGAGTAGGAGCTGACCACACTACCTGGCAAGACTGCCTCGGGCTTTTTGGAATCGGCAGGATGAATGAGAACGGACAAAGACTTCTTGAATTCTGCGCATACCATAAGCTCTGCATTACGAACACATACTTCAAGACAAAACCACAGCATTGTGTCTCATGGAGACATCCTAGGTCTGGACACTGGCACCAGCTGGATATGATACTGACACGGAAAAGGGACATTGGAAACATACTGCTCACACGTAGCTTTCAAAGAGCAGACTGTGATACTGATCACACTTTAGTGCCATGCCGGACAAGTCTGCTGCCTACTAAGATCCACTCATCACAGGGAAAAAGAAAAGCACGCCTGAATACTGCAAACACTAACAATGCTGATCTTAGCATCGAATTCACAAAGAAATTAGAGGAAGCTTTCAAAAACTTCTCAGTGACTGAGATAGAAAAAACCTGGACGCTCATACGTGACACAATGTACCAAACATCATCACTGGTCTTTGGTAACAAAAAGAAAAATGAAGACTGGTTTGAAGCAAGTCTGCAAGAAATGGGAACTGCCACTAAAAGCAAGAGAGTAGCCATGCTAAACTACAAGAAGGAGCCCACCCCTAGCAACTTACAAGCTCTTAGATCTACTCGAAATGATGCCCAAAGAATAGCAAGACAGTGCGCAAACAAATACTGGCAGGACCTATGTGAAAACATCCAATCTTATGCCGTCTGTGGTAACATCATACAAGGGCATGAAAAAAGAATTTGGACCTCACACCAGCAAGTGTGCCTCACTTAAGTCAAAAGATGAATCAATCATCACTGATCGTGCACTGCAAATGGAACGATGGGTAGAACACTATGCAGAACTTTGCCAGATTGAAAATGCCATCTCGACGTCTAACTTCCCACCACTTTCAGTTTTGAGCGAATTAGATGAAACACCTTCTGTAAAGGAACTGAGCACAGCCATTGACATGCTTGCACACGGGACGAGATGGTATTCCTGCTGAAGTCATTCAGGCTGGAAAGCATGGCCTAATCAAGCCACTCCATGAACTGCTAAGTCTATGCTGGGAGCAAGGAATAGTCCCCCAAGAATTGAAGGATGCCAACATAGTTACGATTTACAAAAATAAGGGTGATCGCACGGATTGTAACAGCTATAGAGGAATTTCACTTCTTAGCATAGTTGGGAAGGCTCATGCCAGAGTAGTACTGAAGCGACTACAGATCTTGGCAGAACGAGTTTACCCAGAATCGCAGTGTGGCTTTAAAGCCGGTAAATCCACAACAGATATGATCTTCTCCCTGTGACAGCTTCAGGAGAAAACCAGAGAACAAAGGCAGCCCCTTTTTATAGCTTTATTGGCTTGACCAAGGCGTTTGACCTTGTCAGCAGAACCGGCTTGTTTGCCCTATTAGAGAGAATCGGCTGTCCAAACAAGCTACGGAAACTAGTGTCAGCTTTTCATGAAAACATGCAGGGCACCGTACAGTTTGACAGCTCCTCCTCTAGGCCATTCTCCATCAAGAGCGAATTAAAACAGGATGTGTTCTGGCTCTAACACTATTCGGCATCTTCTTTTCAGTTGTACTCACCAGCGCATTCAAATCCCTGGAAGATGGAATATATATCCACAGTAGATCCGATGGAAAGCTATTTAATCTGGCACGCCTTAAAGCCAATACGAAGAGACGGTGTATCTTGATTAGAGAACTGCTGTTCGCAGACGATGCCACACTAATATCTCATTCACAAGAAGGATTACAGAGGCTTGTGAATGCATTGGCAGCTGCTTGTCAAGAGTTTGGCCTCACAATTAGCCTCTCCAAGACTGAAATCATGGCACAAGATGTTGCAGAAATACCAGTGATACACATTGGAAATCACACACCTACGGTGGTGCAGGAATTCACATACTTGGGAGCAACAATAGCCAGCAACCTAAACTTAGACACTGAGTTGACCAAAAGAATAGGGAAGGCTTCTGCAGCAATGGCAAAACTTTCTAAGCGTGTGTGGGAAAATACCGAATTGACCACGGCAACAAAAATCCTTGTCTACAATGCCTGCATTCTGAACACACTTCTCTATGGCAGTGAGAGCTGGGCAACTTACATGGGTCAAGAGCACAGTTTAAATAGCTTCCACCTACGCTGCCTGCGACGCATACTGTGCATCTCCTGGAGGGATCGTGTCACCAACCAGGAAGTTTTGACACGGGCCAACATACACAGCATCTATGCTCTCCTTCAACAGAGAAGACTACGCTGGCTCGGTCATGTCACTGGCATGCCAGATGGAAGAATCCCTAAAGACATCATGTACGCTGAGCTAGCAGAGGGAGCCAGACCCAAGGGCCGCCCAAGACTAACTTACAGAGATGTCTGCAAGCGAGACATGAGAGCCATGGGCATCGACCAAAGTATGTGGGAAGATATAGCTCAAGACCGGACAGCATGGAGACAGAGTGTACGTGCTGGTACGAACTTTGCTGAATGCAAAAGAAATGAAGCTGCATCGGTCAAGAAAAAGAAAGCTGCCCTGTCAGTGAGCCCTAGGACAGATGAATATAAATGCTCAAACTGTGGCAAACTCTGCCGATCCAGAATTGGCTTGATCAGCCACTCCAGATTCTGCCCCGTCTCAAGACGTAACCAAAGACAGTGACTCATATGGGCGCATCCATTCATCATCAGGCCAAGAAATCTAGGAACTATTAGTGAATTCAGAAAAGAAAGGGGGATATCTTTTTTTCAATACAAGTCTATTGATAGCAAAGAGATGTCTAGGGGGATATGTGTAACTCCGGTTCGGTTTTAAAATCCGAAACTTTTTTTTTGGATATATAACTTTCACTTTATGTACTAGTGTTAAATTTTGAGAGAAACATTTCAGAATGAGCTTTTGTCCCAAATAAGATTTTAACATAGGAAAAAATTTGTCTTTGATATATTTTTGCCATATTTTAATTGTTTCAATTGTACGATGATCGTTTTGTTTGTGCTCTAGGATGTCGTCTGCATTGTCTCAGATTTGAATTCTTCCCGCCTTCATTTCCCGCCGTTCGGGCTGAAATGTAAAAATCTTCAAATAAGAAGAAACATCAGGAAAACGTACAATGAAATAAACAAATATCTTTAAATATCACTATTTTAAAAGCCGCTAATGCTTTTATGTTGTTTATGTGTCCGTCCGTCTGTCTGTCCGTCATAATTAGATCGCAAAAATTAATAAATATTAAAAATCCAATATCTTTTTTTTTTCTTTCTATTTTTGTTTTCTAAAAGCAAATCGTTCAATTTTTTCAAATTAACTATGCAAGCAGGTTTTTTTTTCGTGTTTTGTTCTTAGAGTTAGACCCCTTGCAAAAATCTTTTATTGCTTGAGAGTAGATCAGCTTCAAATGTGTGTTGTATTTGTCTTTACTGATTTCTTATTGTAACGAGGTGTCAGTGGCGTAGCTAGGGGTGGGGGAAGGAGGGGGAGACTTTGAAAATATTAAATATTACGCAAAATGCATGGGCCCCAACGAAGTCAAGCCCACGCATGCTAAGACAAATTAAAGAATTTTTTTTTTTTCATTTGAATAATAGGATGAAGTTGTAAAGAATATATTAAAGGAGCAAATCATATCATTGTGTGTGCGAGTTAACAGATACATGAGATCTATTATCGTTCAACCAAGTTTTAATCTCAAAGTTTCGGGGGGGGGGCATATGGACCAGTGGCGTAGCTTGGGAGGGGGAGTAGGGGGAGAATTTTAAAATGCCCCTGGGGCCCCACTAGAGGGGGCCACCAAATGAGTGTTATTTTTCATTAAAATATTAAATATCACCCAAAAAAATGCTGGGACCCCCCAAACAGGCCAAGCCCCCGGGCCCCAAGTGATGGCAAAATTCCTAGCTACGCCCTTTTGGAAACCACTCATGTAAACACATTATATTACGTCTGTTATAGGGTGTTTGATCCGGATGTAATTGTGAAGAGAGCAAAGGAATTAGTAGGCAAGAAACTTAAATACAACATTTTATACGCCAACTGTGAAAACTTCGTAAATTACTGTCGATACGGCAAATATGATAATGACCAGGTAAATAATTATTCACACAAACATAGACCGTTCAATATATTATATTTGTCTTCTACAAAAAAAAAATAAAAAAAAAAATGCAACGGCATACAATGGAGTGTAATATATATAAAATATAAAGTACAAGTAAAATACCCCTTTCAGTCCAAGGACCGACGGTTAACCAGGGTGTTATGTGACCAACACAATGACTGAGTGCCTTTATTTTTCCCCAACTAAAGTCAAGTAACCATTAGAGTTGGATGAACTCTCAGTGGCGTCCTGAGAATCCCGAAATGAAAAATCCCAGTCTTTACCGAGATTTCAACTCGGTTTGGAAACCAAGCGCTTACCACTCAGCCACCTTTATATAAAAAAAGTAAAAGTTCCCATTTCAGACCTTGTGGTCTATAGGGCAGATGCCCCGTCAGACTTGGCGAGTCAAAGCTTGAAGAGCTGGACAAGTTCACGTACCTTGGCAGCATCATAACAAATGATGGAGATGCTTACCATGATGTAGCGTGCCGAATAGGAAAGGCAGGGAGCAGTTTCCAAAGGCTGCAGCCTATTTGGACAAGCCAAGCCATTGGACTCGAGACAAAAATACACCTTCTCAACACAATCGTCATTCCAACTGCTACATATGCATGTGATACATGGAAGTCATCTGTCAAAATTGAGAAAAGACTTAATGTGCCTAAACTTATTTTGGGAGTCAGTTACACAGATCGGGTCTCAAACATAAAAATCCTAAGCCGAACTGGGAGTTGAACACTTAGTGAGGTTGTGACAGAGCGTCGCTTGAGGTTTGCGGGACATGTTCTCCGCCAATGCAAGTAAAGCGCAAACAGGGATGTCTTGGTATAAGTTGGCGCCACACCTTCATGGAGGACCTCAGAACAATGGACACCGGGTTGGTGGAGGCTTCAGACATTGCCAATGACAGATCTTTGTGGAGACAGCTTGTATCCCAATGTGCCGAACGGCGCTGGATTACCTAAGTCTAAGTAAGTAATTAATTAACCCTTAAAACGGATGTGGTAGTTTAGCCTCTTAACATAGGAATAGTAATTCCATTTACTGTGCGCTTATTATAAAACAGCTCAGCACCTTAAGGGTTAACTAATTGGGATTTTTTTTCCTTGATTCGTGTTTCGTTAAGTGCAAATCAATAATTTATCGGAGATAACGTGATGAAGAAATAGCATTAAGGGGACAAAACCCAACAAATTAAGCCAAATATGAGAATACTGAAGGATTAGTTTCCTTGTTGGTATACAAAAGATAATTAATTACCAGTAATTAATGGACTAATTGGTTACTTTTTTTAAAGATTTAAACCTTGTCTACTCGATTCCCTTTCTCCATCCCAACTGGACTATATAAGTGATAGGATCATAGCGCATTGAGAAACCTAAAAGCACAAATAGCGCTGAAAAAAAAAAAAAACAATTGGTAAAGATATTTCTAATGGCACAGATTTATTGTTGTTGGTCTAGATCTATCACAAAATTTAATGACATGACTGATCCAAACTAATTGATACAATTACGCTTCGTATAAGCATTTTTTTAAAGTATTTTTTTTTTAGGTTTTTCTTGCTTCTTGAATGTAATGAAAGAAAAAATACAAACATTAAAAGTTAAAATTTAAGAGACTAAGACTAGGACTAAGACTAAGACTGCTTTATTGATCCTTACGGAAATTTGTTGTGATTACAAGGACTCGTTTCTCATATAAAGACAACACACATCTAAATATTAAAAGTATTTAATTTTCATTTGTATATTTTAGGCTAGTAATGCAGTTACCACTGGATCAGCAGTCGTAGGCGTTGCTGCAGTATTTGCATTATTACTGGAGAGATAAATGCATGGAAAAAAAAACGTACTTGTGGTCTTAACTTTTCAGTGAAGCACATTCCAATACGGAGTCCTACCATTGTAACATGGTATTATAAGTAGTGCATTTATTTTTAGTACAAACATGTGTGTATATTCCTCATCTTATTTTTTTTCGGAGGAGAGAGAGAGAAAGAGAGAGAGTTAATGTTTTTCATGATAACTATCTTACGAGAAGGTTCTTTGAAAGACTTTTGTAGGCCTATGCTATTTACATATGTTCACATGCTTTTGACTTCGATGAGACTAAATCATTAAGTGTTGTAGACGGTTGTTGATGTGTACCATCAAACTGCTGGTAAACAACTAAACCGCTGCAGGCGTATTATATTTTAACATATAAATGCTTGAAATAACTTGAATAACTTCAGGTGAAATATATTAAATATAACTTTTGTTATAATATAGCCTAATTAAACTTGAGATGAAATGAAATTAATGTAAGAGAGTTAAGTCAACTTGTATAAACTTTATACAATTGTAAACGCTGCTAGTAAGACCATAGGCAACAAACAATATATAACTAACTGCTGCAAATTTCACATGTAATGTTAAGGAGAAACTGTGGTATAAACATATATCTTGTGTGCTATTGTACAAATGTTTGCTCCAATCATGTATTGTTTCTTGTAATGCACCTTTGTAAAACAATTTTCCTCACGGATAATAAAGATTTTTACAATAATTATTATTATTATTATGTTAGAAATGAACGAGTAGTCATTCTCTGGTGCTGCCAGGGTCGAGTTTCGTTAAGGGGAAACACAATTCATCGTAGTACCTTTAAGAGTTTCCACTGAGGAATTTCCTGGTGATGTGGCAGGTCTGCAGCAGTACCGCCCTCTGACAGGCGACGAGGATGTACCTAGGAATGTTAAGGGCCTTGAAGGTATTAGTGAAGTCAGTTGTTATTATCTCCTCGGTTGATGTAACAATGGGGTATATTGTTATTTGGACAATTTCCATAGACGCTTTATCTCCAAGCCTAGGTTCCCATATTTTCTTTGTTTTTCTATCTCAGTTTAAGTTATGAGACAGTGGTACGGCAATGTCGATAATGGTAGCGTTTTTTTTTTCTTTTTTATCAACTAACAGAAGATAAGGACGATTGAAATCTACCGTTTTGTTGGTCAGAATAGGACTATCCCAGTACAGTAGATGATCCGTAGACTCGAGGACCTTTTGTGGCGAGTATTTATAATAAGGAGGAGTGTCCTTACCGATCAAATTGTGTGTGAAAGCCAAGTGTTAGTGTATTAACTTTGCAACTTGGTTATGGTGACCTAGGTAGGCTGATTCTGATAGGGCTGGACATCCTACCATAATATGTTCAATCGACTCACCCACATTTCCACATTTTCGGCATTTGTCGACAACATTGAGTAATAAGATATGCTTCTCATAATTTTTTGTCCTGATTACTCTGTCCTGTATTGCTGTAACGAGGCCTTCTGTTTCAGGGTAGTGATGGTATTTCGAACAAATATAACTGACAACAACAACAAAAAAAAAACACGTCTTTTCACTGTAGCATCCTGGAGTCATCTGGCCTATCCAAGACAACTTACGATAGTGCCGCTTATGTTGCATTATACTGCCTGAATAGCCACCAACCAATCGCTAGCTTCCAATAAACATCACCATTGAAACACACACACATACCCCTTAACATTTAGCGCTTAGCATTAAAATAAACTGAAGAGCTAAACTTGTGATCTGCTAGGGTTACACCTACAAAAAAAAAAACACACCACAAATGGCCATATTCGAAACAGGATCAAAATGACATGAGGATCTGTCCTCTGTCCAAAAATGAAAACCTACTTCTTAGTTATATCACGAGGCCCAGGACTCGCAAACACATTCCTGCAGGGAACAGAACCAGGGCAAAGAAAAGGCGTCAGACAAAGAAAGCGTTTTTATTAGCAAAAAAAAAAGTGCAACTTCAATAGTTCTTTATAATGCCTTGCGTTCTCAGGCAAAATAAGAAAAGGCTTCCCCCATCTCCTACTTTGCCTAGGCATTCTTTAGAATGGCATGTACTTTTTTAAGCAAAGAAGAAAATGGGTTATTTAGAATCATCATCATCCCCGTGGCTCTACAGCCCATGGAGTGCCCAGCCAGGCTTTAACGCATCTCACCATTCTGATATCCTGTGTTTTACGTCTCCGTGCCCGGACTCTGTTGTAGATCTGCGCCTACGTCCATGTCTACGCCCATGTCTACGTCCATGTCTACGTCCATTTCGCAAGACAAAAGATATGACCATTTCCAGGCATAGGTCTTTTTTCGTTGTGATAAAACCTGTTTTTCATTTGTGTTTTAGCATTCGTAACACATTTTTTTTATATGACTGGTGTAATATTCTAAATCAACTCATAACTTAGAAACAAGGCTTTTTTTCAATAAAACACAACAGATACACAAAATAACACAGTACTGACTGGTCACGATTCACAGACTACGATAACGCAAACACGATTACAAATACTAGCACTATTACAAGCACGGGTCACACAAAAGTTCAGTTAACGATTACTCCAGCTGGATTTCTTTAAATAAAAGAAGCCATATTTAAAAGAGAGAGAACATGGTATTAAATTTACAAATAGACTACTCTATTTCTTTCTTTTTAAAATATGTCTTGCTTCTAGATAGGCCTATTAGTATTATTATTAATAATTGGATTTTTATTAAAGCTTTCGAAAAAGTGGAAGGAGCCTAGGTGCCTCCATGAAATCCACGTATTTAAATCTGGCACTGCATGGTAGCACTGGTAGCCTACGGTAGCTATTTATAATTAATTTGTGACGGTTTTGTCAATATTAGGAAGTACGCCAAGAAACTGTTGAAGATATTTCTTCGGGAATTTCCGAACTGAGTAAGGTTACATGCATACATTAACTCATTGTTTATTAATGGAACAGTATTGCCAGTTGGTAACTTAGCAATCCTATTCTCAAGTCTTCTACTGCGTAGCTTAACCTTTATACTTTTTTAATTCTTATCTTATCTTATATAATACAGACGTTACTTCAAAAAAGAAGAGTATAGTGAGTATATTTGTTTGTTTTTTTTTTCATTTTAATTTTTTAAATCTAGATTTATATAGAATTGAAATTTATGTCTAGATTGTTTAGATTCTAAATCTAAAGGTCCGTAAATCTATACACCAATAATCCTAGCTGTGTACCTATAGAGATTATGTAGTATCTATACAATCTATTGATTTAGTCTAGCTCCATTCTGAAGATTAAGAGCTAGATCTAGACTAGTTTCAAGATTGCTTCCATTTAAATTAAAAAAGAAAACATATAAATTTAAAAAAATAAGATTATTTATTTTATTTATTGTTTAAAAGACACACGAATGTTTTACAAGGGAAGCAACAGAGTGAACCCAAACTCAATTGTATTTTTAATTGTTGACAATTCGTAAGAAGAAATATTTACTTTTATTTTTTTTTAAAAGCCATTATATTTTGATTGCCAGATATTGCGTTTAATAATCGATTATTATTTTGACCGAATGATGTCATTGTGGCATTGAAACCTATTGATATACTAGACAATGTATATTTGTATAACAAGTTTTAATAACAGCTATAGAGCCTAGATCTTCATCAATGTCTAGGCCCACTATAACGCATACAAAGCAATAAAAAATCCATGTTCTATTTTCTGCTCTCTACATTCAAACAAGTAAATATACATGGAAATGCCAAACTTTGGACAATATTTTACAGTACAAGACTTAAAAAAGATTATTTATTGGTTGTTTTTTTGTTATAAATAAAAATACATTAACTTTGTGCCCAATATTTGTAAACTGGGAGAATGAACTATAATATCGGGAATTCTTCTTTTTCTGTCACCTAAAAATTACCGGCTATGTGGCTAAAGTGAACTATTTTGTCAAAAAAAAATACATTTTCCCCGAAGTTGCTCTGATTATTAAAAAAAGAAAATGAAGACTCTATTTTGGCTGTATATAAATTCTTACTAGAAAAGTTGGTGTTTTTGTTTTTTGCCTCAATTAGTATTTTAAACATTCTTTATATAAATATATGGATTTTGTAGACGTGATTTTCTTTCATGATTTACAACAAAAAAAATTAATAATAATAAAATATAATAAAATAAAAGCCATTGCACTTTACAAGACTATAGTAGCTTTAAAAAAAATGTAAGGATAAAAACTAGACAACATTCCGACACTAGCGAATCCAGGACTTCACATTCACCATCGGTATAAACACCCACGTATACAAACACATACGCATACACTGATACGCAAATGTGTATTACTCCTATTATTAATTATCGCTAACCTCTTCCCACCGTCACCATGAAAACTCACACACACTCCAAATAACTATAGGGAGAGGATAATACTTTGTGTGTGTGTGTGTGTGTGGGATGACAATTTGAGAAACACTGGTGTACGCCCGACATACTTTTCTGCCTTGGGCGTCTGGCACCCTTGATATACCACTGCCCTTTCGTATTTGTAGCAGTAGCGTAGCAAGGTACACGTGTGCCCGGGTTCAACAATATATTGGTGGCCCCCTTCTCCCAATAAGACAAGTGTAATGTGTGACAAAACCATCGAGTAATCTGAATGTATCGATATATTTATATTTCAATGCAAGTAGTAAATAGTAAAGTTCCCCATTCAGACCTTGTGCAAGTAGAGTCGTTGTTTAATATTCTTATTACGTTCGAGCCAAAACTTCAACACAAATTAAAAGTCAATGCTTGTACAATTCTTTAACAGAATTATTCAAGTTAACGGTGTTTCGAGTGTATAAAGACATTTTTTATGAGTTCTAGTTCCCATTCTACACAATGACATGCCTAAAACACTTCTAGTTCCCATTCTACACATTGACATGCCTAAAACACTTCTAGTTCCCATTCTACACATTGACATGCCTAAAACACTTCTAGTTCCCATTCTACACATTGACATGCCTAAAACACTTCTAGTTCCCATTCTACACAATGAAATGCCTAAAACACTTCTAGTTCCCATTCTACACAATGACATGCCTAAAACACTTCTAGTTCCCATTCTACACAATGACATGCCTAAAACACTTCTAGTTCCCATTCTACACAATGACATGCCTAAAACACTTCTAGTTCCCATTCTACACAATGACATTCCTAAAACACTTCTTGGTGTAAAACTTTGAAACATTGATACAAACTAGTATCTAGTTCTACGTACCATTATTTAACAGTAAACAGATGGAATATTCATTTGCTAACATTTTCTGGCCTTCTATGTAGCTAAGCAAGAAACCAGTGCATCTATTTCTAATTGCGAAAGCGGCCTCTTTTGATGAAACAATGCCCGAACTCCATTCAAGTATTCAGTCATATTGGAAGCACCTCATAGCTTTTGCCTCGTAGTTTGTTTAAGGACAAAAGGGATTTTTAATTACTTGGAGTATTTGATCAGCCTATTCTGCAGACGTCTGGTTCGCACAAATATGGAAACTTGTAATGGCTATCTATTTCTTTGAATGTTCAGTCATCGGAGATCACTAAAAAGTATAAAAATAAATAATACTTATTGGGTCAACTTTTATTTGTCTTGTCAACAATGAAAGAGAAAAATGGCGTGGAATGGATGTCCTATAGTAACTGTACTTTTGCCAGATTTGCATTGCCTAATGGGTCTATTATTTCGATTCGAATATGTTGGGGCTTTGATTTCCTGCCAAATTTCAATATTCATAGCGAATTTCTGAGTTGTTTTTTTTTATATTTATAATGATGTTAACTTTCAAGTTTCAACCAATCACAAAGCATTGGTCAGTGAAAGACACTTGAATGATCAATCTAGCCATCTCTCTGTCCTCTAGATCTTTGTTATAAACCTTCTCGCCTATTCGGTCTCCTCAATAATTGCAATAGCACAAACATATCTAAGGGGAGGAGGACCACCACTAAGGAGCAAAATATCGATATTTAAAATTAAAAAATCGAACTTTTTAAAATTTCCTTATTTGAAAGTTTATCCATTTATCTACAAGTTTTGAACATTGAAATATGTAATTTTTAACTTTAAATATTGTTTTTAGTCATTTTTCTAGAGCATGTATAATGTTTATTTCATCTAATTCCGAATCTACATGTAAATAATACCCTTGGTAACGCATTGAATATTTTTGAGTAGTCATATTCGACCTAGGCATATTTGGTATCAATGAAACCGTCGTTTCTTACACTTTCCTAAAATAACCGTATCTCCGAAATAATATAAATAGCGTTTCGGCTTTGAGCGGAAACCCGTGGTCACCAAGAGTGAAAAATATATTTATTTATAGTATCTTATTATTTCCGACAAAATGATTGGTCGGCATTGGACTTCCTCCCTTATCGACATTAGTTTGAACATAAACAAAACATGGTTGTTTACGTTCCATTGATGATAAAGTTTTAGATGCTCTACCTGTTGACTTATTATTCAACTTCTAAATCTAGATCTAGCATGAAAACTAAAAAGAATAGACCTTAGTCTAGATTCGTCATTCTAGATCTATACATTATAAGACTATTAGCCGGCAGGCTAGGCTGAGGCCCTATCGACATCGATCGTTATTATTTACTATTCATATTCCCATCAACTAGATCTAAACAAAAACATCCTTACCACATGATAACTGGTGCCTCTCAATCAAGTAGGCCTAAAGCATATGAAAGCTTGCAATACACATGCGATCTAGATTCTCGATCTAGCTGGATTTTATCAACATTTTCACTACTACAAGATCTGATCTAGACTTAGACCTAATTTTAAATTATTTTCTTCTCTACAACTACAAAGTAGAAGTTCTAGTCTACCTACATCTATCATCTTGTTACCACTTTGACATTCACTTTGGAAACAAGACTCAACTACCCAGGTAAAATAATTTTTATTATTGAAATTGATCTAGATTTAACTATTCTAACTTTCACTATAAATGTTATCACTATTGTAGAAAAAACAAACATAAATGGATCTAATTTTTTTTTACTGAACATAGGACATAGGGCTGGGCTAATTCTAGACTATATTATACAATACAATACTGTCAATACTTAAATCTCTGGATATAGATAAATAAAAAAAGAAATCACATTGTATTTCTTTTATATTACAAAAACTAACTTTTATTTTTTTTTTATAAACTATTTTAAAAAAATAATTCAGTTGACTTTACAATCTTTTTTTAAAAATTATTTTAAAGGTTCTTCGGCATTGATGCAATCAACTGAAATTTTATGGAAAAGATCAGGGCAGAAGTTTACACAGATAAACAACCTTGTCTGATGGAAACACCAGGTTGTTTGTGAGAGTTTTATGAACAGATCTGAACCCAGGTATTGTCATAAAAAAGAACAATTCGTCGACCTTATAGGTTTCGAACTACTTGGTTCTCACCGCAGCCATGTTTTATTCTGAAGTAAGGATAAGATCAGCCTAGGTGACCTAGCCTATGGTAATTCAACTCAGAATGCTATAAAAAAAAACTTTCTACATGCTATCCAATAGCTATAAGAAATTATCATCATGGGGACAAAAGAAGAAATGCCATTTTAGCCACTTTTCGCCACTGGATTTCTTCTACCAAACCACATCACCAAACCAGAGTTTCTTCATGGTGTTATTTTAACTTTGCTGTCGCACTGGACAAAGTTCCTGTAAAAGTATTTAATGTGTTAAAGCATTTCTTGAAATATGATTCACTTGCTAATCTCTTGGAACATTTGTATCGGCAGTTGTCATATCAAAACCTTTACTGTGGCGCCTCTCGGGAGCCACCCAGAATGCAAATGAGACGATTCACTCAAAAGTAACTAAAGCAAAAGAAAATGTATCTAATTTAAAAGAATAAACTTTTCAGTCCTTGGATCTGTTGGAAATTTGGCTCTGGATTTTTGTATGACTTAAAAAATGATTGCATGTTTCCATTACTATTCATAGTCATCAACTTGCAAAAAATGGGACCTAAAAAAAAACTGTTTAACTCAGTATAAAAGAGAAATAAAGCTATTTAACACAGATGTCACTTAAGGAGAGCAGCTTAAGCTTGCAGGGTAATAAAATTAATTTTAAAAATTGGCCCTACCTATGGAAAATGCCATTTAAATCATTTTAAAAAGACTTGTTTCTTTTTAGGTGTTTTTCTCGATAATCACATTTTTGCTTCGGTCACCTTCTTCAATTTGTATCTACTTTTTTATTTATTGATGGATTCTTATGAAATTTGGAATATATGTTAACAACATAATGTAATTCCATTCTTTAAAGCCAGTTTTTCAATTTTTGTCTTGATTTTTTAAATTTTCAACATTTTGTCTCCAAAATTGTGATTTTTTATAGAAAAAAACATATCATAAGTTTGAATAAAAATATTTAAAAAGTAAAAAGATTTATTCAATTTCTAAGTCTATAACTTTCTAGATAAATTGTTTAAGTATTGAATTCAAGTTATTTTATTCATTTTCAACAAATACTTTAGGAGTAGAATCGGCTTAAAGTTACCTTAAAAAATCCAATATAGTGGCATTTCCATGGCAACCAAAATTTTAAAAAAAAATTTTTTTTACATTAGATTAACTCCATATATATGTAAACAAAATATGAATGCATTTGGTTAGAAAATAAAAAAAATAGCCTCAGGTGGTCCTCCTCCACTTAATTCTAATGATTCCTATGTAACACCCTGTTACTTTGGCTTACTAAATATTTAATGCTATTTTAATTTTTTTTTGTTTAGATTACACCTTCTTCTATTTTATTAATTAATATTAACCATGTGTATCAATTAAATAAAAGTTGAGTTTACATATTTTAAATACAAAATAAATAAATAAATAAATTCGCTTAGAGAAAATTGAATAATTAGCAGTGGTTATCTACATTTTAATTCGTGACTATCAGGACAATCCCTATAGACCTAATTGTTATATTTGCCATTATCCCCCTTTTTTTTTCCTGTACAGCACAGTAATATTTTCTTCCTCAAACTCTCCCCATACCCCCCTCCCTCCGTACGTGTAATACAATGTTTTTATGAACATACAGGGGAAAAAAAAAAGAATGTGACACTATGGAAACGGTTGTCTACTCAAACGCACCATTAGGGTTAGCCACCATAACCATTCACAATGAACCTGACGGAAAGCACTGGTGAATGTTTTGAAGTTAATATACCTATACAACGTTCAGGATATTTCGAGGGAGCTTTTTAAATTCTATTTCTAAATACTTTTGTACCAAAGTGCATGTATGCCTATTGTTTCCCTTTGGTGTCATCGCCAAGTGTTCATGACTCATGACACATAAGCAATGAGCCCCTTTTTGCCACTGTTGCTGCGCTTTAGGCTGTGGGACGGTATTGAACCCCTTCGCGCCATTGTTGCTACGCCACTGATTTGTAGCACACACACACACGTGACATTACAGAGGTTGCCTTTGTTCTGTACATTAATAGTTGAGGATTAACACGCAGTAATTTTTAAATCTTGTTTTTTTAAAGGTTTATACGTATGTGCATATAATAAGTATTGTTTCTGATAATGTACACTGCGTGGTCTTTGAAAACAAACAGCTGCATTTATAAATTCTAACTTCATGTAATTTTTATGACATTCATTTGTATGCATTTTTTTAAATACTTTTTTTCTCGTTTTTATTTAAATCTGCAAATCATTGGCATGCTAAATGTGATGATTGGTAGAACGATTAGGGATTTAAGGGGGGAAAAAAGACAGCACAAAGGTCGATTTTGTAATACCCGCCGAAACCCACGTGACTTTTAAAACCCAAGTGTTCATACGTGAGCTTACATTTACATTTTGATAGCACTGAATCCACTGCTGAATCCCTCTGTTTCATTGATTATTTCTTTCCTCTGTCTCTCTACAGTTTGTAAGGAGCTAGGAATGTTAACCATAATTAAGATTTAAGACTCAGTAATGTAAATTAAATGTCAGTTCCATTGTTCAACGCTGTTGAATTCATCTAATTGATATTGTAGGTCTCACCATAAGTTTATTGTCTCAAACAATGAAATAAATAAATAAATTATAGCTTTGATGTAGCGCTACTTTCATGCTGATAGCATGCTTAGAGCGCTATGGTTCAAACTCATCTGTGGACCAGTGGGGGGGGGGGGGGTTCCGTGCTGCCTTTAGGCGCTCCGTAAACACAACTCTGCTCGAGTCGGGTGTCGAACCTCGAGACCCCCTCATAGGTAGCCAAGCCAAGTTAAGACAAGTTCAAGCTTACTTAGCCTCTCGACCACGATTCCCACAATGCTTCGAATTATTTTTTTAAAAATTGTTTACTATATTGAAATATTGTATTTGACGAGCGACTTTTTTTTCCTAGGCACTGCTTACAATAATTAAGTGAAATACCCCTTTAGTGCCTAGCAATCTATAGGACCGATGATGTAAGGGTCGTATGTTTCGATAGCCGACGATTAGCGAGGGTGTTAAGTTGGCATCACAATGACCAAAGTCCTTCACTTTCCCCAATTAAGTCAAGTACCCATTAGAGTTAGATGGACTCAGGGGCGCCCTTAATGTCCCGAAATACAAAGTCTCAGTCTTCGCCGAGATTTGAACCCGTTACCACTAAGTCACCAGCCACTACCGCTTACAATATCAAAATTTAAATGTATTAACATTAAAATATATTTCATATATTATTATGGCACATTAGTGCATTAACAACATAATTCGTGCGTTGTAGTATAGGATATAAACGAGAGAAATAGTTTGTTATTGGCTGAAGTTAATTTATTGAACATACTGTGAAATATTCGTTATAAGACTATGTTCATAATTGAATTAATTGTATTCTAATTTCAGTAACACAGCAGTAGTCACATTAATAAACAAAAATGTCAACAAGTCCTGATCTTCCTTGTGGTAAGTACAGTTGGGTTAAAAAGGCCTTTACATTTATGACACAGAGAAGTGTTATAGGATCAATAGTGTTAACAGAATAAAAAATTAAAACTCTATTTCTGTAATATTTTTTTTTACCCAAGCCTTTTTAAAGGGATGGCTTATAGCCTTTGACTAAGATTGTAGATGAATATTTATTAAGATTTTTAGGTGTATAACCACGTAGTAGTCTTTGTAGCTAGAACTATCTTCAAAAATTGACCGCATCTCTAAATATTGTAGAAATTATTTCCCTTTTCAAAAAAAAAAATTTCAACTAGTCGACCGGCGGCATAACATACGCCGCTATTTTGCAGGGCCGGTCTTAGGCCACTGCAACCTATGTGATCGAAGGATCCTCACTTTCATGGAAACTGCGCTAATTCAAGGTGTATAAATTATTAAGTTAAACCATTTTATAACTTAAAACAGATTTCCCGCGCACTCCAGTCGATTTACCAGGAGCTCCTGGAAATCTCCCGAAATTGCAAAATATATGAAAAAGTCCTTAAAATATACGGAAATACATAGAAAAAAATTGTCATTCAATATGGAAAACGTCAATCCTACGCGCTATTAATTAAAAACGGCATTATGCATTAGCCGTAATTGTGTAATCAGATGAAAGAAGCTTCTTGCGCCTCAAACAAATGAAGAATTACTTGATGTCAACAATTCTCAAAGATAGTTTGAAACATTTGGTAATTCTTGCTATTGAGCGGGATCTATGTGGGAAACAGAATTATTATGATATACTGTATGACTTTGCTACACGCAAGGCTCGTAAAGTAATTCTGTACGTAGAAAAGAATGAATAAAATGCATAGACGAATTTATTTTCTAATACAAACTCTTAAATTTGATTTATTGTCTGCTTCCCTACCCAAACTTGGCCCCGCGAAATCCGTTTCGAATGGGGCCCCACAATGCTTAAGTCCGGCCCTGCTATTTAGTGTTTGTAAAATGTTTCACATGTTTCGGATGTTCCTTCAGAGTTGACGATAGTTTACTTCCTAGTCCAAACCTCCCGCATTGGATGGGAGCGGGCAGGGTTTGACAGTCCAGCGCGCAGCCATCCGTAGCGAGCTGTGCAAACGTGTTCTTCCCCCCCCCCTCTTGTTTTTTTTTTTTTCGTGGGGTGACTATCCGCAGAAATAAGAGAGTGATCTTTGCTTTACTTCTTGTTTGACCTGATTAGGGAAGAAGCGAATCATATATATAGAAGATGGGTGTTGGGGAAATAACGTGTACAATTATCTAAGGGGACTAACCTAACAATATCACACAAAATAATTAATTAATTTGTATTTTTTAATTGAATTGTGTATTGTTTAAGCCTATGAGTAATTGTGCAAAGTTTCAACTTGATCCAAGAATGCACGTAGAAGAAAAGCGTGTTCAAACTTTGAACAGGCAGACAAACAGACTTGCAGACAGAATGAGTTGATGCAAGCTTTATAAAAAGAGCATAAACAATCACATTGTTTTTTGCTATTTGAAAGAATAACTTTCTAAGACTAAGACTGCTTTATTGATCCTTACGGAAATTTGTTGTGATTACAAGTTATTTAAAATTACAACATGCCCTGGCAGTGTGAAAAAATTTCTACCTAAAAATTATTATCTCTAAGTAGTCTTCTTTTTGATGTATGTACACTTATCTTATAAATTACAGACGTTATTTCAAAATAGAACGTAATTACGTCGTACGCGTTTTATGTATAACTCTAGTCTTAAGTGTTAATCAATGACTTAAACGCTGCTGATTGAGTGATTTTCCTACCTGATTCGGGCATCCCATTTCATGCTCTTATGACATTAGGAAAGAATTATAGTTATAAAATACGAACCTTTTGTGTCTTTCTTAATATTTTGTATTAGGTTTTGTTTTCGTATTAGTAAATTATGGTTCAGTGTTTTATGAATTATTGCTACTTTACTGTTTAATCTTCTTTAAGCTTCAGCTTCTCTAAATTCAGTGTTTTTACTAATAGTGTTACTCTGAAGAAATGTGATTATTCTTTGTTGTAAATCTCATGGCTCAATTTGAATCAGTTCTTCTATGAAGAGCAGAGACAAAAAAGAGTGTATGCAATCATAGATAAATTTAGCCACTTAATTGAAGCCTAGAACCAAACTAGATATTCGAAGCGAAAAATTGGGTTTCCATCAAAATCCTTATGCGCAAATAGAAACAAATAAAGTTCTATCACGAAGAAGTTATTAAGGATAGTTGATCTCAAAATGTGTAACAACCATACGACATAGTCTGCAGTTCTATTATATGTTCGCGCGGTTTGGGACTATACTGTCGTTCGGTCGACTCGATGGTCCTGGGTTCATACCCAGCCCGCTGCCATCCCCTGTCGTCCTGTGGGAGGTTTGAACTAGGAAGTAGATTATCTTCAACTCTGAAGGAACATCCGAAACATGTAAAACATTTTTTAGAGACATTTTACAATCCATCCCAGTGGCTCTACAGCCCAATAGAGGCCCTGGCACTACAGCCCAATAGAGGGCCCTGGCCTCCTTAAGCACATCTCTCCATTCGAAGCTATCCAGTACTTTACGTCTCCATGCCGGGACTTTGAGCTGTTGTAGATCTGCCTCTACGTCATCAAGCCACCGTACTCGTGCCTCGTGGTCTGCCTTTTGGACCAGAGGCGTAGTAAGCAAAACGTGCGGCTGGAGCAAGGTACTTTATTGGCGCCTCCTCCCCCATTTACCATGAACACCTATAGGCGCCTCTGTGTGCGATGCCACCTGATGGTATCACTCGGGGCATCTTCCCCCTTGTCCCCCTCACTACGCCTCTGTTTTGGACGCCCGCCTTTTGTTTTTTACCGGTTAACAGTCTTTGCTCCACTGTTCTCTGACATTCATTCGATGTGATCTGCCCGACGTAATCTAAACATTTTACAAACATTATTAAAAAAATATCAGTATTGTTTATAAAAAGAATTCTTCTAAAAAATAAATGTAATTTATTAAAGTTCTACTGATTCCTTCTCTTTCATTTACAGGGTACTATGAGCCCTGTGTATTGGAAGATTTAGAAATGGATCTTAAAACTATGGATAAAGTTTGCTCTAAGAATCCAGGACATAAAGATTTTAAATCCTTAGAAGCGTTCAGCATAGATGATTTGCCCGAAAGCCATCGTGACGAAGATATCTTGAAGCTGATCAAGGCAGTTGGAGGTCTAACAGTGAGATTAGCTGTGAATGAAGTCAGTCCACTTAGACCAGAACTCAGGCCTGGCCCCGATATCAAATATTCTTCATATGGTGACGGCGTTTGGAAAAAGAGAAGGGGTGGAACTGGTGAGATGTTCATCTATAAACATGAAAACGGACAGGAAATTGATGCAAGCGGCCGAGGCTACAAAAGTCTTCTTGGGCGCACAGCTGACACCACTGCCGTTCTTTGTCCTTGTGAGAAATGTGAAAATTCTGAAGCTGCGAGTAACGAGTGGTGGGAAATCTTTATTGACACTGCATCTCATCTGGTTCGAGACGACCATGAAGCTAGTGCAACTTCATGTCGATTATTTTATGAAAACAAAGATAGCGATGTGGTCACTCTGAGTAACTTTAGTGTAGATTTTGTGAATGTTGAAAGAGATGTTTGCGTTCTGAGATGCGTAACGTGCGATGATCTCGGAAAACGTCTGTACAAGGCTCAACTTGAGTGGAGAAAAGTCTGGAATAGCGTGAAGGATAAATTTCAGAGTAAAGTTGGAGACAGAATAGCGTTCATTGTGTCCCATCCACATGGGTGCCCTAAACAGGTCAGCGTGGGTCAGTGGCTAGAAAACACCAAAGTTTGTGAGGTGGATAGAGAGTATGATTTCACAAGGCTGAGCTATGACACCTGCACGTGCCCAGGAAGTAGCGGCGCTTCTGTGTATTGTGTAGGGTTTGGTGGGGGTCACGTTCACTCAGGCACTATGGGCACAGGAACTAACGTAAACTTCAGCAGTGTTAGTTATTATAGGAAACAATAACTTAATAATGCCGAGGATTTACGTAAACGGCGGAAAGAGAACCTAGATTGACCACCAGCAAACAACTGTTATGTCTTCTTAAATCAGATAATTTTAAACACTTTTTGTTCAATCTTGTGTTGTCAGGTAAAAGAATTAAAAGTGCTCAATTTCAGCTTGATCCGAGATTGGCTGCGGAAGAAATAACGTGTACACACTTTTTACCAGACAGCCAGTTTGTAAAAAGTTTGACTAACGACTCGTCAGTCTACTAATTCAAGAACAAATATTGCCAACGAGGATAGCTGTGGTGACGCGAGTTTCTTTTAAATGTGGGTTCGTTATACGCGTAATACGAACGTCTATTTACACAAGTATAAGTGTACAATCAAAGTCTTTCTAGTTACACCATCTCTTACTTCCGGCTTTACACACTGTCTTCCGATCCTAGCTCCTCGTCAACAAACACACCCACGTGACGAACTGTCCAATACGGGACAGGTACACTATATAATCTCTTGGCCATGTGTCACGGTCCTCACCCATATCGTACTATAATTGTGTCACCACAATACAAGCGCTACAAAGACATTCACGAGCACTATTTTTATTATTTTAATTTTAAAATTAGATTTACTTAGATGTCAAATATTTATATTTTAATGACATTTTATTTTATTCCTTATAAATGTTTGACCCTTTTTGTTATGAAAAATAAAAATCAAAAAAATATTTGAAATTCTTCTCATTTCACAATGTATTGCTTATCATATATTTCATGTGCAAATATATCATCGCATTGAAAAAACCGGGATTTAAATAGGGATTAAATGGCATAGGATTACATTACCTTGAGATTAAGTGGCCAGGTGATATAATGATCCAGGAAAGTATAGGTTTTTAAGTAGCCTGGGACGAAGTGACAGTGAGTTACTTAAAAGAATAAATGAATAGATAGATAGATTAAATTAAACTGACATTGACAAAAATTCCTACCCAAAATTACAGGAAGTTGGGATTAAAAAAAGGACATCGAGAAACAGTGACACATAAAGACACAGTGGCACATAAAGACACAGAGTCACAGAAAGAAACAGTGACACAGAAAGACACAGAGTCACAGAAAGAAACAGTGACACATAAAGACACAGTGACACAGAAAGACACAGAGTCACAGAAAGAAACAGTGACACATAAAGACACAGAGTCACAGAAAGAAACAGTGACACATAAAGACACAGAGTCACAGAAAGAAACAGTGACACAGAAAGACACAGAGTCACAGAAAGAAACAGTGACACATAAAGACACAGAGTCACAGAAAGAAACAGTGACACATAAAGACACAGAGTCACAGAAAGAAACAGTGACACATAAAGACACAGAGTCACAGAAAGAAACAGTGACACATAAAGACACAGAGTCACAGAAAGAAACAGTGACACATAAAGACACAGAGTCACAGAAAGAAACAGTGACACAGAAAGACACAGAGTCACAAAAAGACACAGGGTAACAAAAAGAGACACATCGTGACACGGAGAGACACAAAGGAATAAAGAGAGGCACAAGAGAGACACAGAGTCATGGGAGTAGCCAGTGGGGGGGGGGGTTGGGGCCAACCCCCCCCCTCCATCAGAAATGAAAAAATTCCCCCCCCCTGCGGGGGGAGATCAGAATTTAGTGACTGATTTTTGCTTTGATTCTATTTATTTTAAGCGAGATTTTAATACTAAAGTATCACTTGCCCCAGCGCAGCCAACCCTTCCCCCCCAAATGATTTTGACGATAAAACTTCCCTTTTTGATATAAAGTCTAAAGCAAACTACAGTCACCTAATTCCAGGAGCGTAGCCAAAATTTCTTCCAGTGGCTGGACTCCATTAATAAAGTGCAGTGAATAGTCATCTGCCGAAATGTAAAAAGTCTAAATGTGACTCAACAAAGATGGGTAATACGGATTTTAGGAGTCATTTATAGAGATCGGGTCTCTATTAAGGAAATCCTATGCCGAAGTGGGAGTCGAACCCTTAATAAGGTTGTGACAGAGCGTCGCATGAGGTTTGCGGGACATGTTCTCCGACAAAATGAATTACGCCTAATAAGAGTTGCGATAACATGGAGGCCATTTCGAGGTAAGCGCAAAAAGGGGCATCCTAGTACAACTTGCCGCCACACTTTCATGGAGGTCCTCAGAGCAGGTGGGAAGAGGTTTCAGACATTGCCAGTGACAGATTTTTTTGTGCCGCCTAGGGCGCCGAACGACGCGGGAGGATCTAATTCATTAAGAATAGCACATAAGGTTTTTGAAATCAAACTTTTTAATAGCAGGATAATGCACTGTAGGTACCTCAATGTATGCATTTTGTTGGCTTTTAATACCGGAAATAGTGCTTGACGGCGGGGCTTCGCCCCACGCATGGGGAGCTCAAAGCGCTCCCCCAGACCTTCTTGCTGACAATGGCGGGGAGTCTACAATTTCTCCACTAACTTCAGGAAAAACCTATTATAGGGTACAATTAATGTCTTCCAAAAGAATGAAGGGATTATTATGTACACATACACATCCACACACACATGATTTATTTGCCGGAGGGGGGGGGGAGAAAAAAATCTGTGTACAGAGGGAAACACAAAGACACAGAGAGACACACAGAGACATAGAGTGAAACATAATTGACACACAAAGTGACACTATGAAATATAGCGTTTATGAATGGTTGAGTATGTATTTATGTTGAGCTTAAGATGATTTACTTTAAATTAAGTACACACAGCAAAAAATCCATACCATTATTTTCTAGTTGAAAAAAATGTTTAATAACTACATTTAATTAAAAAAAACAATCTATTATCTATACACATTTATAAAAACACCATAATATTAATGACAATGTCTTAGATTCGGAAGATAAAGGATGAGCATTTGAGCATATTTTTTTCGTATCACAGTAATTAAAAACAAAAACAAAAAAAAACAACGAGTCAGCTTTAATATAACATAAATCATAATAAATCTATAATTGTATTGTTGTATATTTAGAAAAAGAAATATCAATATCAATTTACAACAATCTTACTACACAAATTTTAGAAAAAACATTTGCATATATTTATGATAAGGGCAATATTATAAATTACATTGAACAAAAAAGTACACCTTTTTATCACAAACAAATTACATATTAATAAATAATCTAATTTTAGAACAAAAGTCACATTACACTACTGTAATTTTCTTTAAAAAAAAAACAGCAAAAGTTTTTTTTATTAATTAAAATGCAAAATACACTTTGTAAGGCACACAAATGAAACTCGTGTAAAATAATATTCTATACTTTGAGATCTTTTACATTTATGATTTATAATTTACATTTATGATTATGCTAAACTATAAGTATTGTTATTGCAAAGTTCTATAAAATAACTATTAAGAAACAAAATAACATAAGCAGTTTATTAAATATGTCAATTAGCTGCTATGAAGAAATTTTTGTGAGTATCAGCTTATCACATGATCTGAGTTATAAAACACTTAGTAAGATCTATGTTTCATAATAAAATTTGACTAATGTTGAAATATGACATAAAAAGCTTATCGAATCATTGCAAAGGTCGTACGAAATGTCAAGATATGATAAAACTGATGTGATTAAATAATTATTTAAGTAATGGTTATACAAAGAGACTGTTGAGTAACCAATCGCTTATTCATGGCATTTGGAAGACGAACGGACAGACAAGCTTTGCTAGATTAATAGTGGTTTTGTGCTTTCGTAGATCATCATATATCAATAATAATAATTAATTTATATACATAGCCGGGATTATCTATAGTATAGGAATGTGGATATAGAATTGTAAATTATATAATCTGGATGTAAAAGCATTTACCAATACTACCTACGTCGACACATTTCTTAATCTATCAAAACTATACCAAATAACCGTGGCATTCCTTAAGTTCTATATCTCTAGAGTTAGAAAAATATAATGGAAAACACCTTGTAACAAAAATCCTGATGAATGTTTCGAAAGAACACATATTTTACTCTTAATAACGAATGATAGATTTAAACAAAAATGGATCAAGTTTTACCACAGCCCATAAAATATGAGTATCACTTCTCCACCCCCCAACTCTCCTTCGTAACAGAAAGAGCTTTTTGTTTAATGACTACTCTTCTGCTTTTCAGTTTGTATTCAAAATATTTATCTTTTTGGTCTTCGCCTTTTTTTTCATATTACATCCTAATAATGCTCACTTAATACTCTGGCCGTACCCCTACACTCTTATTTCCCTTTTTAGCACGTTCAATAAAACTGCACGCATTTCAAGTGCATCTCACGTTGATTAAATGGCCCACTGCCAATCGCCCTCCCAAGAACACTTTTCTCCCCTTTTTTTCATTTCACAACGCCCCCTCAAAACAATTAAATGTAAGTATATGTTGCATATAAATGCTACGCGGCCCGCTTTACAATGCTACACCTACCAATCACACTATTCCTTAGCAAATAGTCCTGCATACGATCAGGGGCGCCCGCAGAATTTTTTTGCAAAGGGGGGGGGTGTGCAAGTTGCCACCTATCGCTCAAAGTCGAAATAAAATAGAAAATGTAGTCGCTAATCAATGTATACCTACTAGTAAAATAAATCTCATTCCAGTGCCAATATGTAGTATATGTGAATAACGCCAACCGTTTGTTTTTAGTATATTTGTCTAACAACAAGTTTTTGTATAATGTTGTTGAAACGCTATAAACTGTAGAAATTGAATTTTTTTTTGTGACAAATTACTTGTTCCTAGTATTGTAATAAATGTAAAAAAATACACTTTCTTTTCAGCTATTTCCTATAGATGATTAATCATTTTATATCAAGGTTGAGATCAAGGTTCTGTCGTACCTTAACGCTCGACTACGAATCTATTACTTAGATGTAATCGGGAATCGCAGAATGTTTAAATGGTTTATTTTTACTTAACACGATACCCTCAGATACAAGAGGTATCAAAACTAAGTTACTAAAAGTTTGTTCTACTGTATGCAGTACGTTGTCAATAAGAACATTGAAGCTTATCATAACATTCTCAGGCATTCGAAAGGTTTCAGTATTAAGATAACTTAATAGTTGTGTTTTTAAAGCGTTTTGGCATTTATCGCTTTCCTGAATCGGAATTTCCATTTGTTTATATTTGACTAGAAGTTGAATTATTTCCTCGTGATTTCTTTGTTTCGCAATCAATAACGCCGTACATTTTACATTATTCTGTTCAGTAACATTAGCACCAGATCTTAAAAGTACTTCCACTGTTTTAGTATGGCCATGGTAGGATGAGAGCATTAGAGGAGTCCATCCTTGAAGATCTTTATCATCTGCTATGGCCCCTGATTGTAAAAGAAAATGGACAATATTGGAATGTCCTTTTACTGAAGCAAACATCAATGCGCTTACCCCATTTATATTTTTTTCATTTACTGTTGCATTGAATTCAACAAGTAAACGGACTATTTCCATATGTCCTTGTAAAGATGACATCATCAGTGCTGTCAAACCGTCTAAGCGTTTTTCATTGACATTGGCTGATGAGTTTAGTAACAAACTCACCATTTCAGTATTTCCACGACCTGAAGCTATTAGAAGCGGTGTGCACATCTTTTTCGGTCCATTTAAGTCATTTGATAAAGGAAAATAATCCAAAATGAGTCTAGCTGTCTCTATGTGTCCTTCGTGTATACTTAACATTACGGCTGTCCAACCAAAGTTATCTTCCAGATTAGCGTCGGCACCAGAGTCTAAAAGTAATTTGACGATACTTACAAATCCATTATAAGATGCTAACATTAAGGCAGTCCTACCGCAAAGATTTTTTTTATTTGCAGTCTCTGCAGATTGTGCAATTAACTTTTCTGTATTCATGCTTTGTTTCGTAATATTAATTTCCACTTTTGTATTAAACTCTAAAAGAAGCATTACAATTTCGGGATTTCTAGATTGAGAAGCTATCATCAATGCAGTCGAACCTTGTTTATTAGTTTCATCCACTGAAGCACCAGATTGAAGTAATAATTTTACAGTTTCGGCGTGTCCTTTGCCACATGCTAACATCAATGCAGTCGACCCATCTTTTACTTTTTCATTTATGTCAGCGCCGTACTGTAATAACAGCTTGACAATTTCCGTGTATCCATTATGAGCCGATATTAAAAAAGGAGTGAAATCGTCATGAATTATGTAATGAATGTTCGCACCTGATTTCAATAAACATTCGACTACTTTGGTTTGGCCAAATTGAGATGCAACTATCAGCTCATTTTCTTCATTATTAGAGTAAGTATTGACTTGTGCCTTATATTGTAGTAATGACTGCACTACATCAATAAACCCTTTAGCCGCTGCTAACATGATGGCAGTCCAGTCATAAGATTTCAATTTTACGTTTGCATTATTCTTCAGAAGAATATTAACGATGTCCGCATGTCCATTTCTAGCTGCAAACATTAGAGCTGTCCGTCCATCTTTATCTTTGTCATTCACTGATGCACCCTTTTTTAGTAAGTACTCAACAATATCTCTGTGTCCGAACTCGGAAGTTATCATTAACGGTGTCACATTGTGCTCATCTTTTTTATTTACTAAATTCTGAACTTTTAAAAGGCTTACAACCACATCTAAATGACCATGAATCAAAGCGATATGAAAAGACTTCCATTCATTTCGATTATTAGTTTTGAAAGCTCCAGCTTCTAGTAAACGTTTAACAGTTTCAACTTTTCCATTATATGATGCCAACATTAATGGTGAAAAGCCATCTTTACTTACTACCCTTACTGATGCCCCATATTTTAACAAGGTATTAATTACTTCGACATTCCCAAATTGAGAGGCGATCATCAGTGCCGTAGAGCCATTATTGTCCACAGCATCAACCAATGCACCCGAGTCCAATAAAATGGTTGTTATTTCCACATTACCGTTTATTGACGACATCATTAAAGCTGTCTCTCCAAGTCTAGATTTACAATTAACTGAAGCATTGAACTCTATTAATACTTTAACTATTTCCGTATGTCCAAAGTAAGAGGCAATAACTAGTGCTGTAAGACCTTCTTTAGATTGAACGTCCGCTGCGATATTAGCTTTTAATAAAGTCCTAACAACTTCCACATGACCGTTTTGTGAAGCGATCATCAACGCTGTGAAACCTTCTATGTTCGTCTCATTAACTAACGCTCCATAATTCAATAATGATTTGACCACATCAATGTGGCCATTTTGTGATGCCATCATTAGAGCTGTCCATTTATCGTTATTTCTATCATTTACGGATGCGCCATTTTGTACTAAAAAATTAAGAATTGTTTGATTTCCATTTAAAGATGCACACATCACTGCAGTAAAACCATCATATGTGTAATTCACCGAGAAACCCATTTTTACAAAGTATTTTACAATTTCATAATGGTTATTTTCAGTTGCTATCAACACCACTGGCCTCGTTTTGTTTGGATTTATCCCGTTCTCTAATAAATACTCCACCATGTCTAAGTTTCCATGTAAAATCGACCTATCAAGTGCTTCATCGCCATTAATGTAGCCTCTATAAAGTGAACATTCAAGCTCTAACACTAACATTGTTATATTAATTGCTTCATGATCTGGATGAAAAACATTTAATCCACGTATAGTTATTCCATCTACTGAGGCACCAAAATTTAAAAGACTTTTAACGATTTCATTCTTTGATGCCATGAGTAATGCAGTCTCTCCAGTGAGTGTTTTCTCATTAACTGCTGCTCCAGAAGCTAATAGTATTTCAACAATTTGAGTATTTCCTTTGTACGAGGCCAACATAAGTGCGGTCCTTTCTACAATGTCTTTTTCATTAACTGATGCACCCGATGATAAAAGCATTTGAACTATTTGAGCATGTTCTCTGTAAGAGGCAAACATAAGTGCAGACCAGCCTTTAATACATTTTTCATTTACAGATGCATTTGCTTTTATGAGAATCTTGACAATGTCCTCATGCCCATTATACGAGGCTAACATCAAAGCAGTCCAATTATCTCCATCTTTTCTATTTACATCGGCACCTAGTTTTATAAGAGTATTAACAGAATCTGTTTGACCGGAAACACAAGCTATTTGCAAATAGCTCCAACCATTGAAGCCTATATGATTCACATTTTGCTGCGCATTTAAAAGAAGCGTTAAAATCTCTATTTGCCCGAAATACGATGCTATAGAAACTGCATTATTATTGTATATATTTCTGTGGTGTATATTGGCACCATTATTCAAAAGAAAGTTAACAATCTCAATGTGTCCATATTGAGAGGCTATCATCAGAGCTGACCACCCAGCAACATTTCCATCATTTACATTTGCTTGAAACTCTACTAAAATGTGAACTAGATCCGAATGTCCAAAATAAGAGGCTAACATTAACGCAGTGATCCCTTGAGTATCTTTTTCATTAACTGAAGCGTTAGACTTTAAAAGAAGACTGACCACATCGACATGTCTGTTTTTAACTGCTAACATTAATGCTGTCCAGCCTTGACTATCTTTATCACTTATTGGCGCTCCTCTTGCTATACAGAGTTGAACAGTTTTTAAATACCCTCTCTCAGATGCCAACAAGAATGTTGTATGATAGTCTTGGTTATTTAAAACTTGTCCATTATGGAATGGCACATGCCAATTATCAAATATAGAGGATTTTTTAAATAAATATGTATCCACGGTGGTCCATTCTGAATCAATCTTTTCAGTATTCTGTTTAAAAAAAAATACAAACATTAGTAAATTTTTCCAGTACTTACAAAATCATGCAAATAATATTTGAAAGGAAAAATTATTAAAATATTGACAAAATATCTATAGAGCATAAATACTTACGTTTGAAATTACTAGAAGTAATAAAACAGATGTAACCTGAAGAAAAATAAGAAAAACATTTTTAAAATGCTTTTCTTAAAAAGATAACACCTCATAAAACAGAGAAAAAAAATATTGAAACAAAATATTTTTTTGGTGCAGCCGGGTATTGAACTCAAACTTTGTCACCGTCAGCTTGATGTACCAACAACGCTACCCATTAAATCCAAAGCTATACATGTGTAACCGTATAATTATTTATCGGTACTTTCATTATATAGACATCTAGATTTATCTAAACTTCTGATTTAGAACTTTTAAGTCTAGTTGTAATCTAAATTAGATTTACGTAAAACTATAAGCAAAGTTTAGATAATCTATCAAAATACTGAATGCAACTTTAAATTTAATAAACAGCTCAGCTATCGGTACACTACGACTGACTACGCCATGTTTTTATAGCCACTTTTAAATATTTTTATTATTTTATTTTGAAATATTATATCAATCTAGAGTTTTCCCAGTGTAGCCAACGAGATAGTAATTCTTTTTTACAGCAATATACATCGACTGCTTCATTTGTAGGAAAATCATAGGAGACGTTGTTTTTTTTTTAGATCACTTCAGGTTCCACCCTCGACCCTCTGCTTCTCGATGTTCTGAAGGGATAGATGTTTTGTAATAACAAACAATAGCATGGTTATGTCTTGTGTTGAAATACGTTTAGCAGTTATTGACTTTTTTTTTTCAAAGCTTATATTAATTAGCTCACTTTATTGGGTACAATTTTTGAACACTTTTTTTTCCCACACCTGTTGTCGGATCCAGTTACAACCTTACACAATTATTTTTTTCACTCATGACACATGAATCAATCAAACAATTAACCAATATATAAAGCAGTTAGTGGAAATTAATTAATTTTGTTTCATACAGAAAAAGAGTACTTATTCTTGCAGAATTGAGATATCTAACAGTAATTTTTTGGCTCTATCCCTTAGATAAGCTTTGTTGTTTTTTTTAAAGATATTTTTTTGTGTTTTTTAGCGGCCCCAGTAAGAGGAAAAAGCCGCTATTAGGTTTGTGAAAATGTCCGTCTGTCACTCTCAGATCTCGAAAACTAGAAGAGATATGAAAAATATTATTTCACCATTAAATGCGGCTTAAAAAGTTTAGGTGCAACGGCTACTTTTGGTTTTCTAAAAGCAAACCGTTTAATTGATAAAATTAATTATGCAAGCGATTTTTTCATAAAAATACACCAATTCTAAAACAATTACGTAAATGTAAGGGAGGCAATGTTACAATATGCTAACAAAGATTAAAGTATTTGTATATTTTCAGCATCACTAAGTCTAATATATTTATAAAATGTACAGGAAATGTTTACAACAAATATAAATACTAGTTAAATGTGTTTTTTCTAGTCAACTAGCGGCTAACATTAAAAGAAAACATTTCTGGTTGTTTATAAAGGCTAATAATGCACTTTGTATGTAAATATCACGCACATTTTTTAAAATGGACTTTTTATGCAGCGACTTTCGTGCAGTAGCGTAACCTCGCAACATGTATAGTACTAAACCAGTTCCTTAAACTTTTTTAAAAAAATCAGATTTTATTTATTTTTTGTTTAGTGCCTCATACGAATAAAAGAAGCTTATTTTTGTGCGTTTTGTCTGTTGGTAGGTCTGTCCGTCACGATTAGATTAACAAATAACACTAAAGGCTGTTGTAAATCTGATTTAACCTTTAATTTTTCATTCAGAAATATTGCAATAGTTTTAAGCATCTATAATAGATTGTTCCGGATGTTTTGCCGAAACATAATAAAAGTCGTTTAATCTGTAAAGAATGTTCCGGATTTTGTTTCGAAAAAGAAATCGACCTACATTACCTTAATTGTCTTACAAATCGTCGCCAAAAATGATCCAATATTTATATGAAAAATCTAATAACGCTAATAAATGTTTGAAATCCCTCTTCTAGTAAATAAAACAAATAATTTTCTCATTCACGAAAATGTGTTGTTCCGGATTTTTTATGAAAAATATTTTAACTCTATTTTTTGTAAAATCGCACTTCTCTCGTACACTACATTTAACTTTCTAGCTAAAACGTTACAAAATCTAATTATCGTTAATATTATGCTCTGATTTTTAAGGAAAACAACTTCCCAACACCAAAGTATGGTTTGAAAATCTCTCCATAAGGCTATGGTACATCTAATTTTCATAACAGACCATCCCACAAATTTAATTAACGGTATTTGATTAATCTGGAATTCTTATTTTCTCTCACTATAAATATATAAACAATCTATTATAGAAACTTAAAACTAATGCGATGTTTCGGAAGAGAATTAAATTTTAATAAGATTTTCAATAGCTTTTAGTCTTTTTTTCTCACTATTAACATGACGGACAGACAGACTGACAGACAAAACAAAAAAAAAACGTCTTTAATCCTTATATATATATATATATATATATATATATATATATATATATATATATATAATATATATATATATATATATATATATATATATATTTAGTCTAACTAACCCATCAAATGAAATGCTAAAAGAACTCACTCGCTCACAAGACATTTTTAGTCTAACTAGGACGTGTTATGTAATGGAATTTTTTTCCTTTGACATCATATGGAGTTAATTCTTTAAATGAAATGCTAAGATCTCACTGGGTGCACCAATGTCTATGAACCCTGGACAAGCTGCTCGTATAGACGACATTTTTTAGTCTAACTAGGCCTTGTGACGTAGTGGATTTTTTTCCTTTCACGTCATATGGAGTTAATTCTTTAAATGAAATGCTAAAAGATCACACTCGGTACACAATTGTCTATGAACCCTCAACAAGCTGCTCATATAGATGACATTTTTTAGTCTAACTAGGCCGTGTGACGTAGTGGATTTTTTTCCTTTGACATCATATGGAGTTAATTCTTTAAATGCTAAAACAACTCGGTATAGTAATGTTTATTAAACCTTGTAATGTGACTCGCATTTTAAAAATAATAATAGCTAGATTTAGATCTAATCTAGATGTTTTACACTAGAGCTAAATTTTTAAAATTGGATTCAGATTTAAGCTCTAATTAATAATATTGTAGAATCTAGATCTAGAATTTCTTGGTCTAGTTTAGAATGTTTGTTTTACATGTTTTGGGTGTTCCTTCAGAGTTGTAGTCCAAACCTCCCGCAGGACGACGGGGGATGGGAGCGGGCAGGGTTTGAACTTGGGACCATCGATGAATCCAAACGACAGTCCAGCGCGCAAACCGCACTACCAGACAGCCATGATTTAGACAAGATCAAGATTTATAATTTTAATTTCTAGACTTAAAGTGTAGATTTTTATTTCTAAAGTCAAGATTGTCAATATGTCGATATTGCAATGTTATAAAATACTAAAACTAATCTACTATTTTAAAATTTAATTAGTCTATTAATTGATTATCTAGTGTTTTATATATATATAAATCTTATCTAAATTACATCTACATTATCCAAAATATATATTTTAGATCTAGATCTAGTAGATATAGATATTGAGAGTGCTAAATTAGAAGTTTAATTTAGGTAGATCTACATCCTCATTCTAGTTCCATTTAAATGAAAATGCTCAATACCAAAAGATTATCTAAAATCGCTCTTCTGACATATTGTACATATCCGGTAGTTGTCATTCCGTAATGTGTAGGTATATTATCAATAATAAGCTATTAGTTTGTAACCAGTTTGTCATTAGTTTAAGAGCAATGCCTGGTCGTGCGGGTAGCGCGCAGGACTGATTATTTCAACGGTCTCGGTTTTATACCCTGATCGATGCCATCCTCCGTCGACCAGCGAATATGCGGATTCGACAGGGATCCTTTCTCCCTTGGGGGCCGCCTCTGAGTTTGTGTGGCAACACAAACTCTCTTTGTAATCTTGTTTTGTTTTGGTTTGTTTTCAGTTTTATTTATTGCAATCGCAAGCTCAGCTCGTATGATTATTAGGCCTACACATTTTTGCCATAATTTTTTGTCTCATTTCAGTTCATCTATTCTGTAGTGCATGTTGCATTGAGTAGGGTTCCTCTCTCCATATTATTTCATTTAATGAAATTATCATTTAAACTGGAGGCGTTAAATGAATAGTTTGTTTTTTATGTTCGTTTGTATTCGTTTGTTGATCTATTCTTTATTTCTAAGATGTCCTTAAAAGTTTTTATGTTCTAAAGGCAATAGAAGTCTTTACTGTTAGGAAAGTAATTAATAATATTTTATTTTATTCACAGAACTCGTCATCAAGCCCCGTTTCATTGAGTGTTTGAGACGTTCAAATCCTCTTTCAGAAACCCTGGACAGAAACCTGGACAGAAACCCTGGACAGAAACCCTGATGTTTTGTGTAGTGCTTGTATGTTATCATACAGGTCAAAAGCTTGTAGTTTCCCATACCTGTCTAGATGGGGAGAATAAGTAGCAATAGTCTTAACCATTTTCGTATTTAATGAGTTTGTAAAACTAATTGTTTATAGACAATCAAAATTTAAAATATCCTTTAAAAAAGTATCTAAACGGAAAGAACTCCGTCCTTAAAACTATATCTTCTAATAATGTAAAAGCTATTTCTCTTATCCGATACCAAACAAAATAATTAACTACCAATAATTAATTAACTAATTTGGCACTTTATGTTTATTGATTTATTATTTGTTAGGTACAATTATTTAAAGGAGCTAAAGCCAACACATTTAGCTTTATCTGTGAATACTGAAGTATTAATTTCCCTTGTTACTATTAACAAAATTGTCTAATTCGCTACTTTTTTTCAAAATTGATCAATGTCTTGTGTAGGTCAATGAATAATTATGCGAAGTGTCAGCTTTATCCGAGAATGGGTGTGGGAGAAATAATGTGTACACATTTTTTACCTGACAGACAGACAAAGTGACTTAATATAAGTTTTGTAAAAAAAAAGAAAGCGGTGCTGTAAAACATCTACGTGGAAAGGGTTAGAAAGGAATACCTTAGAAACAACATAGTAATGACTGTGTATGTCTGTCAATGAAGATGCGGCTTACAGTTTACAATTTTCATAGTTGTTAATCATTGGACCTCATTCACCAATCGTAAACAAACAACATTTTGCCACGTGATTCTATATATCTTCTTTACAACTTATGTAATCCATAAAGGCTGTCATGTGATACATATTTTTAATTGTTTTATCAATATTATGACTAGGTAAATGTGTCTATTTACGATTGGTGAATGAGGTCCATTATCAAGAGTTTCTATAATGTATTTTACAGTCATTAAAATTATTTTTGTAATCAAACATATTTACTCTCAAACACTTATGAATCATCTTGCAAAGTACAGTTTCTAAAGTAGTTTTGTCCTATGGTTAGTACCTAGGAACAGACGTAACTCAAAGATGTCTCTTGTCAACCCCCCTCCCCGAGATTTTTTTTTTTACTAGGGCCAAATGTTTATATTCAACGTAGATTTTCCTATTTTGAGAACTTTCATTTCTAAATTTTTCTTTCCTGGATAATAGGATTGCTATGATCATTATTATTTGTATTATTATTATTAAGAATATTAATTTGAAGCTAGTACTCTTACTCTGCATTTACCAGTATTGACATTGACAAAGTTACTGTAGTGCCGTACATGTATATTCTAATTCGCTAGAACTGTAAGAGCTGATGTTAACTCTCTTTATTACATTATTGTTATGATAATCATTTTGAAAATTCTTTTGACAGGTATTATTTTAGTGTTATACTTATATGCTTACCATAAACAGCAATAGTAAACACAACTGAAATAATTTTCGTTGTTTTTCATTGACTGCATTGTCTCTATTGAGAAATACAAAATATATTAAAATTATAAAATTATTATTGAATTTTATCTTTCGATATTAATTTATTATATATGTTTATGTGTGTAAGAGAGAGAGAGAGAGAGAGAGAGAGAGAGAGAGAGAGAGAGAGACTGTGTCAAGAAAACTTTCTTTGACAAACTACAAAGAAAAATTCGATTCAGACATTGACTCATACCTCGATGATAAGACTTTCTCCCGAGGATGCAAGAGATTTTCATCTGCATCTGTTGTACGTGTACCTGTATCTAAATTGAATGTTATAAATTAGGTTTTTTTATTTGCATAAAAGTAAAAAAATTGATATGTAACCGCCTGGTCATCCGTTTGCGAGTTAGTCTGTCGTTTGAACTTCTTGATGATCCCGGGTTCTGACTTTGCCCGATGCCATCCCACTCGTCCTGTGTGAGGTTTGGACTAGGAAGTAGATTACCTTCTGCTCTGAAGTAACATGCGAAACATGTAAAACATTTTACAAACATTTATTTTTACAAAAAAAAAAAAAAAAAGTCGCAGTTCTTGATGTCAACTGTTCCAATTGTTCCTATAGTCAATCCTTTTATTTCGCACTTAGCGACAATTTAAAATAATTATGTTATCTTAACGTTTCAATTTTGTTAATTTTTTTGACACTTTTTAGTCTTTAATAATGGATACTGCAAACCTAAGAAGAAGCTGCAAAAATAGAATATTTTAATAGATTAATGACTCCATTATAGAATGTCAAAGTAGTAATCTATTATATATTTGTAGAATACAACTGAAAACTCTTAAATTGTCGTCCGAATTCATATGAACTTTCGCACGCAGGTTTCTTTTACCTGCCCACTAAGAACCTGTTTTGATTGATTTGAAATCAGACGACTGCTATTCGCGAAAAACCGCAAGCTTTCTATCAAATCTTTGTATTTTATTTTCGGTATTTCCCCAAATAGCGGCAGTCTACTTTTAAAGCATTAATAAAAAAAAATAACACAAATTCCATATATTTTTTCCATTAGTCTTGTTATTTTAATGCGTCTTTCTTTATTTCCGCTTGCTTTATTTTAGACGCGGTCTAAATAAAGAATTAAATACGAAGATAAATGTAGAAATGAGAACAAGAATGTGTGTATGTAGGATTGACTTTTTGTTGTTTGCGGGCGGTGAGTGGATAAGTAAAACTGCTACTAAAATCAACGGGCCCAAAATATGAGAGGTTATGGTCTATCAAAATCGAGTCAAAAATCTATGTGGGAGAAATTAAGATGGGCAGGTGAAAAAAAAAACAACAAATGGAGGTTCCATAGACCAAAAAGGAGAGATGGAGAGAGAATGAAAGAGAGAGAGCTACAACAATTCACGGGCTAAAAAATGTTTGCAAGGTTGATCGTTCAAATGTGAGCCATTTATTTTAAAAAAACGTTGGTGTTCCCGCCATAATAAACAATTTAAAGCATGGTAACAATTCAACAGGCCTAGCCGGTGTGTACTACTAGTTTAGATATAATTTCAGCTAATTTTAATTGATGGCTTTAACAACTTCTCACTATGCGAGTTTAAAGAATAGCTGCATGAAAAGATCACTTGAATGGAACAAATAAAACGTTTCAATTAAACGTTTTCCATGTGACCCAAAATAAGGTGACTAGATATTTGGGGAACCAAAGCGGAACACATTTCCATCAGAGGACAAACAAAAAACAGACTTACTTTTCTCAAGCAATATGTCCACAACTTAGAAGTAAATACATCACAATGTACACACAGACAAAAAATTTACACAATGTACACACATACACACAATTTACATAATGTACACAGACAATACTTTAAATAATTGCAGCTTTCTGAAACGTTTTCAAAGTTTAAGATTTTCACTGCTACATCATTTTTTCTAGCCAACTCGAGTCATCCATGTATTATTCAATGAGAAGGAACCTTTTTATAGCTTTATACTTCGTTTCATGCAGGATGCTGCAAAGTTAAAGCACTACTCATGTCTCAAAACAGGAGTTTGCTAAGCAGAACAAGAAAACGCCAAAAAGTGGTAACTTTTAAGTTAATTTTTAAAAGAGTTAGAAGGATTTTAAAATGAAAGCGTAACATGATCCACTTGTTATTGTCCCGCCCTGACATTTTATGAAAAGCGTGACAGATGGTCCAAAGCGGGACTGTCCCACCTAAGTCGGGATGTTTTGTTACCTTACCCAAATTAATACGTCCTCTTGTATTTTAATCATTTATCTATATTTAAAATGCAAAGATGTCTTTGTAATTATCAAGATTTACCTTTGTTATCCTTAGCATTTTCTTCAGCGGACTTGGTATTATGAATCAAAGTCTAGAAAATATAAACAATATTATGAATCTAACGCTACAATAAATTATTGATTTGTTATTAATTATAATATTTCTTTTGTATATATGTAGATGTGACAATGTGGTTCTTTCATTAATTGAAAAAACACATCTACTTATAGATATTACTGTCATAGAAAAGGTGTAAATTAGTTCAGCTGTCTGGCTATTACACATTTTAAACACATTCTTTCTCACTCTTCCAATTTTTTGGGGTCAAGTTAAAACTTAGCAAAATTATTTATTATCCTTAAGAAAACATGAATCAATAATTATTTTTAAAAAAGATCATTTTTTTAAATAATTACTATTAATGAATAAATTATGTGTGATATAGAAATTGGGAAAGAAATATAAAAGTATTGAGATAATTATATGTAAATGTGCAGTTCTTCCCCTTATAAAAGCTTTGCGGTTTGTATGTTTATATGTATATTGCTTGTTCCTCTACTCAGGCAACTCGATATCACAACAATGGTAAAGGCAGCATGTCTAGCCTATTTTTCAAATGGTCAAAGCCTGTGAATTTCTAGTTATTAAAAATCCTTAAAATCCAACAAATAGATTTATATCAAAATGTTAATATGTCTCAATTTTTTGACAAAGATATGCTAAGATAGGTGTTATATATATATATATATATATATATATATATATATATATATATATATATATATATATATATATATATATATATATATATATATATATATATATATATATATGTTTGTATGGATTGATGCGTGTGTGTGTGTACATAATTAATCTCTATTACATTCTGACCCTTCATTCTTTTGGAAGACGTTTATTGCGCCCTAGAATAGGTTTTTCCTGGACTTAGTGAAAAACATGTAGACTCTTCGCCCTTGCAAGGGGTCTGGGGGAGCGCCGAGAGCTCCCCCAGCGCCGGGAGGAGCCCCGCTGCGAAGCACTATTTCTGGTTTTGAAAGCCAACAAAATGGTATTCTGAGGTATCTACAGTGCATTATCCTGCTATTTAAAAGTTTTATTTTAAAAACCTTATGTGCTATTCTTACTGACTTAGACCCTCCCGCGCCGTTCGGCGCATTTACTGGCGAGCTGTTTTCACAAAAATCTGTCACTGGCAATGTCTGAAGCCTCTTCTCACCTGCTCTGAAGACCTCCGTGAAAGTGTGGCGCCAAGTTATACTAGGATGTCATCGTTTTAGATATTATATTGAAAAGGGAAGTTTTATCGTCAAAATCATCTGTTGGGGGGGGGGGATTAAGCTAAAATACATATGGAGTTTTTTTTATTTTTTTTTATTCAAAACCACATTTAGCTACGGTCATAGAATTTGGTGACTGTAGTTTGCTTTAGAAATAATATTGAAGAGAGAGGCTTTCCACCTTAAAACGCTCTGTAGGGGGATTTTAAACTCAAAACTATCTTTAGGGGTTTTAAATTTTAAAAAAAGCCATCTGGAGGAGAATGGTTGAAACTCAAAACCCCCTATTGACTTGGCTACGCTCAAAGTATTTGAGTGTGCAATTTGCTTTTTTTTATATTGAAAAGGTATTTTTTAGCATCAAACCCTTCTGAAGGGAAATTTAAACTCAAAACACCCAATAGGCTTGGCTAATCTCATAGCATTTTGATTGTGAATGTTTTTTTTTTATTTTGAAGATTTAGTTTTTAGCATAAAAACCCCTTTGGCTATGCTCATAGCTGAGTGCGTAATTTGCTTTTTTTTATGTTGAAGAGGTATTTTTAGCTTCAAACTCATTTGAAGAGGGGTTTAAACTCAAAACTTGGCTTTGCTCATACAATTTTGAGTTTGTAATTTGCTTTTTTATATTGAAGAGAGGTTTATCGTAAATTTTGGAGAGGGGTTTAAAACCAAAATCTTACTTAGATGTGCTCTTGGAATTTTGGGATTGTCGTTTGCATTTTTTTTGTTTTATAGAAAAGGGGGATTTAAATGCAAGACCCCATGGTAGGGGGTTTTAAACTCAAAACCCCTTGGTAGTGGGTTTCAGACTCAAAACCCTCTGGTAGGGGTTTTCAAACTCAAAACCACTGGTAGGGTGTTTAAAACTCAAAACCGCCTGGTATGGGGTTTCAAACTCAAAACCCCTTAGTAGGGGTTTTTAAACTCAAAACGCCTCAAAACCCCCTGGTAGGGGGTTTTAAACTCAAGACCCCCTTAGCTGTGCAAAGGCAAGTGATGGCTTAGTATTAAAATTTCCCCTAAAATAAATAAAATAAAAGCAAAAGATCAGCCACTAAATTCCGACCCCCCCCCCCCCCAATGGCTGTTGGCATTATCAGGACCAGTGTGCAAAAATGGAGGGGCTCATAATTCATCATTTCTTTTGTCTTACCACAGGCACGGTGTTTTGGAATAATCCGAATTACGTTAAGAATTTTTACGATATGAATTAGCATTTAACAATGGGGTCACATTGCAGAATTTAGCGAAACAGAAAGTATCATCGAAATAGATGACTTAATGTTAAGAATAAAACTGTCCATACTTTTGCATAAGTTTAATCCCCACAAAAAAAATAGAAACATTAGATTGACTAATATGAATGTCGAATGGCAACGTACACTTTGAGGAGCCTTTATTATGGTTTATCAATCATGTTCAATAGAGCTCAAAGAGGTATATTTAATTTGAATGAAATAAGTAGAAATAATATAAATCAAATACAAACCTCTCTCATACTTACTTTTTCTTTGCAGATCAATGTTTGTTCATGGTATATTATTAACACCCATATAACTAGACATATAATCAGGGGGCTATAAAATAGAGCCAATATTATTAAATGATACTCCTGGACGAAAAGTAATACTGCATCTTGTGTTTCTTGTCGACAGAGAAGTGCTGCTAGTATCGCTATTGTTAGACTGAGCTGTAAATAGAACAGAAAAAGAAATATGAAAACCTGCTAACTCAAACCAATTTAGTTTTTCATAACAAATGCTTTGCCATACGATCGCGCTTGAAAAACAATTTACTGCATTGTAAGTTTTTTTTATTTTTCAGCAGATTTGTATCTTTTCGGTTTTGTGATATTCAAACGTAGAAATTATTTCGGTATTCAGAAAAAAATGGGTTGAAGTTTTCTTTGCATAAGGAGAAACGTTCAGGACAAGAATTGTTCAAAAGAAAGATATGCGAAAGGGAGGGAATAAATGATATATCTTAGAGGCTTTCTAAGTGCCGAAACTTTTAACACTTGATGGTAGCACTGTGTGGCACTGACAGTCAACAGGTTACTTAATGTTCTTAAGTTGTAAAGAGAATTAGTAATAAGGAAAGCAGGGCAGGCTTTGGATAATTGGAGGCTCTGGGCAAAGTGAATTTCGTGCAGTCGCCTAAAAACAAAATTAAAAAGAGAGCGAAAAAAGGAATTACGCAATTGAGTAAAAATGCCCAAAATAACCGACAAATAACTGAAATTCATATATTGCTATTTGTGTATTAGAGACAGAGTTAGACTGGTAACTAAACAGTCGTAGTGCTCTGCCATGTTTAAAATCAGATCCAACTTTTGCTATTTTTCTCTAATTTATTTTTATCCTGTGGGAGGCCTTCAACAATTTGAGGACCAAGGTGGCTTCCTAGTTTGTCTGTGCATAAGGCTGACACTGAGGAAAGCTATAGACAGATAAAAAAGGCAACGACCACTGCTCTGTATGAGAAACTGTCCAAAAGAAAGGTGACTGGCTACTCTACCAACTCTACCATTAAATGACACATTTATCTTCTTTCTTTATGGACAGAAATGTCTCTTAAGGCTCAACACGAAAATTGTTATACGAGACAAATCATAGTCGTTTCACAACGGAAGAAATCTAAAACTAAGGTTTATAACAAATTCAAAGACAAAGGTATAATTATAATTACATGATTAAAATATACTCAAAATGAAACAAATAAAAAAAACATATAAATTATAACATAATATCCCATTAAATTTACTTTAGCGTCTAAATGTAACATACTTTTTAATGTGAGACAATAGACTCATCCATACAATAAAGACATATTAAAGCTAATTAGAGAAAATCGAACACATACCAGATAGAATTTAGTATTATTTCCATAGCGGCAGTATAGTGCAAAATCTTTGCTGTCGAGTGATGTAAAATGTCCAACTTCTGTAATTGCACGCTCAACAACTGTTTCAGTATCTGGAGATCTCCTAAGTAGACTGATATATATATGCATATAAATACATATATTATATGCATATAAATACATATATTATATGCATACATTTACATATATAAATATATATATATTTATATATATATATATAATATATATATATATATATATATATATATTAGGGGTGCACCGGATAGTCCCTCCGGCTCCGGCTTCTGGCGAATATCCGGCATTTTTTACTATCCGGTGCTATCCGGCTCCGGTCGGATATCACTACCGGATAGTAAACCGGATAGTAAAAATACACCTATTTAATATGCATAAAGTGGATCTCGTTCCATTACTGTCTGTTATAGAATGTATTAATGTTTATATGAAAACAAAATAATGTGCTTAAAAATAGAGCCATTATAAATATGCACCAAACATCGTTTATTATAAAGACAAGGCATGTTAATAACTTAATATAAATAGAGATGAAACTTTACATCATAAATGCGCTTTACATACAGAGACGCAATGGCTGGCACTTTTTTCAATTTGCCTTGACCTTTGAGTAAGTTAGTTAACATGTTAAAATGTTACATTCCTTGACTACGTCATGCTGACCAGACGTCTGTCTAGCTGTGCGGGTATATCTCCAGAGGTAGAGATGAACAACTCCCACCCCCTTTTATTTGTTTAGTCCATCACATTGAGGCAGGTAACCACAAGTTAAATACGATGGACGTAGGTTTAATGTCAGCGTATAGACACTCTCTAGTGGTCACACCTTTCGAGGGAACTGAGTTTGTTTACTTAGTAGTTAATCTTTATTGGGGGGGGGGCTGGACTACAAGAGCCTCACCTCTAAGGTAACCAGGTATATTTCTAGATGAACAACTCCCTCCCCCTTTTATTTGTTTAGCCCATCACATTGAGTTCATTGATTGACAGGTGACCCCAAGTCAGATACGATGGACGTAAGCACTCTCTAGAGGTCACACGAGGGAACTAGGTTTGTTATTGGGGGGGGGGGGACTAGACTTTACATTATAAATTCGTATTACATACGTAGCAGCGATGTCTGGCACACTGGCTTGTCTTGACCTTTGAGTGGTCTAGTAAACATGTATCTCCAGAGGTAGAGATGAGCTACCCCCACCTCCTTTTGTTTGTTTAGTCCATAACATTGAGTTCACAAATAGGCAGCTGACCACATTAAGCCAGATGTCAACGTGTCGACACTGTCTAGAGGTCACATCTTATGATGGAACTGAGTTTGTTTACTTGGATTAGAATTTTTATTAGAGGCGGGACTACAAGCCAAATCTCTATAATTTTAATTTGGTATGAGTTAGTTTATTATGAGATAGGTTGTCAATCAAGGGTCTGGACCACAAACCACACCTTTTATACCATTGGACGGGTAATAAGTTTGTTTACTTTGAGTTAAGTCTCACGTATGAGTCAGGCTACAAGCCAAACAGACACTGACCAAGGGTATCTTTAAAGGGAGGGCTCAAGAGACTCAACACCCCCAACTTCTTATTTGTTTAATCCATGACAATGTATTGATAGAGAATATAGACATTGACCATTCTTAAGCCAGCATGGATTAACGCAAATTGTTAAGACATATTGAGACTGTCTCTAGAGGTCACTAGATGGTGACACTAAGTTTGTTTACTTGGAGAGAAATGTCATTTAGGGCGCTGAACACACGTTCGTTGCACAATAAAATAAAACAAATAGGTGCATGTGTGCGTGTATGTATTTTTCCCCTTGTATTAAAACCTTTAGAAAGAAAACTAATTTCATTGTTTAATTCTATTGACTTAATATATAAAGGAAAACCTTACAGTTAAATTTAACATCGCAGAAAATAAATTGATCTAAAGCACCACAATTAGATCTAGCAAACAAAGAAAAAATATGCTGGAATGTTAAGAAACACTTGACCTCTGTAACTAAGGTACAGAGATAATTTATCTATATGCTTGACTGATCATGCCAATGTGTTATCTTTTTTTGCCTGCACACTAAACACTATTGCGTATGCCCAAGGAAAAAAAAACGCGTGAAGGTCAACACCATCAACTATACACACTACACTAGGACTACATGTGTAGTCTATCTGACCAGGTTGTTACAATCAGTCGAACACAAAGTCTATTTATGTTTTTTTTTTTGGTAGGGAGGGTGTGGGTGATTTTGTTTCTTTTATAGTTGGTTTTCCTAATTCTCTTAGATCTATATAACAGTAGATCTAAACATTGATAACAATAATAGGCCTACAGACTACAATTAAATCTATGCTTCGCAACATTTAAAGCTCAGGCTATGAGTAGGTATAATAGATGTTCCAGCTGTTAATAAAATATCGTTTGCCGCAAATGGATTAATAAATATATGACCTACTACGCTTCAGATTCCAACTATTAACTAACAGCTATCAGTATTAAGCCCTTGAAGCCAGAACCAGAAGCAGTCTTTGGACTTAAAATTACAAGTCTGATAACCAGTTGTTGGTCAGAAATTATTGAACACATACATCCAACCACCATACAAGCCAGATGAGAGATTTACATTAGTAACTAGTTAAATATATACTAACATATTTTACATGGACCCTCCAACACACAACCTTTATAGTTGGTGGCCTCATACATACACACAGACATGCTCATGCTACACAGATTAATTTATGTTTATAAATACTGTTAATCTTTAATAAATCAATCAGCAAATGAGTTTAAAACAATAAGGTATATAAAAGGAAAAAAATAATACCAACAAATATAGGTATGTTATTTAACAGTTTCGTAAAATGCTCAGCAATACAAGCTATTTACAAAACACTTAGGTATTCGGCTCCGGCTCCGGCACCGGCCGAATATCAAATTTTACTATCCGGTCATATCCGGCTCCGGCCGGATATCAAAAAGTACTATCCGGTGCACCCCTAATATATATATATATATATATATATATATATATATATATATATATATATATATAGAGAGAGAGAGAGAGAGAGAGAGAGAGAGATAGAGAGATAGAGAGATAGAGAGATAGATAAAATACCTACATACATAAATACATACATAAATACATACATTACATACATACATTAATTAATTGTTTGTTTGATTGATTCATTGATTGATATAAATATAGATATAGTTTATAATCAGAATTTAAAAACATAGATTGTAATTCTAAAAATATAAAATAAAGAAAAAATTTTAGCTGATTTGTTCTAAAATAAAATTAAAACATCAATATTACCCGAAACGTGGGTAGAGATCATTTTTCTTTCTGCACGTAAATCCACTTTTATACAAATCATTCAATGTATCTAAATTGACGATTCTTTTTATTGGTTTCAAATTAAAGATATTTGAAAAATATTTTGTATTTGGCATTTGTGTTTCGGCAGATACATATGCAACAGTATCATAACCTGATTTTAAAAAAAAGGAAAAGAAAAATTACATAGATATTTATGTTGTAAACAATTCCATACATACACTTACAGGTCATAAAACATATTATTTAAAATAGTGCCTAATTAGTAAGGATAAATGCATGTCTCATAAATATCCACAAGACAACAGAAAGGCGGACAAACCTAAAAATGAGAAAATAAAATTATAAAGTAAACCTAGTCTAAAATATATTTTATGGGAGATGGCAGTAAATTAAAAGCAGTAAAACTGCTTTTAATATCATCACATTTCTCAGGCAAAGTGACTTTCTGTAGTAATATTTGCGCAAAATATACGCAATTAAACAATATTTTCTCATGAATGTATTTAAAGACTAAGCGATTAGGTATAGGAAGATTCTATTACTCACTTTTACCCACTGTGACGTGACAGATAGTTAATCAGAAAAAAAACAACTTTTTCATAAGAAAGTTTTAGACATTTTGAGGACTTCTGAGTAAGTTTCTACACGAACAGCCTTGAATTTAACTCTTTCTCTCTTAATCGATGATACCATAGTTGATTTAATCTCATTAAATTAATGTTTAATTTTATAAACTTGACTTTGTACTATATATAATTCTATATTCTATTTAATTCTATACCAAATACAACATTGTCTGATAACAAACAACAAAGCTATTGAAGCTTAATCATAACATGGGGGGGGGGGTGAAATAGTAATGAGCAAAATGTAGAATTCCTTGGAAACGTGGACAAATAATAACGGAGAGAAAGAGTTAAAGGCACCATTCTTCATGAAGTAGTAGACAGTCTAACACAGTTATTATACAGCAATTAATAGCAAACAAGAGGAACTCCTCAACACTGTAAGCTGAACTGGTTTGGTCCTCCTTCTAATTGTATGGACACGAGCAAACATAAACTACTGTATTTTAAACATGAACTAACGATTTATAAACTAGTCATATCGCTATTTTGTTGCATCTCCTTGACTATTTCTTCAATACAATGTAAGCTATAGAACAGTTTGAATCTAATTTACTAGATTTATTTCGGACACACGGTGCATGTTGTTACTACACTGATCAATGCTCTGTAATATAAAGAAGAAGAAGAAGATAGGCCAACCTTTTTTTACTTCATTGTTTAGTCCATTGGTTTAATCTAGATATTGAGTTTACAAATATATTTCTAAACTCTAGCTCTAAACAATTGCCTTAGTTTATTCATTTCTTTATGATTCTTTAGAGTTTAATTTTGGAAATAATTCTATTGTAATGTCAATATTGTTAAATAAGCTAACCTTTGTTTTCTACGAGGTTTTTTTAACTAACTAATTAATTGTAATCCTGTAACGTAAACAAAATGATGAACAATGCTCAAGACTGACTAGTCTGGCTGGCGCCTCAAAACCCTTTTAAGCTCAGACGGAGAAATCGGCATCTCTGGTTCTGTCCGTTCTGGGTAGACTTTAAGGGCCCAATACCCAGATCTATCGAGGTCCCTTATTACTGACCCATCGGTCTAACAGAAAATGGCATCTGATGGGTAGGACTTTAATGTAGCTGATGCTAAGTTTTGGAGTATGGCAGGTGTTAATCGCCTCTTGGTGGCTCCCTCTTGCCCTATAAGGGACATGTTTATTTGTGGGGCTGGCATTCTTCTCCACGGAGGGCAAGTACTAATCTTTCTAATTGGGAATCTTTCAGTGGAGAGCCCAGCTGATTTTGACAAATTGACGGCAATATGGAGGAACGATCGCATTTTATGCGATTCCTCTCTCTCCACTGTCGCACTAATATTGAGGTGGGTAGCCTAGAGTCGCCCCTTTTATAGTGCTCATAGGCTGTAAGTACCGCCCTCTCCCTCCTTAAATGTAAAAGGACCACGTTTGTTAAGATTTCAGCAGCGTTTGTTGGGCTTGTCCGAAAGGTGCCACAAATGAACCTTAGTGCCTGTGATTGTACTCGATCGAGTGATTCGAGGGCAGTTTTATTAGCATATACTTGAGCTGTACTCAATTTGTGATCTGACTGCCCCTAAGTACAATGTGCGTAGCATGTTAGCTTTGGCACCCCACTTTGTGCTGGCCAGCTTTCTTCGTAACGCTAACGCTAACTTATCCGAGGCTTTTCTTTCATCTTCCTGGACGTGCTGGAGCATTGACAACTTTCTATCCAGGGTTACCCTAGATATTTGGCGTTTTTTCACTTTGGAGCCGCAGCCCACCGAGTTGAAGCTCGAAAAGAGCCTTAAGAATGTCGATCCCTAGGCTGAACAGGGACCAGGTCGTTTTGGCAACGTTTATCTGAATCTTTCATTTGTCGCAATACGAGAAGGTTTGGAAGTCTGCTTGCCGGTTGACCAGAGAACAATGTCATCCGCATAAAGCAGTTTCTTTGACCGCAGTGAGGTGTGTTTCTTAAATTTCTTAAGTTTAAAGAAGCATCGAGACAATTTCAAGTCACATCATTGCCAGATTCCACCGACTATAGGCGAGCTGTTAATGGGTATGAATTAACTGAACAATTAAAAACAACAAAGCAAGATGAGACAGTTATCATTGAATCCAGAAAAAAATGATGAGGCCGACATCGTGAAAAGAAGAAAATACTTCAATACCGCAGGTTCTAGAGACTAAAGGACAGCACACAAGCATGTCCTCAAAAATTCATACTCAAGAAGCTGAACCATCAGACAGTGTAAACAATACAGAAAGCAGGATAATAAACTCTAGACTGAACGACATTGGAGATTGGCCTGATGTCTTCACAGATAATATTCGCATACACCTTCTCACTCAAGGATCTGAAACAGTTCAGCGTATGGACAGTCCATTCAGAGAGGCGTATAGACATCAATAATCAGCAAAAGAAAAGGCTAGAAAGCTTTCAAAGGCTTGGTTTTTCCGGCAAATGTCAAACGGCGAGAAAGTTCTTAGAAAGTGGATGTGTTATTCGCCAGAAAAAAAAAGAATCCTTATTTTGCTTCCCCTGCACACTCTTCTGAACAAGATCAAATACCAAATCTTTATTTAAATCCAAAGATGGATTCAATGAGTGGTGGAGGTTATCCCCGAAAATAGAAAAACATGAGACCATCAGAGCTCACATTTAGTCATCGCTTGCTTGGAGGGAACTTGAAGTTTGCCTGAGAGTAGGGAACAACAAGGCCCAAGATTTGATTATACAAGAGACGAAAACCTGGAGAGTTAGTAAAATTACTATCAAATTACGATCCACTCTTGAGGGAGCATGTACTTCGAACTAAGCTTTGTTCCAGACCGAATACATACATGTCTCCACAAATACAAAATGAATTTATTACAATATTGGGGGATCACGCTAAAAAACAAATCATACAGCAAGTAAAACAAGCCAAATATTTCTCCATTATTTTTGACAGTACACCTGACATCTCAAAGCTGGATCAAATTTCCCAAATTTTACGGTATGTTGTCATGGAGAATGACGGGGTGCAGGTTCGTGAGTCTTTTCGTGACTTCATCGACACAAAGGACACGCATGCTGCTGGAATCGCTGAGATGATTCTAGAGAAATTGCGTTTGGATGGCTTAGACATAATGGACTTCAGGGGTCAAGGCTATGATAATGCTGCGGTCATGAAAGAATTAACAATATTTGATTAATGAATACATATTATTTTGAAAAAAGTAAGGTTTTGCAATGTTATTTATTAGTTAGTTGTTTTTTTTTTTTTTGGGGGGGGGGCATCAAGATGAGGTACCGCACCAGGCATCATATACTCTAGCTACGCCACTGTAACAGACACAAAATAAAGCAGTGAGATTCATAACAAACGAATATTCACATTTGACTAGAGCTACACCTTTAGTAAAATCACTAAATTTAGAAAGCCTTCAGTATAAGAGACTAAAGTAGCAATGATACATAAAACACTGAACCATATTCTTCCAATACAAAAACAAAACCTAATAAAATACTCAGAAAGACACAAATATAAAGGCACATTCCTTGTTCCATATGCTAGGACAAAATTATACTAATACTACTTTTTCCCTTGTACTATCAGAGAATAGAACGGGTTGCCTGAATCAGTCACGAAATCCAAAGACCTAACAGAGTTTAAGTCATTGATTAACACGTTTAACTAGATTGATACATGAATTGCGTAGGACGTAATTATCTTCTTTTTTGAAGTAACGTCTGTGATATATAAGATAAGATACAATCAAATTATATTCATATAGTGCACTATTTTTAATTGTTAAGCGTAAAGTTTTAAAACTAAATTGTAAATTTGTAGGAGCTTGGCTAAAAATCAACATTATACCAACAAGTACCATCGTAACAACAAAATAGTTTTCGGTACTTACACTTGTTAGTAACAAGAAACGGATAAAGAGATTAGAGACAATATTACATCAGCGGTTAAACCCCACAATGACCTTCTAAGCTATTGTAAAAAAATAAATAAAACGCAAACTAAAACTTAAAGACCATATTACTAGGTCTTTGGGGCTCGCAGCAAAGACTTCTCTTAAGGGAACAGTTCCAGAAAAAAGAACAAAAGGAAGAGAGAAAAAACAAAAGAATGGACGGGCCTGTCATTTAAAGAAGTTCTATCCACGGCAAAAGACAGGGAGGAATGGAAAAAGATGATCGACAAATCTTGTGTGGTGCCAAACAGATTAATGGATAGGTGAAGATGAGTAAGAAGAAGATCGAAATTGTTACAAAACAAAGATGACAAGGTAAAAACAACTGAATTTGTTAGAAATAATTATTGATAGTAAAAGAAATACTAATTATTAAGACTTCTGTAAAATTTAGGTGATTTGACATTTACCAATGGAAATTCCATAAAAGGTGACACAGTCATTTGTGATCTCAACAATATCACCATCCACAAAGTTATTTTCATTAGTTCCTTTATCTGCGTTTGCCATACTCGACATTATAATGTTAAAAAACGTCTAGCAAAGAACTATCTAGACTAAAACTAGCTTTTCTATAAATTGCTACATTTTTATTACGTTTTTAATACAAATTTCTATTAAAGTTTAAAAGTTGTAGCTGCCTTAATCGTTTAATGTTTGTATCCATTTCAAAATGGCGTCCTTTAGAATATGAAATCATATCGGGAATTCCTTACAAAATGTCTACGTAATCTAACAGAAGTATTTCCACCAATACAAGCAGGACTTTTTCTCAACTAATTTTCCCCTTTACTTCTTTTAAACAGAAACTCTTTTGTATTTCCTTTACCACAAGACACACACACAAAGACTGGATTTAGTAATTAATAAATTAATTATTTTTTTCGACATTTTTAAACTTCTTGTAAGTGATCGACATCGCTCAGCAAGTGTCATTAGGGCTACACGAAACTTGTCTTGGCCATTCCACAATAATCAGGTTTCTGAACCTGGATTAACAGAACTAGAGGAAAAATTGAGCAAAGATGTGTTTGATGCGTTAAAAATATTTTGGTCATTGTGCTGGCCAAATAACACCCCGTTAACCGTAGTCACAGAAACAGATGATCTTTACATCATCTGCCCAATAGATCTGAAGGTCTGAAAAGGGAAATTTACTTTTACTTACTTAGACATATTTGTAAATTAATAGTAATCCGTATGTCATAAAATTGCCTCATCAAACGACTACTCACTCAAACGATATGTCTGCAGAGGACCCAGCTTGCCCAAGCCGTGTACATGGCCGTTTTTTTTCTTTTCGAGGATTGGACTCCATAGTCATCTTCGAGTTCATAAGCAAAATGAAATGTGCTCACCTTCCACTTGTCACAATTGACTGCTAGTCTACTGCTGGTCTGGGGCGATTCGTGCCAGCTAGCTACACCGAGACGATTCGTTATAGAAGGCCTGAACACTGACCTGCAACGTCAAAACCTGGGGGGCAGTTTACACCAATAGCTCGTTGCCACGTCAAAGTTCTGTACGACGTGGCGATAGATAGACGTTTAGTCTCCTCCTCCATTAGACGGCAAATACCTGTTGGGGGGAAAAAGATTTCTCTATTAGGAATATTATCTCGGTATGTTATTCGCTGGATCCTTCTCAGCCATCACTGCTCAGCCTCTTTTCAAAACTTCATGTCTTAAAGCGTAGGTGGTCGTTTGGACAATGATTGTAATGAGAAAGTCGATTTTAATCTCCAGGCTAATTGATTTGTTTGTTCAGAGAGGCAGTACTTTTTGAAAGACGGCTCCTGCCTACCAATCCGACATGCAGCACCATGATGTGCATCTCCGTTGCTTGTGATGACACTGCCTAAATATTTGAACTTTTCTATTACTTTAAGATCTGTATGACCAATGCTGATGGGGTACTGGGTAACCTCCACCCAATATGCATAAGTTGGTTTTGGTTTACGCCTTGAGAACCCGAATGCAGCCTGTTTAACGTATTTCTGTGACATTGTCGATGGCTGCAAGAAAGAAGAATGGGGTAAGATGCACCCTAATCTTATATCCGTCTCAATGTTGAAGAATCCCACCGTCTGTTGTGACACAGCAGCTTGATCTGCTTTAGATATTTCGCTGAATCTGGACAAATTGTTGCTAGATGCCTTATTCACTTAATATTTTTCAGAGACATTCCGATGGATGCTATCAAACTTTTTTAATCTACAAAACTGATCAACATCCTTTGTTGTTTTCCAGGGCTTAAACCTGTTTAGTGCTTGATTTGCCTTTTCGGAAGCAGCTGAGAAACAGTAGCATAATTTAAAATCCGTTTAGTAAGTAGCTCTTAAATAGTCTCTATTAAATATGTTCAACTCAATGTTTCTCAAATCAGTAATTGTACATTTTAAATGTTTGTAATCCCTTTTGATAAAATGCAAAAGAAAAAGACCTTTTAAAATAGAGTCGAAAACCATTTTCGGGTGTAACCAACCAATTAATTTGCTTATAGTTTTATTGTTCAACATAAACAAACCAAAAAAAAAGTTTCTTTTTTTTTTTTAAGGTGAGATTTTTTTCCCTGAGCTTACCGCACCGGATGACACAGACCCTAGTGACGCCACTGCTTCTGCTTTATCTCGACATTCAAAGATGTAGACCAAACGTTCTTTTGAATTCTGCAACCGACGACCCAAAGACACACCAACATGTCTGGCTACTAATTTTATGATTAATTATTACGTTTTACAAGGGTAATTCTTGTTTGATACATTGTTTTTCGCACACTCATCTAACCCTTTAATTATGGATACAAATTTGAAGCGTAAGCAGACATCTGAAGAAGAGAAAAGTGTCATGGAAATTGTGTCAATGAGTTGACACATGAGGCCGTAAGAGAGGGCGCACCACATTTATGCATGTCTTGATAGAGTATGTATAGACATCAGTAATCATATATCTTTTATGAATCTAGTCTTTCTGGTTGCTATGGAGATGGCGGCCATTTTGAAAATAAACAGTGTTTACAAAAATCTTAAAATATTCTAAAGTACTTAAATTTTTTTTACTTCTTGATAGCATCTTATAGGTATTACATTGCCATAGGTAACTGGCTAGTTTTTATTGAAAATTTCTAATTGGTTTAAATTTTATGAATTTTTTATTTTTGACTTTTTTAAAATTCGTTTTTCACCTGGGGTGACATAATTTTTTTTCTATTTTTATGAAAACTATACAACTTATTGATAATTTATGTAGTCTATTACCTCAGATATACTTTCAACAAACTACATATGAAAAATTATTAGCCTATCTTATACAGAGTAAAGATTTTGAGATTCTGGTGAACAGCATGCACCTAAAAAACACATTTTGAGAAAAACTCGTTTTAAGTTTTTAAAATGATATAAAACATTTATTCCAGGTATAAAGACCCAAATAAGGGAATTTTTACATTAAACAACATACCAGATAATGAAATAAATATAAATTATTCATTAAAAAGTTCTGGTTGATAGCTTAGGCAGTCTTGAATCTGCTGTTAATTTTTTCAACATTTTCCTTTCTGTACACTAAAGATACTGATCTCTTCTAACTAATTGTAGTTTAACATTTTTCCCTGAGAATCAAATATTTTTTGGTGTCCAGGGAATTTGTAAAATGTCAAAAAAAATTCACATTGATGCCAAAAGGTTAGTTATTGAAAGCCAAAAATGCTAGGTATGTCCAGCGTTGTGCGCAGTCTAACAGTTTTGAGCGTAGCAAAGTCTGAGTATGGACATCTCTGCTAATGAAGGAGTGAAATTATTCATTGTTATTTTGAGTTATTATTTGAACATTTTATTAACAGTTTAATGTCTGTGAGTCTTTTAATGATGGGAAATAAGTCTTTTCCTATCTAAATGTGATGATCTGGTTGTTCTTTTTGTTATGGCTGCTTCAGTGCCACTGATATTTTTGAAGTGATAACAACATGTAGTGCCATCTGGACAATACCTTTGATTGTGATCCAGGTCAGAACTTATCATGTGAAAAAATGAACCCCATGCAGCCATTTTCATCTTTTGAATATAAAAAAGCATTTTGGCCGCAGAGCATAAAAATAATAGTTTGTTGTTTATTTTACATTTTCGGCTTTATAAGCCCATGATTTTGACTATGTGTGATGCACATAGATTCTTGTTCAAACAATGTAGACAACAAACATTGAGATCATTGCAGTCAACTGCATTGAGTTTATCATTGTGTACATGAAATCTTCAGGCATCATCTACATCTAATTGTGTTGTCAACATTAGAATTTCAGTAAGGGTTTTCTTTCAGAAGCACTTGCAGGTAGTATTATTGGAGCTTCAGAAGTTGTTGATCTAGTTGTATTCAAAACAGGGCTGCAGACAACAAAAAGAAATACAAAATGTTAATAAAAGAAATAATAATGATTTAATAGACTGAAAGTAAACACCTAAATTCTAGATCTCAATTGGCCTTTCAAATATCTATTTATGCATGAAGATAGTTGAAATTTTTACAAGTCAATAGAATGCATTATAGGAACTATGTATTATGATAATAATCAAATTAGAAAAGTCTAGATCTATAATAATCTATACTAGAGATATAGCAAGTAAAGGTTTAAGTTTAAGGTAGGATACTAAACAAAAAAAAGTTCAAGTCAGTACAACATGTCATACTCTAGATCTAGAATCTAAGTCTAGATTTAGATTACTTTAGATTCTAGCTAGCTCTCCCTTTGTCTTAGTATAGTCTCTAGATCTTGCTAGAACTCTTTGCCTTTTAGATGTCTATTCTATTCTTAGATATAGACTGAGCCATTGATTATTCAACACACGCTGGTCTAGTAAAAAAAACAAATACAAACTCTAGATTTAGACTTACCTATATAATTGTGCATTGTCTTAGAAGAGTGTCATCCAAATAGACTTAAAATGGCGTTTCTTTCTTCCAAACATAAAACTGTTCTTGGCATTTCTGAGTTTTAAAATTCGAGTCGAGATGAATACAAAAAGTGACGAAGGACAATGTTTACAAATGTACGCCGGTTCAAATCATGTGCGCATGCGTGCAAACATTGTTGCCATGTAGCTTTTTCAGTGCGCATGCGTGTATGTACAGTTACCAGTGTTGCGTATTCAATGCGCATGCGTAAATATGGTTTTGGGGGGGGGGGTGTACATGAAGATGAGAGGAAAAAACGAGGTAGGGACGTATTTTGAAAGTTTATTTATAGTACGGTTTATTTATAGAATGAGACACCAGGCAACAATGGGAATGAGAAAAGTAGAACTTCGTATCGATACCATTTAAACGGAATGAGCCCTTAAATTAGTGTATCAATTTTAGGTTACAAAATGCTGATTTTTTTTTAAATATCTAAATTTTGTTTACACATATACTTTTAAAATACAAAATTGATGTATAAAACATGGTTTTTATAATATTCTGATAGCTAATTCGTATTCTACACATTTTAAACTATTAAAAACTACCAATTGTTGATAATCGATACTTTTGACAAAAATCACTGTTTTCCCACTGTGCATCCACCTTGGCAAATTTTTAAAATTTTCTCCTGAATATTTCTACCGCACAAAGGTAACAGCCACAATGTGTCATACGATTGACTGCCGTATTGAAAAAAGTTGAAAGCTGCTAAACTGAAGCGTCATCTTGTAACTAGGATTATATACCGTTTTACAAATGAGCAGAAAATTATCAGCAATGCGGCAACAGGAAATGAAAAAGCTATTAAGTTATCGTATATTATTGTATTGCGAATAGCGCAGAGCAAAAAAGCACACACGGTAAATTGCGGAGAGTTTGATTCTGCCAGCGGCTTTAGAAATATGCAGTTTGGGCAGAAAAATAAGGCTGCGTAGGGGTTCGCTAACACCGAATGGCTTGCAAAAAGGTTTCTGAACTGAAAAAGCTTGAGAAATTCTGCCCTAAGTGAAGTGTGGATATAGTAACAAGGTAAAATACTGAACTCTTTCATGATAGACTTGAAAACATTGCCTTAGTGTTCTAAAGAAGGTTACATCAAATGCATTGTTGGACATAAAGAGGTAAAAGTTAAGAGAGAAACATGATTTAAAATAGGATTGGGTGGGGGCAGGTGATAGGTCAAAATTATAAATATAAAAGTGTACTAAATCAGTCTCTTTTTAACTCTTGTATTAAAAGCTTTTTTAGTAAATAATAAGTAAATTAAAAGGCTCGTCCTTGAGTCCAAAGATTATTATTATATTATTATAGCTTTTATATAGCGCTACTTTCATGCTTATAGCATGCTCAGAGCGCTTTGGTCCAATCTCATTTGTGGATCAGTGGTGGGAGGGGGTATCTAGGAGTTTGTTTTCCGTGCTGCCTTTAGGCGCTCAGTAAACACAACTCTGCCCGAGTCGGGTGTCGAACCTCGAGCCCCCTTCTAGGTAGCCAAGTTCATGCGCACTTAGCCTCTCGAACCATGACTAGTGCAGTTTTTTACATGGCTATGCAGTCTCGTCTGCGACATTTATATTTTTCCACATCCAGTGCAGATATAACCGTTGTCCGACGCTGGTCGATATAGATTTCATTTTCGCCATCTACGTCTGTCCTTGGCAGTGGATTTTGTTTGGTCTTAAATGTGTAACCCGCGACCTTTGTAAGTGATTTCTAGCTGTCTTGTTCCGAAGCCGCCTGCAACCAGGTACTCTCTTCTATTTCAGTTAAAGCAATATGACGCCTAAGCTGGTCTTCGAAGCTTTTCTAGGCACCTTTCAGCTCATCAAAAAGACTGCACTGGCATACAGGATACTTGCCCTGTTCAGCGTAACTATAAGGAGTCTCTCTATACTGCTTCTACCGAAATTTGCAAGAACATAGCTATTTTACAGTGCGGTCTTGCCATACACCATGGAGCGCAAACATTTTCCCGTTATAGACTGACCACTATTTTCCCTTATCGGGGGCCACTAAAAAGGGTATTTTCCATTTAGGAATTACACTGCAACGTATGTATATACATCGCTTTCAATGACATTATCCAGGTAGTAGGTAAATGTAGCCTATGTTATAAAATCCGAAAAAAAAGTAAATTTTGGTACTGTGTGCATACAGTGTTTTGTGTGTGTGTGTGTGAAAAAAGAACAAAAACCAAATATTGATTTAGATAATTTTTTTTAAATGTACAATAAGGAAAATAACTTTTTCAACGTATACATATATATATATATATATATATATATATATATATATATATATATATATATATATATATATATATATATATATAACTATGAAGTGTAACTTTAACAAAAATGTCTTCAATATTTCTGGCAGGTTTTTTTCATGAATAAAAATAAAACTTGTCATGATTATAATGACTCTATTATAATAATAAACAAAACCATTCCAAGAAAATAATTACTTCTAAACCAGATATAGTGCACTCTCAAAGAAATGCTCTCTAATAGCTCAATTCAGATATTTTTCAGAATAAAATTAAACAGAAATTAATTACAGCCAGTGACAATAATGTTCCAAAATAACATTTATGTTTACTTTTGTATTCAGGATGAACTAACAAAGGAATTACAAATGACAATATGTTCATGAAAAGGAATATGAGAGCGCAACCCAATGACAACCTGTCCACGTACTTATATACAGCACATAAAATAAATATGCAAATAAGAAGAGGGAAAACATATTTCAACACCTGTAAAAAAAAAAAAGAAAAAAGAATTTCATTAAAATTAAATTTTAGTAGTTTGTTATAGAATAATATTGAAGAGGAGTTTTGTAACCTCAAAACTCTCTGTATGGGGTACAACTTAAAGCCCTGGGGTGGTAAACAACCTAGAGAAGGTTTAACTTTAAGCGATTTTAAAGGGGTTTTAAACTCAAAACCCTATTGACTACGCTCATAGAATCTGTTGACTGCTGTATGCTTTAGTCTTCTATTGCACAGGGGTTTTTATCGTAAAATAATTTTTAGAGGGGGTTTTACACTCAAAATCCCCCTTGTCTACGCTTATTTAATTTCGTGACTGTTATTTGCATTATTTTTTTTTGTTTTATAGAACTTAAAACCCCTGGAGGAGGGTTTTAAACTCAAAAACACCCCTTGGCTGCACTGCGACAAGTGATGGTTTCACATTAAGATGCCACCTAAAATAATAAAAAAATTAAAGCAAAAAAAATTCCCCTCCCTCAAAATGCGTCCATTGCTTCGGAGGAGGTCAGGGTGCTCCATCACTTAGTAACATTAACATAATAATTTGGCCTTCACAGAGGTTATAATAAATTAAACAATTTTTTTAATTACATTAAATAACACTTGATTAAGATGCTAGTTCTAGAAACCTTACCTGCTCAGAAATTTCCATTTTGTATCTACAAAAGTTGGCAAAATGTTCACAGTTGTAAAATAACAAACTGTAGCCTTTGGAGTCAATACTTCCTCTTGCTCTTTCTTCAATCTCCCTTTCTGGGAGAGCTCTAAATAAAAAAAAATGTAAAAAGATTTGTTACATGTAGCTAGTATGTAGCCTGTATGTAGCTTATATATAGCCTATATGTGGCCGTTGCACGTAAAAATAAAAAAAAAATATAACAAACGAAAACATACATGTATCTAAAACTTGTGGATGAGTTAATTGATTTAAAAACGTGTTAGTTGACTCGTTAATTATTAGTGACCAAAAATAGAAAAAAGAAATATGTAGAATAACTAAAAAAAATAATAAGCTTCTTACGTTAAAGAGCCCAAATTGTTTCTAATTTGAGGGATTTCATTCCTTGTGACTGACTGGAAATCACTTTGTTGAACAAGAAATTTAGTTGAATATAAAAATCCCAGGGCATAATTGAGTTTACTGATGTTATCCTCTGGTATTAGGTGTACGATATTTTTTTCCGTTTCTGTCGAAAACAAACAAAAAAAAAAATATCCAAAACTATTTTTTTTTATGCAAATGAATAGGCCAAGTCTGAAATCACTATCAGTGTCGTTGAAGAAGAAATACAATTTTAATTGTATTCATAACTATTTAAACTTTTGTAAAGATTATAATTATTCGAGAAAGATTTTTAGTAGTCAGTGGCGAGCGGAGGTGAGTCGGTACGTGACGTTTTTGGCGCCGCCGTTTTGGCCCCGCCGTTTTGGCGATGGGACGTTTTGGCGCGAGCCGTTTTGGCGACGGGACGTTTTGGCGCAAGATATCATTTGACGATAATTTAATAAGCACGTGGCTTTTTTTTTAATGAACCCTTGAATTCCAGCGACATAGGCAAATAACCACGGTGTCTATGTATACTTAACGTATAGTCTTTTGAGAAACATGGTACATGTATTATATTTTTACTTATTATTAGCAAGTGTTTGGTATGTATAGCTGGAGATACCATACAGTCATTAAATAAACCAATGTTAATGTGAACAAATAATTGCATCCATTTTTAGCCTATCATCGTCTCATTTTGTTTTTAATTTTAAAGTCATAGCTTTAAACAAATTTTGAAACTAAAAGTGTGCCTCTTAATAAACACACATACACAAGCCAAAATGTTTATTCAAGAAAATGGTGTGAAAAACAAACACCCATCTACATTTAGTACGTGAACAATCTGTTTGAACACAAACACTCATGCAAAACACAGATATAAATAATTCTTTTGAAAGAAATAATACAATAAACGAGCATAATGTATTTCGCGCCAAAACGCCCCGTCGCCAAAACGGCTAGCGCCAAAACGACCTTCGCGCCAAAACGGCGGTGCCAAAACGGCGGCGCCAAAATGTCCTGTTTCGGAGGTGAGTACCATACAAAGCAAAAGAAAATAATGGAAAATAAAAATATGTAAAAAATGTAAACTTCTTCTAATTCTATATTCAAGCACATTTCTCTAAGTATAGATGAAGTTCCCCTTTCAGAATTTACAATCTATAGGACAGATGATGTGAAAGTTCTCTATTTAGGAGGCGCGGTGGTTGAGTGGGAAAGCGCTTGGGTGAAGACCGGGATTTTTAATTTGGCATCTTTAGGACGCCTTTAAGTCCACCAAGCTAAAATGGGCAGCTGACATTAGTTGGGAAAAAGTAAAGGCGGTTGGTCGTTGTTCTGACCACACGATACTCTGGTTAGTCGTAGGCCACAAAAACAGATGGCAATTTCTCTAAAACATTTCTGGGGTTACTATGTATTAATGAATAATTAAACTACTAACGAACTTACTGGGCTAAATGCTAATTGCAAATGATAAATATAAAACAGGGGTGGGCAAATTACTTCCGCGGGCCACGTGCGGCTCGCAAGAGCATTTAAGGCGACCGCGGACAGGTAAACAAAATTAGGGGTATCCACAGATTATATCTATAAAAATGAATATATATATATATATATATATATATACATATATATATATTTATATATATATATATATATATATTTATATATATATGCATACATATTAAAAATAAATATATTTTAAAACAAATGCGATTTATGAAACGTTTGTCTACAGTTTAGATATTTATTTTACTTTATATTCTCAATTATGATGATTTAGAGGCTAAAGAAACATTCTCTATAATTTTAATACGTTTTACATAAACAAAAATTCCAATGGGAAATATGTCTATGGTCGAAAAATTCGGAATTAGATTAGAATTGCACTTTCGCTCTATCTGTACTTGTTTAAACTTTGATTTAGTGACCAAAAAAAAATAGTTCAATATTTAAGTATTATTGGATTGGAGATACACGTTTTGAAACAAGACTCTTTGATCATAAATAGTTCCAAAAAATAAGAAAAATTAAAGATGAATGTAGTGTGGTGAGTGGTTGGCTAGGTGTTTTTCGTGCTAAATTAGTGTGATTTCTGTAAACCTATCACTTTTTTTTACAAATCTTATATCAATTCACTCTGTCTGTCTGTCTGTCTGTCTTGTAAAAAGATTGAAAATGTTTTTTTCTCCCATTTTCCATCCTAGGATCAAGTTAAAACTTTTGCACAATTATTCATTGAGCCTGACAAGACATAAATAAAAAAAAACAACCAGTTGATTCATTAGTTGATTATTAATTATTTTGTTGGATATCGAAACAAGGGGAATACATGTTACTTAATGAGACTTAGAATTAGACTTAGGTCCTCCCGCGCCGTTCGGCGCATTGGGCAGCAAGCTGTCTCCATAAAGATCTGTCATTGGCAATGTCTGAAGCCTCCTCCCACCTGGTGTCCACTGTTCTGAGGCCCTCCATGAAGGTGTGTCGCCAAGTTATACGAGGACGTCCCTGTTTGCGCTTTCCTCGTTTTGGCTTCCATGTTATCGCAACTCTTGGTGTGCGTAATTCATTTTGACGTAGAACATGTCCCGCAAACCTCAAGCGACGCTCTGTCGCTACCTCACTAAGTGTTCGCCTCCCAGTTCGGCATACGATTTCCCTGTTTGAGACCCGATCTGTGCAACTGACTCCCAAAATCTGACTCAGCCATTTTTGTTGAGCCACATTTAGTCTCTTCTCAATCTTGACAGATGCCTTCCATGTCTAACACGCATGTGTTGCAGTTAGAATGACGATTGTGTTGAGAAGGTGTATTTCTTATTTTCTTATCTTATATAATACAGACTTTACTTCAAAAAAGATGATTACGTCCTACGCGTCATACATTTAGTCATGCATATTAACCAATGTCCTAAGTTCTGCCAAGTCACTGGTTTTCCTGACTAGCTCAGGCAACCCATTCCATGCTCTAATAGCACAAGGGAAGAAGGAGTATTTGTACAAATTTGTCCTAGCATATGGGACGAGGAATGTGCCTTTATCTTTGTGTCTTTCAGAGTATTTTATTAAATTTTGTTTTTGTATTTGAAGATTATGGATCAGTGTTTTATGTATAATTGCTACTTTACTTTTGAGTCTTCTATCCTGAAGGCTTTCTAAGTTTAGTGATTTTACTAAAGGTTTTACTCTAGTGACGTCAAATGTGAATATTCGTTTGTTATGAATCTCACTGCTCTATTTTGTGTCTGTTCCAGTTTCTTAATGTTTTCTTGAGTAGAGGGGTCCCAAACAGAGGATGCATATGCTAATATTGGCCTAACCAAGGTTAAATAACATTTTAGTTTTATGTTCTTATTTGATTTATAGAAATTTCTTTTAATAAACCCTAATGCTTTGTTTGATTTTTTGATAGTTTCATAAATATGGGGTTCCATGACAGTTTTTCATTTATTATAACACCTAGGTATTTTGCGTTTTTAGTTTGTGTTACTGGTTTATCATGAATAAGATAAGTGGAATTAATTTGTTTTAGTTTTTTTGTTAGTCTTAATAACTGACATTTTTCTGACATTCATCTAATTCTCTTTGTAAAATATCTGTGTCTTGTGTTGTTTTTATTGTTCTATATATTATGCAACGTCTGCGAATAATCTGAATTTTGTTTCTGAACTATTGCAATTTGGTAAATCGTTTATGTAAATTAAAAATAGTAGTGGACCTAAGACTGTTCCTTGGGTTACGCCTGAGTTTACAGTTATTGGTGTTGATTTAGAGCCATTTATTATTACAGTTTGTTCTCTCCATATCAGAAAATATTTAATCCACTTATGCAATGGACCATCAATGCCAAAATATTTAAATTTTTAAGCAAACTATGGTGGTGAACTTTATCAAAAGCTTTTGAAAAATCTAGTAAGATAGCATCTATTTGCTTACTGTTATCCAAAGCTTTAGAAAAATCATCAATTAGTCCTATTAGTTGTGTTTCACATGATCCATATTTCCTAAAACTATGTTGGTATGGAGTAGGGACATTATGTTTGGTTTATGATGTCTCTACATATTATGTGTTCTAGGATTTTACATGTGATGCTGGTAAGTGATATTGGTCTATAGTTTCACGGGTCTTATTTTTCTCCTTTTTTAAATAGAGGTGTGACATTAGCTTCTTTCCAGTCCCTTGGTACTCTGCCCTGTTTAAGAGATGCCTGAAAAAGTATTTTGAGCACTGGTGCTAGCTCATTGCTTAGTTCTTTGAGTAATCTAGCTGGAATACCATCAGGTCATTTTTGTCTCGAGTCCAATGGCTTGGCTTGTCCAAATAGGCTGCAGCCTTTGGAAAATGCTCCCTGCCTTTCCTATTCGGCACTCTACATCATGGTAAGCATCTCCATCATTTGTTATGATGCTGCCAAGGTACGTGAACTTGTCCAGCTCTTCAAGCTTTGACTCGCCAAGTCTGACGGAGGGCACCCTTTGCCTTATATCCCACTCGCATAATTTTAGTCTTATCCAAGTTTATGTGGAGGCCAATTTTGGGTGCCTCTCTGTCTAGGCTCTCCGTCATTTCTTGTATGTATTCATTTGTAGCCCCCGAGCAGTGCAACATCATCAGAAAAGTCCAAGTCTGTCATTCGATTTTGTACATGATCTGCCTCTTCGGAAATCTGCTTGTTCTTCTCTAAGCCTTTTTTGGAAGCTTTTTTTCCCAGTCCTCAGGGACTTTTGAAGTTCACCAACAGAGATTTAAGAGATCAGTCATTCTGTTAATAATGCACAGTCCCCTATGTTTTAGCATTTAATCGGAGGTGTATATATATATATATATATATATATATATATATATATATATATATATATATATATATATATATATATATATATATATATATGCAGCCCATACCAAAGATACATTTTTATGCGGTACTACCTACCTACCTACCCATTCCAGATATAAAACATAAACCCAAAGCATACATTTTACTTACCTACACATATTCCAAAATGATCATACAATTTTTTTTTTCTTGGGAATTTGACTTTATCTCCTTGTCTCATGACATCTCTTATTTTTTGTATATGCACTATCTTCTTTTGCAATATGTTTCCTGGCACGTTATTCATTTCTAATTCACAGAAATATTACAATATTTAAGAGTGATATCATGGGTAAACTGAGGCCGATTTAAATAAATAATATACATAATATAAAGAAGCAAAAAAAAATGAAAAATATAAAAACTAATTTTTAAAAAGGAAAGTCCTCCTTTATACAGTTTATTGAGCGATTATTTTGCTGCATTTCTTATTAATCTTGGGACTCAAAGACAAGCCTTTTTTTTCTTTTAATAACCTATTAATATTAGATTTTAAAAAAAAGGAATAAAACACTTTTACCCTGTTATAAACATAAAGATAAGAGAGTCGAAAACCATGTCTGTATAGTATGGCTTTAATACACGGAATGACTACACAACACACATTTCGCGAACACATTCTCACGGACGAGTTACAAGCACATGTAAACACAAGAACGACAACCGATACAGAATATAATTTTCATAACATTCACCCCCGGTTCAAATAATGCTAACTAGTATTATAAACAATGAAAGAATTAAGTAAGTGCAGAATAATAATAAATATTCAAGTAAACATCAATGTAGAATAGCATGACATAATGTAACATGTTGATATAAGTAAGTGTAAATCAAATAGCTTATTAAAATATATCATGATAGATCAAATATCACATTAAACTCAAGTCAACAGAACCAAATGAAAGTAGTAAAATAAACAAATGTCATTTTGGAGACAAAACTGAATGTCAAAGTAAGAGCCCTAGTAAGCTGATGAGCTTTTACACTTTGTAGTTGGGCCTAGTTCTCCTTACTCTAAGATTGTATGTATGTGTAGTTTCATCTGCTTGAGTTTCGGACGGTCTGGCTATGTCTTCGGTGGTGCTGGTGGTTTCTTCAGGCATGATAGAATCAGTAGGTTGATTTTTGGGTGGCGAGCTTTGGACGGGACAGCCAATATCAAGCTCTGTTCTACTCTGATTCTCATTTTCTATAACTTTTTGTTCCTCCCTAGGGGCTAACATTCGTAATGAGACAGTTTCCTCTCGACCGTTTGGTGTTCGGATTACAGCCTACTGAGGGTTGCATGTTACCAAATCAACTTCCTCTGTTATGGAATCATATTTAGATGATCGAACGTTCTTCTTCAGCAGGACAGGACCACGACTGGTCAATCATGTTGGCAAGGATGTCCCGGAACCACTTCTTCGGTTGAACCCAAGAAGTCGTTAATGTGGTGTCCTGTTAGTTGCAGTGCATAGTAATGACCAGATGGATTGCAGAGCATCATTTAATACTAGTTCCCATTTAGCTATGTCCAATTCCTTAGAATGTAAAGCCAAGGTGATGGCTTTCCATAAGGTCCCGTTAAGTTTCTCTATTTGTCCGTTTCCTCTCGGACTGTAAGGGGTCGTTCTACTGGTTGCAATTCCTCTGTCGTGGACGAAATGATGCACCTCTGTAGACACAAACGAAGTTTCCCTGTCAGTGTGGACGTACGCTGGAAATCCAAATAGGGCGAATAGTTCATTGAGACATTTAACAACCGTGGAGGAAGACATATCGGGACATGCAAATGCAAATGGGAATCTAGAGAATTCATCTATAATGGTAAGTAGATATTTATTTCTTGAAACAGTAGGGAGAGGTCCCTTGAAATCCATACTAATTTTCTCAAAAGGTTCAGTTGCTTTAATCAGTGCTCCGGTCGGCTGTCGAAAAAAACGGGGCTTTAGTTCTGCACAAGCTTGACATTGTTCTATTACAGTTCTGACGTCATCACAGGAAAATGGAAGATATTTAGTCCTTACGTAGTGCAACAGTCGAGTAACGCCCGGGTGGCAAAGACTAGTGTGCAGCAATTTAAGGTCATTGCGAGTGATGGCAGATATATAGTTTCTGGTAAATGTATCAGCTACAGTGTTCTGCTTGCCAGGGCGATAGATGACGTCATAGTGGAAACACGAGAGTTCAAGTTTCCACCTTTGGATTTTTTCATTTTTAATTTGTCCTTTGTTTGACCTGTTATACATGAAAGAGACAGATCGTTGATCCGTAACAAGTGTGAACGTTTTACCAACTAAGAAATGTTTCCATTTCCTCAGCGACTCAACAATGGCATATGCTTCTTTCTCAACTGAAGAATGTTTTCTTTCACTTTTTGTTAATGAGCGAGAGAAGAAAGCAACGGGCCGGCCATCTTGGTTGAGGGTAGCTGCAATGGCTATATCAGAAGCATCCGTCTCAACGGCTGAAGGGCGATTCGGATCAATAGTATATACGGCGGCTTTTTCAAGCTCATGTTTCAAACTTTCAAATGTTCTTTTGACTTCTTCGGAGACAGGAAATTGTTGATTTCTTGTTAACAGGCTAATTTTTGTTAAGAAGCTAGGTATCCACTGTAAGTAGTAAGCCAGAAGACCCACTACTCGTTTCTGTTCACGCATGTTCACTGGTACGGGTAATTCTCTTAGAGCGCGAAACCTCTCAGGATCCGGCTTAAGTTGTCCTTTGGAAATCTCTCAGGATCCGGCTTAAGTTGTTCTTTTGAAATCTCGTATCCTAAGTCTCACTTTAGCGGTACTAATTTCACTTTTTGTTTCATTAAGAGTGATTCCATACTTTTGAGCACTATCAAGAAATCGCGGTAGGTTTCGATCGTGTGATTCAGAGTCCATACCGCAGATGGTCACATTGTCCACAGAAGCAAAAGTGTCAGTGAGTCGTTCGTCTTCGATGATTTTGTCAATCGTCCGCTGAAAACAGTCGACTCCATTCGTAACGCCAAACGGAATCCGACGGAATTGATACAGTTTCCCACATGCTTCGAAGGATGTGAACGGCCTTTCCTCTTCTTTTATAGGAATCTGATGGTATGCACTTTTCAGGTCTAAAGTGCTATATACAGAGTATTGCGAAATCTTCTCTGCCAGTTCGTCAATTCTGGGCAAATGGTAGGCGTCTAGTAGAGTGAACCGGTTTATGGTTTGGCTGTAGTCCACAACCATTCTTTTCTTATGTCTGTCATTTGTTGTGACTAGAACTTGTGCACGCCAGGGAGATTTAGATGGTTCAATAATTTCATTCTTTATTAGTTGTTGAATTTCCTTCTATAAACTTTCTATCTGGAACTGAGTATCTGCGAGACCTTGTAGCTACTGGGGTACAGTTTGGTGACAGATTACTAAATAGGCTAGGAGCCTCTGCCTTCGCTGGCTGGAGAGTACTCAGGCATAACGATGGTTTCTGACCATCGAAAGGAATAAACAAGTTTTGGTGCAAACTTATAAAGTCAAGTCCAAGAATTACGTCAGAGCATAAATTGTCTAGTAGAGAAAGTCTAACTCCCTCGTATCGTTCATTTTTGAGACGTATGTTAGCGTAGATATGTCCTTGAGTGATTCGAGATAGATGGGTGGAAGCCATAAAGATTCTGTTGCCTGAGGAACATGTCTGCCCTTTGTGCTTCTTAGCGATGTGCGTCGAAATATAGCTTTCACAGCTCCCAGTTTGTACTAGGGCTTTCAATAGCACATTGTTGATGCAAATAGGTATTGTAGATTTGTTTAGATTCATAGGCTGTACAGTAGCGATAGCCGAAACTGTTGAAGATCTAGATTTGCAAACTCTTTGAAAGTAACCCTTCTTGAAGTCACTTCCCTTGCAGGGCATTGAGAGCGGGGATGCTTAACCCTGCCGCAAAAATAACACTTGCTAGCTAATGCATTTATTTCATGTGTGTGTGAATTGCTTGCACTTTGAGGAATCGTTACATTTGGCAAGGGTGAGGCCGAAGAATTGGTGAGAGTAGTTGCCGCGCAATTAGTTTCCGGCTGTGATGATTCATACTGTATTGAGTGCTGATAAGCATGTTCTAGTAAGCGAGCCTCCTCGAAGGCGTCCTTTAAACAATACAGTCTTTTCAAGTAGACGTTTTCGAATGCTGTTGGACACTAGTCCATTGATAAACGAATCTCTAATATCCTCTTCTCGGTGTTGTTCAGCAGTCACCGCTTTAAAGTTGCAATCTTTGGATAGAATTCTTAATTTCTGCATGTAGGCGTCTATCGTTTGACCTTGCTCTTGTTTGCAAGTAGCTAACCTGTGCCTAGCAAACACCTCATTCTTTGGTTAAATGTAGAGGCCATTTAGAGTCTTGATAGCTTCATCAAATGCCTCTTTATCAAGTATCATTTGATATACAGCAGGAGAGATATAGTTTATCAGTAGTTTCTTAGTATTAAGATTCTCTACTGATACTACCGATATAAAATTTTTAAACGTTTTATACCAGTGCTGCCAATGCTCTGCTGCTTGAGGTGCAGTGGGCTCGATGTCAAACTTCTCTGGGCGAAATATCCTATCCATTTCGAAATTCTAACAAACTTCACAGTTTTGGATTCAGTGTATTAAATTGTTATGAACATAAAGATAAGAGAGTCGAGAACCATGTCTGTATAGTATGGCTTTAATACACGGAATGACTACACAACACACATTTCGTGAACACATTCTCACGGACGAGTTACAAGCACATGTAAACATAAGAACGACAACCGATACAGAATATAATTTTCATAACATACCCCAACCCATTCTTCATCCCCTGAGAATAAATCCTGGTTAAGTGAATGTATAAATTTAGAGCTAATACAATTGTAATGAAAGACCTTAAGATCACAAGCGACACAAAATTTTGGATAAGGGGGGGGGGCGATCGCTAATACCGCCCCCCCCCACTTCCAAGGATTAGCAAGTGCTATAGATCTAGGCCATAAACCTATATATATATATCTATATTATGCCTCAACTGGAAAACGGAAATTCTTATCCGATAATGATAAGATCACATGCCTATATATATATATATAGAGAGAGAGTGATTGTAGTATGTAACTCTTTTTCAAGCTGTAAGGGAAGTCGTCCAGAAAGAATAATATCGATCAGTTTCTGTCTTTGAAAAATAACGTTTCTGAACATGTATTAATTTATTAAACTCTTTAATGCCCATGACGATGAGGCAGTAGAAGAGTTTTATGATCAATTACAGGAAGTGGTCAATAAGGGCCCGAAAAAGGACATCCTTGTTGTACAAGGAGACTGGAATGCCAAAGTAGGAAGTGACTCCTACCAAACCTAGAAAGGCACTTGTGGAAAATACAGTAACCTCTCAACCAATGAACGAGGTCAAAGACTATTAGAATTTGCGAAATACAACAGTCTCTTACTGGCTAACACACTAGGATGCCACAAAAAATCGCGTATAACCACATGGCACAGTCCGAACGGAGAGCACCACAACCAGATCGACTATATCATGGTGCAGCAGCGTTTTAAGACAAGCATCCATACGGCCAAAACAATAAGTTTTCCTGGAGCTGACATTGGAAGCGACCAATATATATATATATATATATATATATATATATATATATATATATATATAAGTCTTTGAATCGATCAGTCGTGGATAAGAATTTATTTCCGGTTTCCAGTCTAATTTAATATATAAGTCTATGGTTTCAATGTATTTTTTCTTTTCTTATCACAGATTCCACATCATGTGAACGTTGAGGAACAATTAATGGAAATAGCTCTCACTGTGGCAGACAAGCATAAAGCCGGCTACAGAACTATTCCTGTATTGAATATGCTTTAACATGAAAGAAACTTAACCATATTACAAATGTAATATAGCCCAAAAGTTGAAGTCCATCAAAGTGCACATAATGAAATACACGTTTGATGTTTCAACTCAGACAAACCGAGAGTAATTCACGGAAAATACAGACTAATTTATTAGTTACATGAGAAAAAAAAAACTAGCTCTTCAATAGTAAATAGTAGACTTATCGTTTTGACAACTCCTTTCTAGCCATTAGTGCAGATAGGCTTTCCTCCGTTGTGTCTTATTGATCAAAGATTAGGGTGTACAAAATAAAAGAAAGTGTTGACAAGCTAGGTTTTTTCAAGCTAAATGATACTAATGTGCATTTTTTAGCACTGCAGAATCGAATTTGCCCAGCCCATCCATTTCCAGCACAAAATAAACTCATAATAAAGGAAGCATTAGACTTTCATTCTTTAACCGAGGCACCTATTTTTTCTTTTCTAATTTATCATTCTAAATATTGCGATAAACGTTTTAAAAGAAATTTCTGCAAAGATTTAATCTCTGATCAACGTCTCGATTCTGCAATTAACTTCTTAATTAACTTAACTTCTTAATTAACTTCTTAATTAACTTCTTAATTAACTTCTTAATTAACTTCTTAATTAACTTCTTAATAAACTTCTTAATTAACTTCTTAATTAACTTAACTTCTTAATTAACTTCCTAATTAACTTCTTAATTAACTTAACTTCTTAATTAACTTCTTAATTAACTTCTTAATTAACTTCTTAATTAACTTCTTAATTAACTTAACTTCTTAATTAACTTCTAGTAGTTGTGTTTTGTAAAATTTGCAGCAAAGAATTTACGTAATTATCTTTTAAATAAACGTCTTTAATTTTATGATAGACTTCTAGGACCTTCATGAATTTAACTTACCCAACTCTCTTATTCACTGTTAGAAAAAAAAACAAAACAATTAGGCAGTTTTCGAGTACACTCATCAATTCGACATGCCAGTCCTAGAGCGTTCATTTACTGATTTACTTTTATAGTTTTTTTTTCCCTCCACTGTTTCTTGATTAATCAACAGAAAAATACACACAAATATACATTTTTTTTTACCTTTACCCGAGAATCACCATAATGTGTCACCTGAAAGTATGCCACGTCACGTGACTTGCGTCTCAACCTTGACATTAACTTAACTAGTTTCAGTTTTGAATGTGATATTTTAGGTTTATTTCATCGAGTACATCCGATAAAATGACAGTACAGATATATAATGAACAAAGTATTTCAAAACATTTCACTATTAATCACTCACGTATTTCCAATTTAAGACCAATGTTTCGGTTTCAAATAAAAGCAAGCCAATAGTCAAGGATATGTTGTAAGTGTAATATCGGGAAATGCAGAAATTATATGTATATACATGGTTACCAGGCGTCCCAAATTAGGCGAGAAGGTTCCGCTTTGAACCGTCTGTTAAGCTTGTCATAAAATTTCTTGGCGGGACGCCAATGTCCCGCTTTCATAAGAAAAAAGTCGATAAACGTCACGCTTTTATTTTTAAAATATTTTTTTTTTTATCTCTTGACTAATGACTTAAAAGTACCAGCTTTCGGCGTTACCTTCTTGGTCCTTAGTTCATGTTCAATGCTTCGAAATGCTCCTGTGTTGAAGGCATGGCAAAGTGCTTTTAATTTGAGCAACCTGCCCTCTCAGAAACAGACGTCAACACATTTGTTTCGACTGGTGGCGTATAGTCGTTCCGAATGTTTCTCACCGACTCCAGCATGCAGTGTTTCTTCGCTAGGCTTTCCTTTTTCCTGTTCAAGGTAATGACAATGTAAGAAAGACAAAAGGAACATACAAGTTTATAGAGACTTACAAGCTGAGTTCCTGTTTATAAAGAGGACAAGGAAAATCAACACAGTGGAGTGCGTTGCTAGAAATGTCGATCACAGGTTTCTGTCGCACAGGTGAATTAAAACAAACATCTGAATGCAGATTGTAATTTTTAATTGGTAGCCCCTAGTAAGCCTTCATTAAGGTACTTCTCCATCATTTAATTACTTATGTGATAGATCAATTTGTAGCTCTTTCCCATAACAGTTTTTAGTCAAAAGGCTGCATTTTGAAATTACTTTAAAAGAGACTTTGATTGAAAAAAAATCACATCCTGGATTAAAACATTGCGCTAAACAAAAACAAATTGGTAAAAAAAAAATCTAATGGCACAGCTTTATTATTGTAGATTATATAAGTATTACAAATTTAATCACATCACTATCCAAACTATTTAATACAATTACAGCTTTTGTTTTTTGGTGTTTTGTTTCTTTTTTATTTTTTGCTTGTTACGAATGTTTCCCCATACATTCAGGAGTTGATATTATTTGTACCAACCAATCAAACAATCAGTGCCTAACTTATTCACTAAAATTCAAAATGCTTAATTGAGTAATTCATATGAATCCTTAGTGATATTTGAAATAAATAAGTATATAAATATGCCACAAGTAAAAATGTAAACTTAACAGAATGTAAAAATTACTCAATTTTGAGATAAAACTAAGCTAATGGGTAAAAAAACATTAAAAATAAACCAAGTTCTTTAGTGACATTTGAGCTTAAGCTAGGTTTCTGTATAGGTTAGTGAAGTCAATGTCTTCAAACATATGTAATCTTTAATTAACATAAACTACAAGAGTAACAGTAGATGTAGATAACAGGTGAAAATAAATACTTGAGATACTATACAAATGTATTTAAAACCAATAGTTAATTAACTTATTGGTTAATTTTTTTTTATGGAATCTTTTGTTGCCAGGTAAAAGAAATAATTTGTCAAAATTTCAGATTGGGTGACAGAGAGATAATGTGTACAGAGTTGATATAAGCTTTGTAAAAAGGTAAAAACAGAAACTCTTCAAATCTCTTAATAACAATCAATATTGGGATAAATGCATTTAAGGCAGTGATGCCCAACCTTATACAGCCTGTGGGCCATTTTAATTTCCGACATTCGTGTCGCGGGCCACATTAATGAAAAGATACAGAAAAATGAAATAGAGACTAACCCATTTTTATAACAATCCCGTGGCTCCAGTAGGCCTACTTACAGCCATAAGTCAATTACGTAGCAAGGGTTTCAGGTGTCTTATAACTGAACACGCTTTTCTACAAAATTAAATGCTTGTAAACATTGTGATCCTACGCAGCAATTGTTTTCAGAAATGTGCAAGGTTTATGTTGACAACACGGCGTAGAAATCTATTTGTCTGTATTGCTCGAACTGTCTCAAGCTGGGAAGTCTGGGTTTGTAAGTCAATCAGTTCCAGTTTGGGCCACTCCTCAGCGGCAATAGTAATTATTTCGAAATCTGCTGCTCTGTCATTTAGTTTTGAATGGAGATTTTCATCAGCATTGTCCACTTGTTTTGCAATTGTTATGCCAGAAAGGCTGACAGCTTCAACTACATTTTTTTTTTCTGGCCGATTTTATTCCATCACTTGTAGCACGCACTTTTTTATGCTTCATTTCTCTTCTTAAAATGTGAGGAGCTCTGTAGCCTCCATTACAGCCGCGACTCATTTTCTTGACTTCTTGGTAAATATTTTCTTCACTCGCTCAACTCTAGACGTCACTTAGCGACTCTTTTCTTAGCGGCTTAAGCCGATAGTTCCTCCATATTTTTGTAATAATTTGTTTTTGAATGCCCTTTTATGTTTGTTCATTAAAACAGCCAGACTTTCAGTACAAATGAAACATGTTATCTTGTTAATTTAGATTTAATAAAGATTTGTCCACTTGTTCTGGAAGTTTTAATATCCAATTCTTCGACATTCCCATTGCATTAACGTACTAATGTTACTTGGAATGGTACCTATCATGTTGATGTCAATAGTACTCGAACCGAAATGATGCAGAAAAGATGCGCAGTGTTACACACATGAGATGTCAAGGACCCAGCTAGCTCAAGACAGCCGCGGAATCGTCCAAGGCTCTAAAATAACTGTCAATTCTTGTCGATGAAAAACAAACTTGTGTTCTTCTAGAATACAAAATGAACACTAATAGCTAACAAGACAATAGATGAGTATGAAATACATACATAGAGAAAATACATTTTTCAACCTTTTTTTAAATATATTTTTATATTTTCAACATTTTGTGCTGTTTTGGCGGGCCGGTCAGAACCACTTCGCAGGCCGGATCTCGACCGCGGTGCACCGACAACTTTCTATTTTGGCAAGATACAATGGTGCAACAGCAGAGTTTAAACCTTTCATTGGAGCAAATACAAACCATAGTTATAAAATTTTATATTTTTAAGCATTTTTTTTTACAAAAGGTAACAATAAGTAAACATTTTTAGACTCTGACACTTGCATCAATAAGGGACAAATAGACGGCCATGCTAGCACCCCTAAATTGAATTCTTGGGATTATTATTATTAAGTTCATTCAGATTTCATGGAAAGCTCCCCAGTCCTCAAGCACGCTGGACATCATTTTGGAAAACACATGCTAATTGAGTTTGACATATAACATCTTTCTGAACCATAATGTTTGGAAATAAAGACAATGCCTACCGTGTATATATATATATATATATAAACCACAGGATATGGGATTAATTGCTTTTACTAAGTGTATAGAATAGATTCAGCTGACTGATACTTATACACAGTGTAAGTATAAAAGATGTTTGAATAGCATAGACATGGGACAGGTGGAAATTGATAAAACTTAACACTTTAAGTAAACAAACAAGAACAAAACTATCCTATGTCTTTTTTTTATTTGCAAGCCTTACCTTGTACAAAATTTTAAAAAAAGGATATTAATTTAAAGAACTAATTAGTTTAAAGGGCATGGCTGCATGGTGTTGCAGTATGCGCGCTAGACTGTCATTCGGTTGTCATACCCTACCCGCTACAATCCCCCGTTATTCTGGAGAAAGTTTGGACTAGGAAGTAAATTATCTTCAACTCTGAAGAAACATCTGAAACATATTTCTTACTATTCCTTTTTTTAGTATCACTTTAAAAAATAAAAAGCCTTTTTAACTGTTTCCTCAATAATAAAATTTTGTAGATAGATTTAGATTTTATTTTTATAATCCTTTTCAACTATGTTACTAATGTGCTTTAATTGTATTTTTATTTATGCACAATTTGTAAGACCAATTTCCTCATGGATAATATAAGATGATTCTCACTCTTACAGCTACTCACTTCAACAGTGCCAATAACACATTCTAACAATGTTACACAAACAGAAACAAGTATATACAATATCACCAGAAACAAATAGTTAAATGTAGTTCTCACCACAACAAGGATTCAACAGACTTAGGGATAGGTGAAGCTGAAAACAGCTGGTGACAGTCCCCTGTAAGTTAAAGGGCGTAAAGAAAATAGTTCTGTTTCAAATCGTTCTTTCTTTCCTTATTCAAACAATCACACTTCTCCACACCTTCCAAATTTCCCGCCAAAATATGCAGCAGAAACTCCTCCCATCATGCTCCCAACACAAAAAAGGGCCACAGTCATTGCCCAGAGCTTTGTAAGCAGTGAGTCTGACATGACTTCATCATACCTATCAAAGTAGGTTTCATAGAAAAAAATCTTTGATCACCTGTAGAGGAAAACAAATTATATAGAAACATGCAGAAAGAGAGTTTAGTTTCAGTCATTCCTTCAAAAAACAAAGATTACTATCTCCTGGCTCTAATCTAGGACACCAAGGGATGGAAGCTGGCAGTGTTTAAACGTGGCCCAGAAAGGCCTATCACACAACCAGTAGCTAAGAATAAACACATTTTTTTAGTAAATGTAGAAGATACTTGTTTCCGCATAGTAAGTTGAACTACGTACAGAGAAACGACCATGTCAAGCAAACTCCAAACTATCCATTTCTCCCCTGCAAATAGCAAATCTATGACATTTCAACTAAAAACATGAGACATATCTTTAAACTTTCACCTTAACTGAATAAGTCCCACACTCTCACCAGTCTGTGGATATTGCAACCTCCCTTATAAAACTGTCAATCTAATGAATTTCCTAATTCATTTCACTTAGACAGACCCTATTATCGCAACAAATCAGTATAGCCAACTCGCTGTCTGTTTTTTTCAGCATGCTTTTTTTTCCTTGGCATAGACCGCATAAGAGCTTACAGCTCAGCAGCAAAAAGTTGAAGAAGAGTAGGCTTTGAAAACCCAGTGCACAATAATATTACAAACCTGGTGGTGACATAGATGGGGGTAGTGCTTTGTGTGTTTTTAGTTGGACAAACGATTAACCGAGATGTGTTATGAACAGGAATCAGACAAGTCACGTCGAATGTAGTCATATAATCAACCAGAATAGTCAAACGATGTTCCATCCAGTTCTAGAAGGCTTATAAAAGGCCTATATAAGAGCGAATGTGTCAGAGTCAAAAAGTCATTTAACACTACCTTGCTATTTCACAAGTACGAGGCAAAGTCAGAGACATAACCAGCATGGAGTGAAGTCGATCCCGAAGAGAGAATTGAGTACAAGGCAAGGAAGAGGCGAAGTTTTTGTACAGTCAGTGTTACATTGTTGCCAATGGTACAGTACTGGCTGTCATTTATTTGACATTAAATTGTTACATTACTTTGAGTTGTCATAATCTTTGAATTGGTTGTGTCGTGTGGTGCAGTTTGCAGAAAACCTGGATAGTGAGAAACGTTACAATAATATGATAAAAATTATTTAAGAAGAATGAAACTGATCGCAGCATAGTCATCCACATGCATGATGTTTGAACTAGGAAGGAAATTATTTTCAACTCTGAAAAACATTTGAAACGTAAAGCATTTAACAAAGGATATGACTAAAGCTATACTTTTATGGATCTTAAAAAACTGTAAAATTAATATGGAAATTGCATTTCAATTAAGACTTTTAAGTAAGTAATATTTCTGAATGCATACATCTCAGAGAAAGAACTTTTGTTGTAAAAAAAATGTAGAAATTGTTATTATTACAAATAATTTTCTTCATTGCAAGTTCAGACTTAGAATGTACATACCATTCATATTTAACTATTAAACAATTAAAGACTATCAAACTTTGAATATTAGTCGTGATTTATGTTAAAGTCAAAGCAGTCACTAATAGAGCTAATAGTTTAGAAACATGCCTATATTTTGTTTTGCAAGTTTAAGAAAATATATAGGCTTATATAAAAAAAAACACTACATTTTAATAGTCATAAATGTTATCTCCTTTCAAAACAAATAACAATTGAAGCAATACACACAAACACCAAATACAAAAATCTTCAATTTTGGTACCAGACTTTATTATTATTTGAAGTACATTTCTTGCAAACAACAATTCAACAATAAATAATTTTCAATAAATAAATACATTGTGAAATACTGTTTACAGTACATTTAAACAACAGTAACAGTCAATCACTCCAAAGTGACAAGCAAAAATGTAAAATAAATAAATCCAACAACCATTAACATAACTGTCTTTCCTTGTTCTTCTTTCAAAGTAATGTAGTCTGTTTTAGCAATAAAATATCTGAACAACTCTACTAAGCTCGTTAAATATCTAAACTAATCATCCCATGAAGGACTTTAAGACTTTTATTTTCTCCCAGCATATTACTATTACTGGAGGCACGGTCGCTGAACCGGGGCCGGGGTTTGAATTATGGTGAAGGCTGGGATTTTTAATTTCGGGATCTTTGGGCACTTCTGAGTCCAGCCAGCTCTAATGGGTACCTGACATTAGTTGGGGAAATGTAAGGGCGGTTGGTCATTCTGCTTGCACATGACACCCTTATTAACCGTAGGCCACAGAATCAGATGACCTTTACATCATCTGCCCTATAGACCACAAGGTATGAAAGGGGTACTTTTACTTTTTTTTTAAATATATCATTATTAATGTTTTATTGTTCTTTGAATTGATTTAGAGTTACATACACCTTTCTGAATTACATTTTTTTTTTTTAATCATTTCTACATTCTTTAAAATGTATTTATTGTGGTGTGTGTTTGTTTTGTTTTCTTTATGTTGTCTCCCTTGTTCTTATGTTCAGTGTGTTTGAAGTCTTCTATTAGTGTGTTGGCAGTCTCCTGTTAGTCTTCTTGTTCATGTTATGGAGTTGTGTTTTAAACATCTGTGTTTATAATTGAATTGTACATTATAATATAACAAAACCAAAAGCATCAAAATTAATTTAAATATCTTTCTGATAAGAAAAAATGACAAATTGGATATTGGCACCTGGTGTATCTAAAAGGTAAAACTTGGGGACGAAAGAGTGGTTTAGATATATAATTGAAAAGTCAACCTTGGAAAAGAATAAACAAAGTTTCATACCTTTAAAAAACATTTTTATTGATATTTTAATTACTTTCTACAATGCAGTTGTCAAAAAAATAAAAATCAAGAGATTTAATGATAAGCCTGTATTAGTCAGTGTAACCAAAAACAAACGGAGATGTGCCTTAAGAGATACTAACAAAACAGTTACAATATTTTTATAACATGCAATTTATATATATAATTCTCTTCTTCCCTCAAGAGTTTGGATGAGAAGCAAGAAGTAAAGGAAAGATCACTCTCTTATTTCTGCAGATAGTCCACGAGAAAATATATGGTTTAATTTAAAAATGTATACACCTAGAATTAGCGCGGGCACTGCGGTCGCATAGGTTGCAGTGGCTTAAGCCGGCCCTACAAAAGAGCGGCATATGCTACGCCGCCAGTCAACTAGTATTATGAAAATTACCCTGGAGGTTTTATTATTTTTGTTATAGGAATGTCTGTTACTATTAAGCTGAGATGTTACAACAACACATTTTTCAAAATTTCATTCTAATTAGTGTTTACGTCTTAACAGTACAAGATCTAATACATCATAACCCTGTTAAAAAAAAAAGGCCTTAATGGTGACCTCATAATTAATACTGACAATACCTTCTACTCAAGTATAATAACAAATTACGTCCCTTTAACTATTCACATGAATTAGTAAAAATGCAAAGGATATGGAGTCAAATTAGTAAAAAAAGGGCTTACTCCTATGGCTTACTCTGACCAGACACTGTATCCAGAACAAATAGAATGAGGTCACAGTATAGAAACGTGACAATAGAACAGACACAACATACAGAGAAGTTCAATGAGTGACTACACACAGAAGTCATGATCTTTTTCAAGTTCCCTCAATAAGTGGCGCTGACAGAGTAAGCAGAGTGGCCCTGACAGAGTAAGCAGAGTGGCGCTGACAGAGTAAGCAGAGTGGCGCTGACAGAGTAAGCAGAGTGGGGCTAACAGAGTAAGCAGAGTGGAGCTGACTGAGTAAGCAGAGTGGCACTGACAGAGTAAGCAGAGTGGCGCTGACAGAGTAAGCAGAGTGGAGCTGACAGAGTAAGCAGAGTGGCCCTGACAGAGTAAGCAGAGTGGAGCTGACAGAGTAAGCAGAGTGGCGCTGACAGAGTAAGCAGAGTGGTGCTGAAAGAGTAAGCAGAGTGGGGCTGAAAGAGTAAGCAGAGTGGCCCTGACAGAGTAAGCAGAGTGGGGCTGACAGAGTAAGCAGAGTGGGGCTAACAGAGTAAGCAGAGTGGAGCTGACTGAGTAAGCAGAGTGGCACTGACAGAGTAAGCAGAGTGGCGCTGACAGAGTAAGCAGAGTGGAGCTGACAGAGTAAGCAGAGTGGCCCTGACAGAGTAAGCAGAGTGGAGCTGACAGAGTAAGCAGAGTGGCGCTGACAGAGTAAGCAGAGTGGTGCTGAAAGAGTAAGCAGAGTGGGGCTGACAGAGTAAGCAGAGTGGCCCTGACAGAGTAAGCAGAGTGGAGCTGACAGAGTAAGCAGAGTGGAGCTGAAAGAGTAAGCAGAGTGGGGCTGACAGAGTAAGCAGAGTGGAGCTGAAAGAGTAAGCAGAGTGGCCCTGACAGAGTAAGCAGAGTGGAGCTGAAAGAGTAAGCAGAGTGGGGCTGACAGAGTAAGCAGAGTGGCCCTGACAGAGTAAGCAGAGTGGAGCTGACAGAGTAAGCAGAGTGGCGCTGAGAGAGTAAGCAGAGTGGCGCTGACAGAGTAAGCAGAGTGGGGCTGACAGAGTAAGCAGAGTGGAGCTGACAGAGTAAGCAGAGTGGCGCTGACAGAGTAAGCAGAGTGGGGCTGACAGAGTAAGCAGAGTGGCGCTGACAGAGTAAGCAGAGTGGCGCTGACAGAGTAAGCAGAGTGGCGCTGACAGAGTAAGCAGAGTGGTGCTGACAGAGTAAGCAGAGTGGCGCTGACAGAGTAAGCAGAGTGGGGCTGACAGAGTAAGCAGAGTGGGGCAGACAGAGTAAGCAGAGTGGGGCTGACACAGTGGCGCTGACAGAGTAAGCAGAGTGGCGCTGAGAGAGTAAGCAGAGTGGCGCTGACAGAGTAAGCAGAGTGGCGCTGACAGAGTAAGCAAAGTGGGGCTGACACAGTGGCGCTGACAGAGTAAGCAGAGTGGGGCTTACAGAATAAGTAGAGTGGTGCTGACAGAGAAAGCAGAGTGGGGCTGACAGAATAAGTAGAGTGGGGCTGACACAGTGGCGCTGACAGAGTAAGCAGAGTGGCGCTGACAGAGTAAGCAGAGTGGGGCTGACAGAGTAAGCAGAGTGGGGCTGACAGAGTAAGCAGAGTGGGGCTGACAGAGTAAGCAGAGTGGGGCTGACAGAGTAAGCACAGACCAAGGAATAGCTGAGAATGAAATAAAAAAATATGTACAAATAGAACATGTAGAAGATGAGATTTCTTTTTGTTTTATCAACATATTTTGTATGACCTTTCATTCTATAAATGAAGTTAAATGATGGAAACATTCTTATATATATATTTTAAATGTGTCTCAACAAAAATATTTTTATATAATGAGCAGTCTTCAAAAGTATTAGGAATTACTTTTATCCTAGTTGCTGTTGGACCTTTGTTAATTTCCTATCTCTTGTAAATTGGTTGAAAGAAAAGAAACAAAATTACATTTATAAATATGTATTACTGTTTTAAAATTAGATAAGTTGATTGAAAAATTATTTGAAACTTGATATTGCACTAGGTATAGGCCAAAGACTTATGGGCTTATAAAAATATCATTTGAAGTCTTAAGAAATCCTGTTGTTATTTTTGTTTTCTTAATCATTTACATTCTTTATGCAAACTTGAATATCCCCTTTCAACAAAGGAAATAGCTATACTTTGCCTGACGTATAACAGAATGCCTAGGAAAAGTAGGAAATTAAAAATATTTTTGTACTTCACCTTTAAACACCAGGCATTTGTACTTTGTGAGTAATATTAACATTATGTGTCTTTGTATATAATGAAGCCTGGTGTTTGCACCTTGAGGCACATTTGTTCTTTAGCATTGTTGATTCTCTTCTTGAAGATTCAACATTCAGTGTCACCTCATGACTCCATACTAATTCACAAGTTAAAGATGACATTTAATCCATGAAGCCTGGAAAAGTACTGTTTAAACATTTATCAGACCAAACACAGACTTGAACATTTATCAGACCAAACACAGACTTGTAAACTACAGCCAGAGTGAAGGTTGTGTTTTAGTATGAACCAGTTGGTGTTTTTTCAAATTTGAAGAAACAGAGAATTCTCTCTCACAAACGTGACATTTAAAAGGTTTGTTGCCAGTATGAACAAACTGATGGGCTTTTAGTGAGGAGGACTGGGCGAATTCTCTCTCACACAATTGACATTTGAATGGCTTTTCACCAGAATGAACTAATTGATGGGCTTTTAATGATGAAGACAGAGTGAATGCCCGTTCACAAAGTGGACATTTGTATGGCTTTTCACCAGAGTGAATCCTAAAGTGGAGTTTCAAAGCTGATGACTGCGAGAAGGCTTTATCACATATCTTACATTTGTATGGTCTTTCACCGGAATGAACCAAAAGATGCGTTTTTAAATGTGATAACATCGAAAATTGCTTTTGACAATGTAAGCATTTAAATGGTTTTTCACCAGAATGAATGTGCTCGTGGGTTTTTAAGGCTGATAGACTGCAAAATTGTTGAGGACATGTTTGACATAAAAATGTTCTTTTAGGAGGAGCTGAGGTATGAATTAACTGATGCCTTTGTAGATATGTAGAATGATGGAATTCTTTGTGACAAATTTGGCATTTCCATGGCTTTTCCTTTGAATGAAACATTCGGTGTGTTTTCAATGTTGATGAGGAACAGAACTCTTTAGCACATACTTCACATTTGAATGGTTTTTCAACAGAATGAACAAAAAGATGATTTCTCCAACGATACTGCAGATAAAATTCTTTTGGACAGAGTAAGCATTTAAATGGTCTTTCCCCAGAATGTACAAAAAAGTGGGTTTTCAAATTGGTCTTGTCACGAAAACCCTTGAGACATACATGACATTTAAATGGTTTTTCACTAGCATGGACAAATCGGTGTCTTTTTAAGCTTGTAGATAAGGTGAATTCTTTTTCGCATATTTGACATTTAAATACTTTTTTGAGCTTAGAGTGATTTGTCTTATTTTTCATATGTTTCGTCGTCACATAAGAAAATAATGTTTTATCTAAAGCGTTCTCTGTGTCATTTGCGGCAGCATTGACTTCAGAAGTCCTTTGCTCTCTTTCGTCTGTTGGTGTTCTTACATTGAAAACTTTCTCTTCCCCCATGATGTCTTCCTGGTAAATAAATAAATAAAAAAAGATTACTGTTACTTTGTCTTATTAATTTGTTTACAGCGATTATGTTTTAAAAGAGCTAGAGTTCCTGCAGATGCCCGAGAAAGCTCAGTCTTATGTGGGCAGCAACAAACAATATTTTCTACATTACTGAAACAAAAAAAATTTCCTCAGTCGACATTTTGTATTCATTTTAGATTGATTGGGTAGCAATACACACACAGGTATAATAAAATACTAAGTTACAAGAAATCAGCCTCCAAAGACTCCACTCGGGCAGCTTTCAATATTTTCAGCAAGAATATCAAAAGCTATGTACTAAAAACTATCAACGTATCGAAAATTTTTCGCATATAATTACTATATTGTTAGGCTGACTGACAGCATGATACCACATAATAATGAGATATGAGCGCATATTATTCTTATATTATTACAAAGCTGGAGGCACAGTTGTTGAATGTTTAAGCCTTTAGCATCTGAACCAGTTTAACAAAGCCTATAGTAAACCCTACTTCTATCAATGAGTTTGGATCAGTCATGTCATCAAATTTGAAATAGATCTAGACTAACAATAAAAAAGCTTGTGTCAATTTTTTTTGTTAAAAAGGGAGAACAACAAGAATTTGAACTATGGCTCAAGCTTTCTCAGGCTTCTCAAACCTTCTCAGGCTTCTCAAACCTTCTCAGGCTTCTCAAACCTTCTCAGGCTTCTCAAACCTTCTCAGGCTTCTCAAACCTTCTCAGGCTTCTGAAACCTTCTCAGGCTTCTAAAACCTTCTCAGGCTTCTAAAACCTTCTCAGGCTTCTCAAACCTTCCCAGGCTTCTAAAACCTTCTCAGAGGCTTCTCAAACCTTCTCAGGCTTCTCAAACCTTCTCAGGCTTCTCAAACCTTCTCAGGCTTCTCAAACCTTCTCAAGCCTTCTCAGGCTTCTAAAACCTTCTCAGGCTTCTCAAACCTTCTCAGGCTTCTCAAACCTTCTCAGGCTTCTAAAACCTTCTCAGAGGCTTCTAAAACCTTCTCAGAGGCTTCTCAAACCTTCTCAGGCTTCTCAAACCTTCTCAGGCTTCTCAAACCTTCTCAGGCTTCTCAAACCTTCTCAGGCTTCTAAAACCTTCTCAGGCTTCTCAAACCTTCTCAGGCTTCTCAAACCTTCTCATGCTTCTCAAGCCAACAAGGTAAACACTCTTCTAGTGGAGAGCATATCAACATAGAAGATTGTATCTATTTTTTCTATAGTCTCATCTGTTTTTTCAGATTTGTGTTCACTAAGACTCAGACTATAGGGTATAAAGGAGATTAATTCAGCTTATACCACCACTTCGGTCAAAGACAAATTCTTTCCCTTGTTTGGCATAGCAAACAAAATAATTAATTATCAATAATTAATCAACTAATTGGTTAATAATTTTTTTTTATTGATTCTTGCATTGTCAGGTAAAAGAAATAAGTATGCCAAATTTCAGCTTGATCAGAGATTAGGAGTGGGAGAAATAATGTGTACAAACTTTTGACTAGACAGAATGAGTTGATATAAGCTTAGTAAAAATGATGTGATTGCGTGAAAAAAAATGTTTATATATCATTTAATTTTTTTTTTCAGAAAGGACAAAGTTGAATCAAAATCTAAACCACTTGGTTGAATTTTCAGTTAAATAAATATCATAATGTTTATGCTGATATTTACCTATTGTATGGGCCTCTTTAGCCCAATATTACGTAAGTGATTAAGTGTTCAGACTTTCAGCCATTTTTTGGCATGGCTATTTTGCATGTGTGTATAGTTGTGCTTAGGCTCTGCTTGAGAGATGAAGACTAAACATAAATGATTCAACAACTATGTCTAAAGAAACACTGACAAATTCAAATCTTAACAGATGTAGCTATTATACAAGTTCCTCTGCTGGCAAATTGAAATTCATTTCTTCATGATTAAGACAATCAAACACACTACAAAATAATACCCAAGTGAATCAAGATACATTTCTTGAGTACCAGTCAGGTACCAGAGAGCTATTCCCAGTCTGCTATTCTAATCTGCTATTTTGCAACACTTTAGACCAAACTTCAAAAAACTTTCCCATCATCCCTACTTAATCAGTATTTTCTTGTGACCTCTCAACTTATGAGAGTTCACCTATTAGCAAGATGTCACGGGTGATGTCTGTGACACCTAAAAAAAAAAACTATTCTTAGAGCTTTTGTTTTTACAAAGCTAATGTTTTGTTAACAATGTAGAGTTATGGTTTACCTATAGACCACTGCCTTCTCCATTTCCTTTACTCCAATCCAAAACCATTGAAATTTAATTAATATTAAACAACAATTTGCTTAAAAATTATAATAAAATTATGGTGCTGCCATGATAGTTATGACATCAATCTACACAATGACTAATACATTAACATTTACCACATAATCATAAGGAGGCAGAGTGGCCGAGCTCTTGACTTCCTAACTAGGGGTCCCGGGTGAAGACTGGGATTTTTAATTTCGGAATCTTTGGGAGCCTCTGAGTCCACCCAGCTCTAATGGGTACCTGACATTAGTTGGGGAAAAGTAAAGGCAGTTGGTCATTGTGCAGGCCACACGACACCCTTGTTAGTCATAGGCCACAGACACAGATGACCTTTACATCACTGCCTTATAGACCACAAGGTCTGAAAAGGGAGCTTTACTTGTACATAATCATAAACTACAGAGACACAAAGGTAAGATATTCCAAAGGGAGACTGACTATTAAAGAATGCTCTAAGTTCAAGAATCCTAAGCTATATAATTATATTCATATTAGTAAAACTTTACCTGATGTTCATTTTCAGATGTTTGAACCGTAAAATCTATGTCATCCATTTCTTGATTCTCAATCTTTATTTCATTTTTCAAATTAAATTTGTCTTGTGTGCCAGCTTTCATTAGATCTGTTTGAATTTCTTCTTCATAAGACATAGCAGACCAAGTTTTATCCATGTTTCCCCTAGAGATTGTCTTGTGGGAATAATTCTTTTAAATCCTAGTTGATGTATACCATCATAAAGAATGTTATATCAGTGTTGATTACACAGACATTTCTGTAAGACAAAAAAAAAAATATTTGTAATAAAAATAAATATTTCAACTTGGTTTGCTTCCAAATAATTAAGAGAACTATTTAAAAAGCTATACACTAATAGAAAATTTCTAAAATCTTTAAAAATCTGTTTTCTTCAAATTTAATTTAAAAAAAAAACTATCATCACAATTATGTATTCATACAAGCTTACACTTCGGAACTAAATGCTTTTGTATGTATTGAAAAGAGGTACAGGGTACTAATGAAGTTAAAGTAGGGTACTTTAAAAGATAGTAAAAGTTAGTGATGTGATAGTGTTTCTTAGAAGAAATTTTAATACCGTACATAAAAAATATAGATATCTTAAGTAGTGATTTATCAGCCCCTCTGTACAGGAATCTAAAATAAGCACTGAAAGGAAGGTTAGCCAGGTTTACAACTTTCAACGTTAACATAACAGCACACAAAGAGATGCAAACTAATGCTAAAGCAGAAAAAGCAATTTGTATACGTTCATTCAGCTGAATGTAGGTACCTAACTGTAAATCTAGATCTTGAATATATAAATATACTGAAATAGATGTAAATCTTAGATCTCTAGAAATTCTTTTTCTGAAGTGGAGAGAGCCTTAAATTCTAGAAATAGATCAATGCAAAAGACTTTTTTGAAAACTTGATGATGGGAGAATAAGATTTTTATAGACAAAGAAAACTTCATGTTTGTCATAATTTACTCATAATATTTAAAAATTGTTATTTTTATTTCTGTAAACTTTGCTATTTATTTAAATTCCTCATATATGTAAAATATTTATTTTCAATTTTTTTATATACATTTCTTATCTTATATAATACAGACTGTCATTTTTATTATGCTAGAATATGTCACAGTATTATTTTGCTTGAAGTATATGTCATGAAGTCTCCTCTTGATGATATAAGTACTAAAGAAGTGCTACTTCATTGATGGTACTGAGAGGTGCTAAAATCGTAGACCTTACTTGAAGTTGTTAGCTGATAAGATGTGCCGGGGATTCTATATCTCTAGATTAAATGCTATCTAGTGGATTGAATAAGTGAAGATTCTTTTCAATTCAAATACAGAACTTTAATTAGTAACTAGGAAACACAAAAAGTATAGTACAGTATTTACAAAAGTAAACTGTATCTAATATAAAACAATCAAATTAACTACTAGATTCTAATTCAAAAGTAATACATCTTAACCCTATGAATATCTCCAGAGTATACTTCAACAATAACATTGAGGTCTGATTTAAAACTGTTCAGTGTGACAAGGCTGCTTACTTTCACCAACCCTTTTAATATCTACCTTGAAAGGAAAATGGAGAAAGCTCTTGTAGGTCATGAAGGTACTCTAAGTATTGGCGGAAAAAGAATTACTAGCTTGCGCTTTGCAGACAACCTCTATTAGATGGTCTGGCAGGGAAAAGAGAAGGGCTTCCTGACTTGGTGATGTGCATAGACATTATGACCAATAGCCAAAATGCATCAGTGTTAAAGGTGAAAAGCCATCAATCAAAATAGCTTTAAATACTTCAGGTGAAGAAACCAAACCTGAACTGCATAGTACACAACATCACTTGGCAACTCAAATCAATCTGGAAAGACAAGGTATAGTCTATGAGACTAAAATCAGACTGATGAGCTTCTTGGTCATGGCCACATTCTTGTCACATGCAGAACTATAGAGGAAGATCCTGGAAATGTGCCTGAGATACTACAGAAGGATCCTAGTATCACATTCAAAGATCACATCACAAAGGAGATATTAAAACAATAGGCCCAAGGATGACCTGCTAATAACAGTAAAATGTAACACAAATAAAAACTTTATGACCAGATCACAAGATCCTCAGGGCTCACAAAGTTTTTCCTTCAGGGAACAATACCAGGAAAAAAAAGAAGAGGGAGATAGAAAGTATGATGTCAAGACCACATAACAAAGTGGACGGGCCTGTCATTGAATTGAAAGTGATTTTATTCAAGACAACGAGTAGCTAAAGGACAAGGTCAACAGACGTATGGTGCCCCATAGATTCAACATATTAAGGGATAAAGATTGTACTAGATCTATAGATTTTTTTGGCGCAACACAGCAAGTACTGATGATGATCTTGAGCAGTGTTTCCCAAACTGTGTGAATAGGTGTTCCACAAAGTACTGGAATAATTCAGTAGTAGGCCACCATGTGAACAAATTCTCTAAACAAATATAAGCAAAGTGTTCCACTAAATACTCAGAATAAGTGAAGTGTTCCACTAAATACTCAGAATAAGTGAAGTCCATTATGGACAAAAGTTTGGGAACCACTGCTTTAATAACACCTAGGAATTGAGTCAGTAGCCCACTGAAGCAGTGTTGAATAAACCTAAATACTCAGAATATGTGAAGTGTTCCGTTAAGGAAAAAGTTTGGGGAACACTGGTCTAGATCTCTATTAGGCTCTATATTATATATAGACTACTGACTATATAGATCTAGATCTATTATAAATTGTTAATTATTATAATATAATTAGAATTATTTTATATGTCCATAATCTATATATAATTATGACAAATTATATACTGTTATCAATATATATATATGTTACCATAGTCCTATATTATACACATATTCAGCTATCCTATACCTATACTATAGCCAGTACAGTAGGTAGATCTATAATTATCTATAGATATAACGGTAATGTCGCCCACACCCAATCCGTTTTTTTCTGTGGTCTTACTGTTGCCGATACAAATAGGCTCATAAACCTAAACTCAAAAGCTCTATCATCGCAAATTATTATTAACCCGAAAAAATTTAGCTTTTATGGTCTCTTATTGATAGAGCCCATGCCCGATTTTTACTAGAAATTTTTTTAATTTTAGATCGTCTCAATACTTATACTTCGGAAGTTATACAGTCAATACAGATCAAGATCTAGAGTAAGCTCTTATATAAGGGACACCCCATCAAATTCTCCTTTTGTGAATGCATCACTTTTTTGTTTGTAATTCATTTGTTTTTATGTTTGGAGCTAAAAACGACGTTTCGGAACTGCGCATGTCCAATTTTAGATAAGTTCCGGTATTTTTATTCCACTTTTCCAAAGCAGATGGCAGTTTTTTAGATTCACTGTAACCAGCTATGGTTTTAACCTCCCCGGCAATTCACACCCATATAAGGGATGAGGGCTATATTATGAGCCTGTTTGATCGTAGGCTGATGGGCATATCAAAATAAGCTTCTAAACATATTAAGAAAGACATTCCAATCCTATTTATACTGTTAGCTGTTAAAGAAAATTAAAAAAGGAGGTGTCCCAACAAATAATAATAAATTTAACACATTCTCCTGTAGTAAAGGGGAAAGCACAAAAACTGTGTTCAGAATTGGAGCATGAAGTGACCCAATTTATTTTACAATAAAATCTTGACTATGAGTGGTAATACAAAGGAACACAGCTATTTTTACTGTCCATTAGTTGAAGAATAACAATCTGCTTTCTGTTGTTTTGTTTTTTTGTAAGTTAAAACTTCACCAAATAAAAATAAAATAAAATTTTGACCTGGACTCTAGTTCCAGAAAGTCGGTGTTCAGATTATTATGATATAGATAAGAATCTTATCTACTGTAGCCAGTGTAGGTCTAGATCTAGATCTACTGACTACATCATATTTTTGAAATTTTCATAGAAAATCTATCAAGCTAGAGCTGCTAGATAGTAGATCTAATCTAGTAGAGTAATGATGGCGGCAGTAATCTAGGCCTAAGACTTTAAAGTTTAATAACAAATCAGTTATTACTAACAATTAATTGTGAATAGTCAATCAATGACTCAATAGACTAGATTATAGTCCTAGATAGTCGTCCTAGGACCTATCTAGATGATCATTGCAGACAGTCACAGTGTAAGTGTAGAGATGACTGATGAGATCTATTTCATCTATTCCATCATAATCATCCGATTCATCGATCTACTCATCTGCATCAGTCACAGTCTCATCATCATCATGTAGTCAATATAGACTAGTAGATCTAGAATCTAGTAGAGACTAGAGTTCTAGAATCTAGAGTATTCTAGAGTTAGAGTCACTTTAGACCTTAGATTTCTAGATCTAGATCACGATATTCGACAGTTACTAGAACTGACTTTATATATAGATCTAATCTAACTAGTCTAGATCTCATCCAGTTCTATCTACTAATCTATGACTAGATTTCTAAATCACTAATAAAATCACTAAATTTAGAAAGCCTTCAGGACAGAAGACTCAAAAGTAAAGTAGCAATTATACATAAAACACTGAACCATAATCTTCAAATACAAAAACAAAATTTAATAAAATACTCTGAAAGACACAAAAATAAAGGCACATTCCTCGTCCCATATGCTAGGACAAATTTGTACAAATACTCCTTCTTCCCTAGTGCTATTAGAGCATGGAATGGGTTGCCTGAGCTAGCCAGAAAAACCAGTGACTTGGCAGAATTTAAGTCATTGGTTAATATGCATGACTAAATGCATGACGCGTAGGACGTAATCATCTTCTTTTTTGAAGTAACGTCTGTATTATATAAGATAAGATAAGATAGCATAGACCGTTGATTTGATAGTTAAGTTGAAAACAACGCAGATTGATCTCCCTTGATAAAATTGACTATTTATTTATTTTCTCTTATGGGAGAGTTTGTATAAGAATGATGCTGTCAGCTTATGTGTTTTCAGATCTAGATCTAGTCTAGATGTTAATAGGTTTCTTTTGTTTGTTTGACAAATGTTCCTTCAGATTCTGAAGATAATTACACCCTAGCATTCCCATATGAAGATTGTAGAATAACATTTAGATATACAGATGTTACCTTTACCTATCCCTTAGTCCCTTGGACCGTTGGGGCACCAGGCAAGACTTGTCGACCGTCTTTCTCCATTCCTCCCTTTTTTTTTGCCTTGTTTAGAACCTCTCTCACTGGCAGGCCCGTCCATTCTTTAATGTTGTCCTCTCATCGCTTTTTCTGTCTGCCTCTTCTTCTTTTCCCTGGCACTGTTCCCTGAAGGAAGGTCTTTACGAACCCCGTAGATCTTGTAATGTGGCCATAGGTTTTAAGCTTTCGTCTTTTTACAATAGTTAGCAGGTCGTCATGGGCTCCTATCGCTGCAGTAACCCTGTCTCTGATTTCTTGGTTTCTGATGCGGTCTTTGAATGTGATGCCTAGGATCCTTCTGTAGCATCTCAATTCCATTGCAAGGATTCTCCTTTCTAGCTCTGCATTCAACGTCCACGACTCGCAAGCATATAAAAATGTGGCCATGACCAGGGAGCGCATCAGTCTGATTTTGGTGCTGAGGGCTAAGTTCTTGTCTTTCCATATTATTTTAAGTTTTGAAAGGGCTGCTGTGGACTGTGCTGTTCGGGCCAATAGTTCGGGTTTTGTTTTGAAGCTGTTAACACTAGTTAGCTTTTCACCTCCAATACTGATGCCTTTTTTAAAGCCCTGATGGCTATTGGTCATAATTTGTTGTTTTTTTTCGGCATTTATTTGCATGCCATATGCTGCGGAAGTCTTGTCAATGCGCATCACCAGCTCAGCTAGTTCTTCTGTCCCTGCTAGGCCGTCAATGTCATCTGCGAAGCGCAAAATAGTAATTCTTCTTCCTCCAATACTAACAGTACCTTCATAGCCCTCGAGGGCATCTTCCATTATCCTTTCAAGATATTGACGAGTGCTGGTGAAAGTAGGCAGCCTTGTCTTACTCCAACTGTGGTTTTGAACCAGTCCCCAATATTATTGTTGAAGTACACCGCACTGGTGGCATCCTTGTAGAGGTTCTGGATAACTTTGATTATGTTTTTTATTAATGTTGTACTTTTCCATTGTCGCCTAGAGTGCTCCGTGCCATACTCGATCGAAAGCTTTCTTGAATTCAATGAAGAAATGGAAAAGATTCTCTTGGTGTTGGAGATATTTCTCACAGAGTATTCTGAGGTTTAGGATTTGTTCTGTTAAGCTGCGACCTTGTCTAAAACCTGCTTGTTCTTCTGATATGGTGTTGTCTGCTGTCGGTTTTATCCAGTTTAATATAATTTTTAACAGTACTTTGCTGGGATGACTTATGAGGCTGATGGTGCGATAGTTTTGACAAGAGTTGTAAGTTGCCTTTCTTTGGAAGGGTTATAACAAAAAGATGATTACGTCCTACGCGTGTTTCTAGGTCCTTGTGTACTCTGATTAACATGCACAACCAGGTTGACTCATGGATACGCCAAGGGCATAATCTAATTATCTTCTGATAAAAAGGAGCGTCTGCAATTTTTAAATAATAATAAAGCTTGTCTTCGAGTCCGAAGATTAATGAGGAATGAAGCATTTGCCGTGGCTAGGCAGCCCCAGCTGTGACCTACATATTTTGCCAAATCGTAGGGGAGCATAACCATTGTCACGTTCCTGGTGTTCACAAAATGATGACAGTGTACCTATCTCAAATGAGGTAACGCGTACCCACGCTTAGCCTAAATGCCAGAAAGACGCCGATTAATACATAGTTCAAGGCTGCAGCAGGAAAACATAATTCGTAGGTTAAATTTAAAAAACAATTAAAAGGAAAATTATATGTAAACGGGTCAAGGATGGGTATTGAGATGTCATGGTTCTTTATTCTAAGTAAAGAAAGGCATAAAAGAAGGAGAAGTAGATTGAAATGAGGGAGAGAGAGAGCCAGAAAGTCGCTAGTTTTATAAGTAAATAGTCACTCATTTTATTGATCATTTTTACTGAATCCTGTATCTGCTTTATATATCTTTGTACATACATTTATTGTTTCAAGCTCAAGTTTAAAATAATTAAAACTCTAGAAAAGTATATCAACACTTTGTTACTTTATTGATTATTAAAGTGTTTGAAATATAGTTACGGCACCTCCGAACCTGCATAAGTCACAAGTTTATCTCATCATGATCTTCAAGACAAACAAACAGAATAAACAGGGGACACAATTGTCTGCCAGTGGTCGTTTAAGATTTTTCCTTTCGCCATCTGCACCTGTCCTCGGCAGTGGATTTTCTTTTAGTCTTAAATGTGTATCCCGCAGCCTTTGTGATTGACCTCCAGCTGACTCGTTCTGAATCCGTATGCAAACAGGTGCTTTCTTCTATGTCAGCTAAGGCAAGTTGGTGCCTAATCTGGTCTTTAAAGCGTTCCTGTAGGGTACCTTTTAGCTCACCAAAAAAAAAAAGACTGCTTTCGGCATACGCTCTTTCCCATACGGGATACCTGTCCTGCCCAGTGTAACTGTCGGTCCATAAGAAGTCCCTCTATACTGTCCATACCGGCGTTTGCAAGGACATTGGGCCATGATTTATTTGGCACTAAAATGTAGACAGTTAAGATGACATAAACAAAGTCTCAACATTCAAGTATATACGTATATATAAGAACGTTGGGCCATGATTTATTTGGCACTAAAATGTAGACAGTTAAGATGACATAAACAAAGTCTCAACATTCAAGTATATACGTATATATAAGAACGTTGGGCCATGATTTATTTGGCACTAAAATGTAGACAGTTAAGATGACATAAACAAAGTCTCAACATTCAAGTATATACGTATATATATGAACGTTGGGCCATGATTTATTTGGCACTAAAATGTAGACAGTTGAGATGACATAAACAAAGTCTCAACATTCAAGTATATACGTATATATAAGAACGTTGGGCCATGATTTATTTGGCACTAAAATGTAGACAGTTAAGATGACATAAACAAAGTCTCAACATTCAAGTATATACGTATATATAAGAACGTTGGGCCATGATTTATTTGGCACTAAAATGTAGACAGTTAAGATGACATAAACAAAGTCTCAACATTCAAGTATATACGTATATATAAGAACGTTGGGCCATGATTTATTTGGCACTAAAATGTAGACAGTTAAGATGACATAAACAAAGTCTCAACATTCAAGTATATACGTATATATAAGAACGTTGGGCCATGATTTATTTGGCACTAAAATGTAGACAGTTCTCACGAAAGCAATCTTTAACTGGATTGATTCGAAACATTTTTTTGATGGGGAAGAAGAAGACATTAGAATGGGTCTCAGCAAAAGGGATTTTTCTTGACATAAAATTATTTCCGACTGCTGTACATTGTTCTATTGTCGACTTTTGCTCGAAAAAAAAAATCTTACAAAGCTGTGACTCATTAGAAGATGTACGCGCGCAAAAGTACCACAAAAGGCTCTTGCGCTATAGTTATGATCAGTGTTGCTTCCTTCTCAATTAAACATAATTCGACGTGCTTTCTGTGTGTTTTTCTACTATGCTGAATATTTTTCTCTAGATGACTTCTTACTTTTATAAAATACATTGTAGACGCCAGGAGATGAATTTCTGAAGTCCAGAACGCTTAAAAATGCTTAGCGTCGCTAGTTTCTTAGACCTTTTTTCTGACTGGGTGACAGAGACATGCCGCCATTCCACTACTATCTCCAGAAAGAACAATTTCTAATGAGATTTACTACATAAATTTGGATTACAGACTTTTTGAGTAGGGCCTATATAGGCAAAGAAAAACAAAAAGGAGATTTGATTTGTTATAATTATATGCCTTTAAGTTGTTGTTTTTAATTACATTTAGAATTTAGAGCCCTCCAAGACTCGCACTTTGGTAGCTAACAGTGCTCATGTTTACACCCCTAGCTGGTGAATAGGGTTCAAACACATTTCAGGAGGGCATTACAAGGAAAAGAAATTGTTGAAAAAAAAGGGCTGCTGCAGAATCATTTTTTTTAAATGTTAAATCTTGGTAGGACTACTATTAATTTTAATAAAAATAAGATTTATTAAATAGACGAAGATCTAAACCTTTCATGTATCTTAAACATTTATTTATTAAATAGATCTAGATCTATTTGTTATAAAATTCCGACATGCATGTTGAACGGTAATGAAGTACCAGTACTATTTGTGCGTTGACATGTGCAAGGGCCCTGAATGAATTGAACTTGCCATGGACTAAAAATTTTACGTACATTTCTCCTAAGCTCGAGACTTTTGTAGACATTGTATACAATAATCTTTTTTTGTTTAATCTTTTGAAGCCGATACTGACTGAATGTGTTTTTCTATGTAAAAAATGCATACAAACAAAATGAGATGTAGGTATCACTCTAAACTGTTTCCTTTGTTGAAGGTGAAATTTAAAAAAAAAAAGATAATTGAATTCTAGAGCGAGAGAGCGTTATGACGCCAAAGTGATAACAATTTCAAAAGGGGTCCGACCAATTCAACGTAATAAACTATATATCATGTTACGGGGGAGAATTTAAAAAAAAAGTGTTTTACAGAGTTATACAAAGAGATAGTTTATAAATATAAATCTATGCATACATTTTATTTTCAAAAGGGCGCTGCACTGTGGCGACATGTAATTTGTGCTTTCATTATAGAATCCTAAATGCTGCTGGTAAAATCAGTTGCAAAAAAAAAACAAAAAAAAACATTTGGGCAGCTGTTTCAGACAAACATCTATAAAAAAGCTAACAAGATCCTCGATATAAAGAATCACCCTTTGTGTCAGGATTTTGTGATTTTACCATCACAAAAGAGATACAAGACACCGATAGCAAAGAGAAACAGACACAAACACTCTTTTGTTCCCCTGGCAATCAAATCATTGAATAGGAACAATTTGATATAAACACATGTAAATTATGAGCGAGTCTGGTATGAATGTACACTTATAGTTAAAACGTTTTTTTTTGTTTGGTGTAATGCACAAATTGTAAGACAAATTTCCATATGGACAATAAAGATTATTATTATTATTATCATCAAGAGATAGCATATATGTAGGCTATCTAGTTAGATAGGGCTTACATTTGCAAATAGTCTCTTATATATAAAGAACTTGCAACCTACGAGATTTGTATAAATAGTTTAAAATAAAGACCTTGACATCTAAGTGATCGATGTTGGGGGTCATATGTTTCTGTGGCTCATAGCTAACTAGCACAACGACCAACCGCCTTAACTTTCACCCAACTAATGTCAGGTAGCCATTGTAGTTGGCGGGACTCAGAGGTGCTCTAAAAATCAGAAAAATTACAAAGTTGTTACCCATAATTGAGCCTGAAGCTCCCCCTGTTCAGAAGCAAAGCACTTGACCACTTAGCCAGTATACCCATAACTATACTTTCTGAATTCTAATGCTAATAAATACAGACCATACTTTCTGAGATGGTATTTTCATGTCCTAAATGGTATGAAAACAAACTATACTTTAAACAAATGTATAATCAGTAAAATTAACTTAGAAATTACATTTTTAATGAAGACGTAGCACATTTTGTCTGAATGCTCATAGAAATACATCTTGTTTGTGCAACAGACTGTTGTTATTGCAAGTAAGTTTTGAAAATAAAATGTTAAGTTTAGACCACCATTTCCTTACAATATTCATAAAATTTACATTTCAACGCTGTTCAATTCAATGACTATTACGCCCTGATTAATAGGTCTTTGTGATTTGTATTTTCAGTTAAGAGTCATTAGCATAGAATGAATATATTTACTAAGACATAAAATACTAGAAATGGTGTTATTTGGCGTTGCCATGAATCAAAATGATACACTAAAATTGCACGAAAATAAAAACAGAGGCTAAATTTCTTATGACTTTTAAGCATTGTAAATATAAATCATAAATGGGACCAAAAACTGCACCTAAAATAAAGGTTGATTGTAATATAACTATATAAAAGAAATTTAGGTTAAAGAGAATAAAAAAAAAAAAAAAGAATACATTTTAGTAACGTAGTCATAAATGTTATTTCCATAAAAAAATAGCAATACAAGCTACCCCCTTCAAAAAAAAAAAAAATTAAAATGTTCAAGATTGATAATAGAGTTTTTTATTTTCTGAACAACATTTGTGAAACAATAATTCATCAATAAAATGAAATATTAACCAAATGAACACATTGTAGAATAAAGTTACTTTCGTATATAATCACAGTCAGTTACTTCAAAGTGTAAACAACAGGCAGAAATGTTGAAAATTCCATACTGAGGATAAGGAAAGACTATTTACTTAATTATCTTTTTTTAAACTTTTATAGCAATGAAATCTGTATAAGCAATGAAACGTATAACAACTCTAGGAAAGTTTTCAAATTATCTGAGCAACAAATTCTTCACCACGCATTAAGACGTTATTTTTTTGCATAAATAATCATTTCTCTTTTTTTTAAATTTATTAAGAGTTAAACATTTCTGTAGTATTTTGCAATTTTTTTTTTACATCATTTACTTATTCTGTAAGATGTAAGATTTAGTTATCTACAGGGTTCATAGCCAATTTCATTAATGATTTTCCAGGTATTCAAGGTGCCTACGAACCCTGTATCCTAATTAATATAAGTCAACCATAACAGCATCAGTGTTAGATTAAATATTTTAAAGAATAAACAAGAAATGTTTGCATTTTCCAATGGTATTTAGATAAAGAAAAGTTAGGGGGGAGGCCAAAAGAAGGGTAAAGTAATATATTTTAAGTCTTCCTGAAAAAATATTAAATACTCAAGATTTGCCTTTAAACAACTTGAAATTCCATTTTTTTTTTCTACATTGCAGTTAAAAAAAAAACTATTTAAAAAATTAGAGATCAACTTGATCTGTAACAGAATATTTATACTTCTGAACAAGTAATAAAACTATGAAAATCAGTTTTTATTTCATGCCCCTGACAGTGAAATATATTGTTATAATTCTGGTGTTGACCAAGATAGGATTAATGATGTTTAGCTAAAACAAATTTCCCAGGCCAGCGCTAGATGAGCGGTCAACCATGACAATTTGTGACAGGTGGCGTGTTGCCACTCATACATTTTTGGCTGTAATTGATTGGACATTTAAGTGTTTCTTTATTTTTGAGCCCTGAGTTGTCAAGTTCTTTGAGCTGTGCAGTTTGATGAGAGCCTTGGATAGTAAAAGTCCTTACAATATGTACACTTTTTTCAGATTTGAATTAAAAAGAATAGCCTTGAATTAAGCCTACACAATCAATAGATCAATATCTAATTATGAAAGAAAAATGTTCAGAAATGTAAAATATTGGAAGAAGTCTGCAACTGTAAAATAAAGAAAACTGTTTGTCATTTAGGGACATTGTATAACTTAAGACAAACTATAGTTATATTTACAAAATAAATACTCTATACTGGTACACTATTCAATGCAAAACAAAACAGCAACAAAATTTAGAGCAGATATGGCTAAAACTAAACTGATGCCTGGAGTGTGCTTTGAACTTTTTTTTCCATAAATGTCTATAGGTAATTTAAATTTAGCCCACTGCCATCCTATGGCCTCATGCAGAAGGTTTGGGATGCGATATAGTTAAGTTAATTACTTTCCCTTACATGCATGGTGATCTATAGTTCAGATGATGTAAAGGTCATCTGTTTCTGTGGCCCACAATTAACTAGGGTGTCATGTGGCCAGCACAATGGCCAACAACCTTAACTTTTCTCCAACTAATAATCAGAAACCGATTAAAGCTGGATCGACTTAGAGATGCCCTAAAGATCCAGCAACTAAATATCCTAGTCTTCACCAAGATTCAAACCCCACATGACCCCTCGGTTCTGAAGCTATAACCATTTTACCACTCTAGGCGAAAATGAAATAATTTACAGTTCTGAAATGTCTAAAAACATATAAATGAATAAATGAAAATCAACTATGTTAAGTACTTCACATTCATAATTCTGGTTGATATAATTCAATATTAACAAGGGCAAAAAGAGCCAACAGTCATCGTTATCCCACAAACCTTTTTCTCTTTAGTTTTATTATCACCATACATACACATGCAGTTGAAAAATAAACAGATGGATATTATGATTCATATACTTGTACAAAAGTATAAATAATATATATATATATATATATATATATATATATAATATATATATATATATATATATATATATATATATATAAAAGACTTCAAGTATGCATCATGATTGTAAACAAGTTGGAAATGATTTGCAATCTTAGATTCTTCCCACATTTTGTTTAGTTGTTCTTGGGAACTTTCATAACATTACTGTTCAATGTGTTCACAAGGCTGGAATATCCTTACTGTAGTGTAATGTGTTGCTATCAGGCTAAAAGGTTAGTTCTACAAGAGCCTTAGTCACAACATCACTATCAATTTTTTATTAATTAGGTTAACAAATACAATGGCACTTGTTTTCTGAAGCACTGGTGTTTGCTCCCAGTTTATGAGAGTGTCAGGAATCAGTGTGACTTGATTATGGTGTCAGGTGATAAGATAATATTTATTGGTCCAATTAAATGGAAATTCAGATTCACTACAATTGACAGGTGAAAGCCTTATTTATTTTAACTTTGTTTAACAAGTTTTTAGATGTTCTTTTCGAGTTGAAGATAATCTGCTTCATAATCCAAACTTTTTGCAGGATGACAGGGGATGGCAGTGGGCAGGGTATAAGCTCAGGACATCAAGATGACCAAACGACAGTCCAGGGCACATGCTGCATGACCTGACAGCCAACCATGAATTTATGTCAATCATTCAATTCAATTTATTGGCATCCTTTAGTCCTTAGCTACTATGGTTCATCTCAAACACTTTTCATATGGCTTCGGAGCCCTAATTTGTATAGACACTCCCATCAATCATAACGTTTAGACAATCTATTTTTACTTTTCAGTTAATCCATACACTTAAAGCTCCGCAACACTTTGAAAACATTTAAATTATTATGTGTCTATGTGTCCTGGGTTGCAATTACTAATGGGAGTACTGTGCATGCACTTTGTTTGACTACTCTTGTAAGTATTCTATCTTCATTTGTTGTTAACCTCAGGAGTAAGTCAATTATTCCATTTTAATTAGCAAGCGCTGGTGAAAGTTAATCCATCTTGAGACTCAGAAAGCCAAAGTATTTATGTGTTGTGTGAAGCGTTTATCAGACACTAGGCACACTTGTATTATCGTTGTTTTTTAGTATGAACCCGCTGGTGGCTTTTCAGATTGGAAGAATTAGAGAATTCTTTCTCACAAACTTGACATTTAAATGGTTTGTTGCCAGTATGAACAGACTGGTGGATTTTTAATGCTGTAGACTGGGCAAATTCTCTCTCGCATAATTGACATTTGAATGGCTTTTCACCAGAATGAAATAATTGGTGAACTTTCAATGTTGAAGACTGAGTGAATGCCCGTTCACAAAGTGAACATTTGTATGGCTTTTCACCAGAGTGAATCCTAAAGTGGTATTTCAGTGCTGATGACTGCGAGAATGCTTTATCACATATCTTACATTTGTATGGTCTTTCACCGGAATGAACCAGAAGATGTTTTTTTAACTGCGATAAGATAGAAAAGTGTTTTTGACAATGTACGCATTTGAATTTTTTTTCACCAGTATGAACAACCTGGTGGGTTTTTAAGCCTGATAAGCTATAAAATTGTTGAGGACATGTTTGACATAAAAATATTCTTTTCGGAGGAGCTCTGGTATGAATTAACTGATGCCTTTGTAGATATGCAGAATGAGAGAATTCTTTCTGACAAATTTGGCATTTAGATGGATTTTCCACAGAATGAATTATTTGGTGTGTTTTCAATGATCTAGAAGAACAGAATTCTTTCTCACACACTTTACATTTGTATGGTTTCTCAACAGAATGAACCAAAAGGTGATTTCTCAAATATCGTTTATGAAAAAATTCTTTTGGGCAGTGTAAGCATTGATATGCTCTTACCCCAGAATGTACCAATAAGTGGTTTTTCAAACTTGAAGACCGAGAAAATATCTTTGAACATATGTGACATTTGAATGATGTTTCATCAGAATGAACCAAAAGGTGATATTTCCAAAATCGCTGCTCATTAAATTCTTTTGGACAGTGTAAGCATTTGAATGGTTTTACCCCAGAATGTACTGATAAGTGGTTTTTCAAACCTGATGACCGAGAAAAAATCTTTGGACATATGTGACATTTGTATTGTTTTTCACCAGTATGAAGAATTTGGTGTCTTTTTAAGTTTTGAGAGTAAGTGAATTTTTTTAGGCATGTTTCACACTGAAATTCTTTTTTTTGGTTTGAATGAACAGACTGATTTGTCGTATCTCTTTTATGTTTTGTCATCATATAAGAAAATAATGTTTTATCTAAACTGTCATTTGCTTCAGCATTGACTTGAGAAGTTTTTTGCAGTCTTTCATCTGTTGTTGTTCTTACATTTAGATCTTCCTCTAGTTTTATGACTTTTTCCTGGTTAATAGAAGAAAACAATCACTGTTATCTTATACTTCTTACTGATAAATTTTCTTCAAAAATTATATAAGATAAGTTAAGATAACTTTATTGCAAAAACAAACATTTACACACAACATGCGTACACACCTACACACACACAACCAGTGCTTTATGAATTAGACTTTAATAAACTTCTCAGTGACGACAGATGACCTTGCACTACTCTGACTGAAAGTGGAATAAAGGACGTTTTTTTTAAAAATCTTTCTCTTTTAGTTCTAATGGAAAGGAGACGACCACTTCATTTAGATCTGATTTAACAGTGGTTTAATTGGTGCAGGTTGTCTTTAAGAATTATGAGTGTTTTGGAAAGGCATCTTTCATGAAAAAGATCTTTAAGAGATGGTAGCTGTGTTTGAGTGATATATGATTAGTCTATTTAGATGTTGTCTTTGTGCCAGTGAAGTACTACCATATCAGCAAATGGCTGCTGTATAGGAAAGTTGGATTGTAAAGATTTTTGCTGAAATTGAACATTTAGTTTGACTTTAAAACCAAAATTTCATTACATTAGCTGCGGTGGACGACATATGAACATGATAGCTTGAAATTTGAAAAAATCTAATCTAATTTGAAATCCAAATAGTAAAGTACCGTATTTTTCGCCGTATAAGACGCACTTTTTCTTCTCCAAAACTGGGGGGGAAAGGTTGGTGCGTCTTATACGGCGAAAAATACGGTACGTTCAGAATCTTTTTTTTCTAGATTTTCCTCCTTTAAAATTGGGTGCGTCTTATATGCCGGAGCGTCTTATACGGCGAAAAATACGGTATCCCTTTAGAAGTAGTGACCTATCAGTGATGTTAATGCAAAGCATATCTAATTCTATGGCTAAAGGTTAACGAGAGTGTGATGAGCATCAAGACCAAAGACCTTCTCCAGTTGCCCCACATATACATCAATTACTCCCATTTATAATTCATTGAAATATAGTTAAAAAGAATTATAAAAAATATTTGCTTTTTTATGATCCTCATCATCATCAAACTCCATTTGAGTGAGGGCTTGAAAGGCTCAAATCCTCTCTTGCAAAAGCCCAGGACAGAAACCCTGCCGTAATGCATAGTGCATGCAGGTCAAGAATTTCTGGTTTCCCAGACCTGTCGAGGCGGAGATAAGCAAGTCTGGGGCAGTCAGACAGAATATGAGGCACGGTTTCCTCTTCTTCCCCGCAGCGGGGGCACCGTGAAACAAAATTTGGCCATAGCCATGAGAAATATGAGCCAACAGAACAGTGGCCTGTCCTGCACTGTGCTATAATAGCTTGCTCAAGCCTGGACAGCCTACACCATGGGAAGTGCGGTCAGGGAGCCTCATGCGCTCCTAGACTCCACAGGCTTTTTGGGACTTGTCCCAGCACTCAAACCACTTTTCCATTTCTATATAGTGATAGCATGATGAAAACTCACAGCCTGCTCGATGGGTGGTGTTCGCCCTCCCTAGAGAGTCAAGGAGTCTGCAATAGTGTTGCCAGTCACACCTATATGACTCAGTACCCAATGCATTATTACAGGGGTGCCATAGCGTTGCTTTATGTTGTGTGAGACCATGATGACAGTGTCGATATTGGGGGGCCATGGTCCAGGGCTTTTTTATTATTACATTATATAAATGGTGTTAATCATGATTGCTTTAACAAGCTACACATTTAGTATTGCATAACCATTTACAGCTACATCATCAAATACTAAACTCAGACACATAGGTAAATAATGTTTTATAGATAATGTTTAAAATTTATCATAAAATATATCATTATTATCATATTAGCAATATCTTACCTGGTGCTTAGTTTCAATAAGTGAATCAAAAGTTGGACCAAAGTTTGACAACTCTGTTTGGCCAGGTAACTGATTCTCAACCTTTATTTCAATTTTCAAATCTAATGTAAAGTTTTCTTGCGTGTCTGTATTCTTTATATTTTTGTGAATTTCTTTTTCAATTGACTTCATAGACATAACTGCTTCATCCATGTTTCATCTACATTGCCTGTTGACAATAATTAATTGTATGTCCATCAAGACATACTTTTATTTTATCAATCTTGAATACACAGTATTTTCTGTAACAAACATTTAAAACAAACATAAATATAATTATAAAATTCAACTTGGTTGGTGACTAAATTTTTCTATACAAAAATTAATACCGCTACTCATAAAACAAGAGTAAACCAATTAAAAAAAAAAAAAAAAGGTTTAAAGCCTTTGAGTTGAATAAATAACAAATGAACATAATATGTAACAACTATTACTATTGAGAAAAGATGGAGAAAATAAGGCTTTATAAGGATCATGAACCATGGTCCTCTGACTTAGTATTATTACTAGGGTGCCATGGCATTGGTTTATATTGTGTGAAGCCATGATGACAGTGTAGATATTGTTGGGCCATGGTTCAAAGTCTTTGCAAAGCCTGTAGTACAGATTTTGACTCATTGCATTGAGAGTCAATGAATTTTAAGGCTCTACAATCGCAATGACCTCCGCATCAAAACTGCAAACATTACCATAGGGTTCAAAGATTTTAGCCTACTCTCCCTGAGTTTATTGATGCTGACTCATCAGCAGGGCCGGCTTTAGCTCACTGCAACCTTTGCGTCCACAGTGGGCTACGCACTTTCATTGGCCCCGCGCTAATTCTAGGTGTAAATTGTTAAATTAAACCATTATATATATATATATATAATAACAGGGTTTCTGTGGCCCCCTTATTTTCCAGTGTCTCCTGGAAATCTCCCGAAATAGCAAAATATACGAAAAAGTCCATGAAATCTCCTGAAATTATTGACATCATCTGAAACCTCATAAAAATCTTCTAAAAAATAGACAAAATTGTCAATTTGAGGTTCCAATCCTACCCCCGATAAAAAAAATGGAAATCATTTAACAAAAATTTTATTGCAAATCCAAATCTATTTTCAAATAAAAAATCTTAATTTTGACATTATGCTTATTCCTACCCAGACTGGGCCCCACGCAATCCATTTCGCATAGGTCCCCACAATCGTTAGGGCCTGCCATGCCCATCAGTATAGGCCTATAATATACATAAAATTGGCGTCACGTAGATCTATATAATATTTCTATCTTAGACTAGCTGGATCTATATTATCACTCTATTATTCTATGTCTATGGTCATATTACTAAATAGTAGGCCTATGTCAGTAATTAATATATGACTTAAATTTATATTTTTAAAATTTAAGAAGCTATAGATCTAAAAGAAGATATTGCTTACATGACACATTGTAATAATTGTATGCTTATTTTTCAGAATAACTAACTAGATTCTAGAAGCCTAAATAATAGATCTAATATATTCTGTAGACTATTAGTATTATTAATTATTATATTAATAGTACTTAGGCCTAACAGATCTAGATTTAGATCAATTTCTAGAAGAACTCTGATAAATTATTAAATAATAGTCGACCGGCGGCGTAGCATACGCCGCTATTTTCCATAGCCGGTCTTAGGTCACTGCAACTTATGCGACCGCAGTGGGCCCCCACTTTCAAAGGATTCACACTTTCATAGGTCCTGCGCTAATTCAAGGTGTATAAATTAAACAATTTGTTTACTTAATACAGATTTCCCGCGCCCTCATGTCGATTTACCAGGAGGTCAACAATTCTCAAAAATAGACTGAAACATTTGGTAATTCTTGCTATTGGGCGGGATCTATGTAGGAAACAGAATTATTATGATATACTGTATGACTTTGCTATATGCAAGGCTCGTAAAGTAATTCTGTACATAGTAAAGAATGAATAAAATGCATAGACGATTTTTTTTCTCTAATAGTAACTCTAAAATTTCACTTATTATCCGCTTCCCTACCCAAACTTGGCCCCACAAAATCCATTTCGGATAGAGCCCCACAATGATTAAGTCCGGCCCTGCTATTTAGTAGATTACTTAGATTAGTTCCTAGTCCAAACCTCCCGCTGGACAAAGGGGATGGGATCAGGCAGGGTTTGATAAATTTAAATGACAGTCAAGCACGCAGCCAGTCATCCGTAATGTGAATACTACTTTTCTTATCTTATCTTATATAATACAGACGTTACTTCAAAAAAGAAGATGATTACGTCCCACGCGTCATGCATTTAGTCATGCATATTAACCAATGACTTAAATTCTGCCAAGTCACTGGTTTTTCTGGCTAGCTCAGGCAACCCATTCCATGCTCTAATAGCACTAGGGAAGAAGAAGTATTTGTACAAATTTGTCCTAGCATATGGGACAAGGAATGTGCCTTTATTTTTGTGTCTTTCAGAGTATTTTATTAAATTTTGTTTTTGTATTTGAAGATTATGGTTCAGTGTTTTATGTATAATTGCTACTTTACTTTTGAGTCTTCTGTCCTGAAGGCTTTCTAAATTTAGTGATTTTACTAATGGTGTTACCCTAGTCAAATGTGAATATTCGTTTGTTATGAATCTCACTGCTCTATTTTGTGTTTGTTCCAGTTTCTTAATGTTTTCTTGAGTTGAGGGGTCCCACACGGTGGATGCATATTCTATTATTGGCCTAACCAAGGTTAAATAACATTTTAGTTTTATGTTCTTATTTGATTTATAGAAATTTCTTTTAATAAACCCTAATGCTTTGTTGGATTTTTTTATAGTTTCATCAATATGTGGATTCCATGACAGTTTTTCATTTATTATAACACCTAGGTATTTTGAGTTTTTAGTCTGTGTTACTGGTTTGCCATGAATAAGATAAGTGGAATTAATTTGTTTTAGTTTTTTTGTTACTCTTAACAACTGACATTTTTCTGGGTGGAAAGACATGCTCCAATTTGATTCCCATTTCTGTAATTCATCTAATTCTCTTTGTAAAATATCTGTGTCTTGTATTGTTTTTATTGTTCTATATATTATGCAATCGTCTGCAAATAATCTGACTTTTGTTCCTGAACTAATGCAATTTGGTAAATCATTTATGTAAATTAAAAATAGTAGTGGACCCAAGACTGTTCCTTGAGGTACACCTGAGTTTACTGTTATTGGTGTTGATTTAGAGCCATTTATTATTACAGTTTGTTCTCTCCCTATGTGAAAATCTTTAATCCACTGATGCAGTGGACCGTTAATGCCGAAATATTTTAATTTTTTAAGCAAACTATGGTGGTGAACTTTGTCAAAAGCCTTGGAAAAATCTAGTAAGATAGCATCTATTTGTTCACTATTATCTAAACCTTTTGAGAAATCATCAATTAGTCCTATTAGTTGTGTTTCACATGATCTATATTTCCTAAAGCCATGTTGGTATGGGGTGAGGACATTATGTTTGTCTAAGTGGTTTATGATGTTGCTACATATTATGTGTTCTAGTATTTTACATGTGATGCTGGTAAGTGATACTGGTCTGTAGTTTCCTGGATCAGATTTTTCTCCTTTTTTAAATAGGGGGGTGACATTAGCTTCTTTCCAGTCCTTTGGTACTCTGCCCTGGTTAAGCGATGCCTGAAAGAGTATTTTGAACACTGGGGCTAGCTCATTGCTTAGTTCTTTGAGTAATCTAGCTGGAATACCATCAGGTCCAGACGCTTTATTTGGTTTGGTGTTGGCTAATAGTTTTTTAATTCCATTTTCTTGTACTACTAAATCTTCTATGTTGTCTACTTGGTTCAAATTAAGAAATATGTCTTTGTCTCCTGGGGCTGAGAATGCTGATGCAAAGTATTTGTTTAGGATGTTTGCTTTAGTTTCATTATCATTATGTATTATGTTATGTTCATCTTTTAATGGCGCTATGCCTGTTTTTTCCATTTTCTTAGACTTAATGTATGACCATAGGTTTTTGTTGTTATCTTTAGATATTACATTGTTTATGTATTCACTCTGCAGCTGTCTGCTTACTTTTTGGGTTAGGTGTTTAATTTTTATATACTTTTTGTAAACTCTTTCTGCCTTGGTTTCTTTAAATTTTCTATATAGGTTTTCCTTCTGCTTACAAAGCTTCTTTAGTCTATTGTTAAACCAGCATTTATTTATTTTGTTTGATGTGTATTTAGTTGGTATATGATTTTCTATAATGCTTTTAAGATGGTTTTTAATGAAAATTCCAGAGGTCATCGACTGGTTGGTTAATGTCTTTTTCTAATAAGAATGTTTGTTGAAAGTTTAATGCAGCTTGGTGTAGTTGTGTTAGGTTACATTTATTTCAGAGTAAGATTTTTCTTTTGGTTTTTGTATTGGCTACTGCTTTTATCTGACTGTGTATTTTTATGATCTCATGGTCTGATAGACCAGGGATAATATCATAATCAACTACTAATCCAGGTCTGTTGGTTAAGAAGAGATCTAATGTGTTGTTTAATCTAGTTGGCTTTTTAATGATTTGATCTAAACTTAGGTTGTGTAAAGTTTCTATGAAAAGCTCATTTATGTCCTTAAGGTTTTGGTGTTTATCTATGGTTTTACTTTTATACTTTATTTTCTCGTGGACTATCCGCAGAAATAAGAGAGTGATCTTTCCTTTACTTCTTGTTTAAACTGTTGAGGGAGGAAGAGAATTATATATAAAGATATGCTGCTGGTCATGCGGTTTGCGCGCAGGACTGTCGTTCGGATTTATCGATGGTGGAGGGTTCAAACCCTGCCCACTCCCATCGTCCTACAGGAGGTTTGGACTATGAAGTAAACTATCTTCAACTCTGAAGAAACATCCGAAACATGTAAAACATTTTACAATTTTTTTTTACTTTTTAAGATTTAAACTCTACCAAAATGACCAGATGCCAGATCTAGTACTACCAATGGGAAGATCTAGTTATATTTTTAATATTATAAAATATTAAAATATTATATAGATTATAGATCTAGTAAATTCTAGTACAATCTGCCATCTATTACTTATTTACTCTAACTAATGACTCTAATAAAAAAAAATAATTCTAAAGTCTAATTCTCTGTAGTTTGACTCTACTCCACAGTTACAGTACTACTAGACTAGTAGTACTATCGTACTATTATCTAGTATAATTACTATACTATAAATAGTATAAACTAGATCTATCTAGATCTAGTACTCATAGAACTAGTAGTACTACTAGATTTAGATTGACTAGATCTAGAATCTTGATTCTAGATTGGTATCTAGATCTACTTTTTATCTTATCTTATATAATACAGACGTTACTTCAAAAAGAAGATGATTATGTCCTACGCGTCATGCATTTAGTCATGCATATTAACCAATGACTTAAATTCTGCCAAGTCACTGGTTTTTCTGGCTAGCTCAGGCAACCCATTCCATGCTCTAATAGCACTAGGGAAGAAGGAGTATTTGTACACATTTGTCCTAGCATATGGGACGAGGAATGTGCCTTTATCTTTGTGTCTTTCTGAGTATTTTATTAAATTTTGTTTTTGTATTTGAAGATTAAAGTTCAATGTTTTATGTATAATTGCTACTTTACTTTTGAGTCTTCTATCCTAAAGGCTTTCTAAATTTAGTGATTTTTTTATAGTTTCATCAATATGTGGATTCCATGCCAGTTTTTCATTTATTATAACACCTAGATATTTTGCGTTTTTAGTCTGTGTTACTGGTTTGCCATGAATAAGATAAGTGGAATTAATTTGTTTTAGTTTTTTTGTTACTCTTAACAACTGACATTTTTCTGGGTGGAAAGACATGCTCCAATTTGATTCCCATTTCTGTAATTCATCTAATTCTCTTTGTAAAATATCTGTGTCTTGTATTGTTTTTATTGTTCTATATATTATGCAATCGTCTGCAAATAATCTGACTTTTGTTCCTGAACTAATGCAATTTGGTAAATCATTTATGTAAATTAAAAATAGTAGTGGACCCAAGACTGTTCCTTGAGGTACACCTGAGTTTACTGTTATTGGTGTTTATTTAGAGCCATTTATTATTACAGTTTGTTCTCTCCCTATGTGAAAATCTTTAATCCACTGATGCAGTGGACCATTAATACTATCAGTAGTATCAGTATCATCTAATCTAGTTAACTAGTACTGACCGTACTCAGTTCAGTAGCTTAGTTATAAAATATTATTACTTAATTAACTTAATTATTTAATAACTTTATACATCTAGTAAGATCTAGACTAGAATTTAGCTAAATTATTCTAGATCTAAAATCTAAAGTAAAGGCACTAAAAGGAAGCACTAACTTTTTCATGATAGAAAAGATTATCTAAATAGATCTAGATCTACATCTATAACTATAAATTATATAGAATAATTATATTAGTTAGATTCTATACATAGTTTACATAGACGACTATGTCGGGGTCATAGATCTAAATATATTAAATATTATATATAAAGGTCTAGTATAGATTACAATCCAGTCTTTATATTATATAGGTTATACCACTCAGTAGTTTGGGAGTAGCATCCCCTGTAACTGTTGTCAACCAGTATGGCGTATAAATAGACAGTTGATTTGTTTGTTACTAGTAACTAGAGCTAAGAGTTTTGTAATCAATCATTTATGATAATTAACAAGGGACTTCATCGATAAGGGCACGAACCAGTGACCCCCTAAACGGCTACTCCGCCTAGCAGTACCAAGGGCCGGTCTTTGGCCACTGCAACCTATGAGTATGAGGCCGCAGTGGGCCCCACACTTTCATACTCATAGGCCCCGCGCGAAGCAAATTCTGTCACATGTGTAAATTATTTAATTACACCATTTTAATTTATTATTAAAATGTTCCTAAAAATTCTCCTGAAATTATAAAATATAAGAAAAAGTCATGAAAATCTGAAATCTTCTGGAAACTGATGCATATCTCCTTAAAATAGACAAAATTGTCATTTAAGGGTGTCATTCAATATGATTGACTATGGAAAACGCCAATCCTACTCGCGATTAAAAAACCAAACGGCATTGTCAGCTTTCATTTAATAAAATTTTAATAATAAGCCGAATTTTAACCAAAACAAGAAGTTCAAATACTTAATTTACTTGAATAGTCACTGGAATACAAATATAGATCTAAATTCTAAACCTATCTATCTCGACCACTTTAAAAAAAAGCAATATTTTGCTAGTCGATAGTAAATGTAAAAGGCAGATCTGAATGTTTATCGGCTTTTTGTTGGAAAACCACTATCTACTGTAGATGGCTCGTAAAGTTAATAAGACAGTGATTTTGTACTTAGTAAACTATAAATAAAATGCAAAAACGAATTTATTGTCTAATACAAAATCTTATTTTTAACTTAATATCCTTATAATAACCCAAATTAGTCCCCGCGCAATCCGTTTCGCACAGGGCCCCGCAACCTGTATGACAGGCCCTGGCAGTGCTAAGCAAACTCTAAACATTATAATAATAATAAGGCTTGTCTTCGAGTCCGAAGATTAGGGAGGAATGCAGTATTACCCGTGGCTGCGCAGCCCCAGCTGTAACCTACATATTTTGCCACATCCAGGGCAAACATAACCATTGTCCGCAGGTGGTCGATTTACATTTTCTTTTCGCCGTCAGCGTTTGTCCTCGGCAGCGGATTTTCTGTTGGTCTCAAATATGTATCCCGCGGCCTTCGTGAGTGACCTCCAGTTGTCTCGTTCTAATATATATATATATATATATATATATAAGGATCCATGCTGAGACTAACCCATTGTAGCATGATCCACATGTATCTGGTAGTGTTCTGTACGGATTGCCTGTCTCCGTACAGGGCAAAACCCCCGCATGCACCAGTTATATAATTTACATGATCAGTAATTTGACATAGCTTCTGAGCACCCTGCAGTCGTTGAGTAGGCCTATGTGTTCTACTGTCTCGTCTTCTATATAGCAGTGTCGACGTCTGTTTCTTTTGAATCTTAGCAAAATGGGTTCCTTCTAGACTTTGTTCCGTGTGAAAACGTCCAAAAATTGTTTGATCCTTTCTGTCTAGCTACCAGCACTAGTCGTTCTTAAGTGGGCGTTTTAGAAGCTTCCAGACTTCCCGTCCCATTCTTCTAGTAACAATGGTTCCCAGCTATCGTACCATTTGAACTTTATCCATTCACAAATCCTGGCTTTTGATCTTTCTTTATGTTTGCGTCTCCTCTGGTGGGTCAATAGGCGTTCCCTGCTTCGTCAAACTATCGGCTCTTTCGTTTCCTTTCATATTCCTCAATGCGATCGTATCCATTGTATCACCATCATACGTACCCTGTGTTTTCCTCCTAGGCTCTTCAAGCCCGCCTTTTTTGCCTTTTCCAATGGGGTTGGGGCCACATCTCTGAGGTCTCGAGCGCGTGTAGGGAGAAAAATAGTCTGTAAAAATGTTCATGTATTCGGAAAAGGGCTAACATTGCAGGAGCCTATCAACTCTTTCTAGCATGACTCTGCACGCTCGACTGCTGCAAAGCTCCCAGACATCATTTATCTTTATTTATGTATGAAACGGTATAACACTAGTTAATTCAACCACTCACTCGTATGGGCAGGGACTAAGAAAATGGACATTTGACCTTTTTGTTTTATTACCTGTAAAGAACCTCCAAATTAGAGAAAGGCTCGACCTGTCACTAGTCTCCATAAGGCTGATCAAATCCAGCATAAGTTCTAAACCGTACAGACACAGATCCTCCTAGAAGCAACCATAATCTCCTTCCACTTGAGAAACACAAACCATGTGAAAATGAGGCAAGAGAAATTACCAACCAGGAAGTTTTGTGAAGAGCCAGACATCCGCACTGTTAGCAACAGTAGATGCCTTAGGTGGCTTGATCATACACACCGAATACCAGTGTCGATGTTCACAAGATATATTGTATAGTTATCTAATGATCTATTTGAGGGGGACAGAGCTGCAACTTGCCCATTCTTAAGATACACCGATGTATGTAATCGAATTATGAATGTTCAACATCAACAGTAGGGAGAGAACTCTATGCACAGATGTGTCAGTAGCAAGTAGGCGTGATTTAATGCATTGTGTTTGTTTGTTTTTAAGGATGAAGAGTTATTATATCGGGCTACGAATGTAAACAGTTTCCACGTGATGTATGTAAACTAATTGTTTTGCACTTGTATGACTGGGAGAGTTAATTCAGCGCTTGGAATTAGTTGTTTCTGAGAGTGAAATAGATTATGTTTATTATTGCTGTCACTCTGGGTTTTTTTTTGCGTATTAAAAGTTCTTATTTTTATGGATATCAGGAGTTTTTTTTTGTGGAATTTATTTAGTAGTAACGTTTGTATATAATCAATGTTGTCAAAATCATAGTATTTTAAAGTACCCCTTTTTTTTTCCCAGTAAAGATTCTGACAGGCTCAGACAGAAAGAAAAAGTTCTGGACCGCATATGGTGAACACGGCAGAAGTGATAAAAATGCGAAAACGCTGTATCGTCACGTGATTACAAAGAGCTACTACCTGTGACTGTGAATGTGTCAAGGAATGGCCTTTTTGGTCACATGAGAAGTTGCAAAGGGAAAAGATCATTTCTCGAGACATAAAATTTAACAGACATAATTACGATAGGCCTACTTACTTTTAAACACAATTTAAATACATGTTTGATCAAATATAATCAAAGCTTACGAAGAGCTTTCTGTCTTAAAGAAAGAAAAAAGAATTGGCAAGCTGGTCATTTGTATGCAGATGAGTTGTCATGTATAAAGCGAGACGAATCGCTGTAGAAGGATTGTACACGACGTCGCAATATTTGGGCAGCTTCAGGCTTTCTATAGTGATTTGTTAAGCCTTGGGATCTACTGATCAGGGTGTCATGTGGCCAGCACAACGACCAACCGCCCAACTTAAGTCAGGTTCCCATTAGAGCTGAATGGACTCAGGGGAGACCTTAAAATAAAATCCTGTTATAGAAAATCCCAGTATTCACCAAGATTCGAGCCCGTAACCTCTCGGTTCGGAAGTTAAGCGCTTACCCTCAGCCATCACATATTTTTGTGTTGTAGTCAGTCATAGATCTAGAGAGGCACGTTATTTAGAATAACACATCTTCTTTAACCATAGCCCCCTCGAGAACACACGCTTTTTATAGGTCATTATATTCACTGTAACAATTTTTTAGGACTTTTAACTTTATGATTTTAGATAGTGGCCTACTTGCAGATTTAGATCTAGTCGTTTTAAAATTGTTCTACACATTATGATCAACTAGTCTTTACATTTCAAACTGTAGAAATTGTCTCCACTCACGCACACGAGCGATTTCATACATATGTAAAAACACAATTGGTAATCACAGTGATAATCCCTCGCACTCAATCTGACAATTCTCTACACCCAAAGGAGAATGAGATTTAAGATCTAGATCTGTGGATTAAAATAAATCTCGAACGAAAGAAAGTTACGCACCAAAAAAGTGTTAAGTGCTTAAAGTGGAACAAATTATTGTTTGGTGATTAAGATATTGAAATGCCGGCTTTCATTTAGATATATAGTAGAAATTGCGAATAAAAATTATTTTTGGTAACTTTAACCGCTGCAGTTTCAATCATGAGATTGGCTTATCTTATCTTATATAATACAGACGTTACTTCAAAAAGGAGAATGATTACATCCTACGCGTCATGCATTTAGTCATGCATATTAACCAATGACTTTAATTCTGCCAAGTCACTGGTTTTCCTGGCTAGCTCAGGCAACCCATTCCATGCCCTAATAGCACTAGGGAAGAAGGAGTATTTGTACAAATTGTACAATACATATGGGACGAGGAATGTGCCTTTATCTTTGTGTCTTTCAGAGTATTTTATAAAATTTTGTTTTCTTTATTTGAAGATTATGGTCCAGTGTTTTATGTATAATTGCTACTTTACTTTTGAGTCTTCTCTTCTGAAGGCTTTGCTTTCTAAATTTAGTGATTTTACTAAAGATGTTTTTCTAGTCAAATGTGAATATTCGTTTGTTATGAATCTCACTGCTCTATTTTGTGTCTGTTCCAGTTTCTTTATGTTTTCTTAAGTTGAGGGATCCCAAACAGAGGATGCATATTCTATTATTGGCCTAACCAAGGTTAAATTACAATTTAGTTTTATGTTCTTATTTGATTTATAGAAATTCCTTTTAATAAACCCTAAGGCTTTGTTTGATATTTTTTTATAGTTTCATCAATATGTGGATTCCATGACAGTTTTTCATTTATTATAACACTTAGGTATTTTGCGTTTTAGCAGGCTCCTGTTTAAAATGCATAAGTAGTGCTTTGTTGTCCTAGACTTAACTCTTTCTCTCCTAACCAACGATACAAACGTTGATTCCACCAGAATGTGGTAAATAATTACGGAGAGAAAGAGTTAAGTAACAATAGCTAAATAATCTTATTTCATCGTCCACGGAAAAAGGGTTAATGAATGAATGAATGAATAAGTGATACATTTTATATTGTAAATAACTCGTTCAAGAATCGACACATGATGTTGGTTTTTAATATTCTTTTGGACTAATTTCCTTAGTCTATGAGTTAATATAATAATAGCTTTATACAAAGTGACTGAGAATTGCTTTGGAGAAAAATTGTAAGGGAAAAGGGGCTGGGGGTGAGTGTTAATTTTTTTTAAGTTAGCGAGGTGATATGTCTGAGAAAATGGACCTCATTCACCAATCGTAAAGGCACATTCCTCGTCCCATATGCTAGGACAAAATTTGTACAAATACTCCTTCTTCCCTAGTGCTATTAGAGCATGGAATGAGTTGCCTGAGCTAGCCAGAAAAACCAGTGACTTGGCATAATTTAAGTCATTGGTTAATATGCATGACTAAATGCATGACGCGTAGGACGTAATCATCTTCTTTTTTGAAGTAACATCTGTATTATATAAGATAAGATAAGCAACATTTAGCCACGTGGTTCTCTATCTCTTCTATTCAAATTACGTAATCCATAAAGGCTTTCACGTGGCAGTTTTTTTTTTATTGTTATATCAATATTATCACCTAGCTAAATGTTGTTTGTATGCGATTGGTGAATGAGGTCCATTGAGCTAGCTCTGGCTGTATGGGGTTACCCACATAAATCTAAGTAGTTTCTTCATATTAATTAGTTTCCTAGTCGTTTCCTAAGAGTCAAATCAATATTGATAATTTAGGAGCGGAAATAATATGTTGGTGTTATATTCATTTCCAAACGCTTATGAGGACATTTTTGCTTTGTCTCTTGTTTTTTTTTTTTAATTACATACTTCTTGTAATTGTCTTGTCGATCTAGGTCACACTTTTATTTAAAAATCTTTCTTTGGATTATTAACTTAAAAGTTCTGCCTGGCGGCGCTTTCTTCTTGATCTTTATTTCATGTTCACTGCTTAGCAGGCTCCTGTTTAAAATGCAAGAGTAGTGTTTTCACTTTGCTGCATTCGGCCTGCTCAGAAACTGACGTCAACACGTTTTCTTTCCAAATTTTGGCCTGGTTCCGCGTAGTTCTCGCTGATTCTGTTAATTAATTTCAGCATACAATATTCCTTGGCTTGGCTTTTCGTTCTGTTCATGTCGATGACAGGGTTAGAAATGTCGTAGACAAAAAAAAAAACAACAACATCGATGTTCACAGGGACAGGATGCAGAGTTCCCGTTTATAGATGGCGAGCAAAATCAATAACCACAGTGGAGTAGGAACCTAGAAATGTCGGTCAGTTTTCTGTCGCACATTTGGATTTAACTAAACATCTGAATACAGATTCACAGTGGAGTACGAAGCTAGAAATGTCGGTCAGTTTTCTGTCGCACATTTGGATTTAACTAAACATCTGAATACAGATTCACAGTGGAGTACGAAGCTAGAAATGTCGGTCAGTTTTCTGTCGCACATTTGGATTTAACTAAACATCTGAATACAGATTCACAGTGGAGTACGAAGCTAGAAATGTCGGTCAGTTTTCTGTCGCACATTTGGATTTAACTAAACATCTGAATACAGATTCACAGTGGAGTACGAAGCTAGAAATGTCGGTCAGTTTTCTGTCGCACATTTGGATTTAACTAAACATCTGAATACAGATTCACAGTGGAGTACGAAGCTAGAAATGTCGGTCAGTTTTCTGTCGCACATTTGGATTTAACTAAACATCTGAATACAGATTCACAGTGGAGTACGAAGCTAGAAATGTCGGTCAGTTTTCTGTCGCACATTTGGATTTAACTAAACATCTGAATACAGATTCACAGTGGAGTACGAAGCTAGAAATGTCGGTCAGTTTTCTGTCGCACATTTGGATTTAACTAAACATCTGAATACAGATTCACAGTGGAGTACGAAGCTAGAAATGTCGGTCAGTTTTCTGTCGCACATTTGGATTTAACTAAACATCTGAATACAGATTCACAGTGGAGTACGAAGCTAGAAATGTCGGTCAGTTTTCTGTCGCACATTTGGATTTAACTAAACATCTGAATACAGATTGTAATTTTCAATTGGAACTTTCTAGCAAGCCTCCAACATTTAAATGTTTGTCTTATAGTTTAAGTAGCAGCCGCTATAGGTACTTTTGCCTATCATTACAGTTTTCCATAATAACAGTATTTATCAATGGGCTGCAATTTTAACTTACTTTAAAATGTATGAGCGGAAATACAAATGTGCAAGAACCAAAAGTGAAGCAATCGTTTCTAAAGTTTTGGACCCTATATAATGAACAAAGCAAAGAAGTTAGGGCTCTTAAGTGGTTGAAAGCGTTCACGGCCCCACAATAAAGTGAAAGTGGTTCCCGCGATGACACGCTTCTTTGTGCCACCCTTCGTGTCAGTTTGTCGATTTAGAATATAGCAAAACTTTGGGCTATGGAAAGACCAGGGGGTTAGCTCTGAAACCTTTGCTGAAGAGACTGTTTAATTATATCCTGATTTGAAATCAAATTTCTATTCACAAGCGAAGTGTCACACCATGATCGAAAGCTCCTTTGATAAGCCCTTGTTTGTAAAATGTTTTACATGTTTCGGATGTTCCTTCAGAGTTGAAGATAGTTTACTTCCTAGTCCAAACCTCCCGCAGGACGACGGGGGATGGGAGCGGGCAGGGTTTGAACCCGGGACCATCAATAAATCCAAACGACAGTCCAGCGCGCAAACCGCACGACCAGGCAGCCATCCAAGCCCTTGAGCTTGATTTCAGCTGCATTTTGTACACAATATTTCTTCAATATTCCAAGTAGCAGTTCTGTTTTCTTAAAGTTTTCTTTGTCTAAGAAGTATTCATGCGACTCGTTACTTGAATGACGCGATGTGATTAGAAAAAGGGATGTAGCAGCGACCGGGTATTTCTGGGAGAGGTTAATACTTTCAAATGCATTGCACAGAAAGATGTTTTATCTCGGAAAACCTTTCAGAAAACCAGCAATTATTTAAATTACTGTGTGTGTGTATAACTACATAGTGGTAAATTGTACGTGTGTACTGATGTATTGTAATAGTCACAGCTATTGAAAAAATAAATTAAGTCTGCCCTTGTTACGTCCCTTGATTGACATGTGTCCCGCTTTCAATCCTCAAGCTACATAGGATCAGATCTATAAATAGTACAAAGAATTTCCATGTAAGAGACTCGCAGAACTTGCAGAGAATTTTAAGCCTTTCTGAATGTTCAACTCATAATTGGGCTGTGGGTGGTAGCCTTATATGTTGTTGTTTTTTCTCGTTACAAAATGTCATGGACACATCTGTATGTAATATTTTAAGTACGCTTAAGTTAGAAGGGCGATTGGTCAACGATACTGCGAAAAGATTTCTATCCTAACAGAAGGCAAGCCTAACCTGCCAACTTTTTTTACAGAGAAAGAAAATGTGTCATCAATACAAGAATTGAAATTAGTAAGCTTTTTGTTTGCGGTTCCTACAACTAGTTCACATCATTGATCGTGACTGCCTCTTTAAATTAACGTTTCAGAAAGATCGCTTTATTCAGTATTGAATATATATTTATTTATAGTTACCGTTAAAGACAGGCAGGGTTATATTTGAAGCGTTTATCCTGACATTCTAGTAACAAATTTGTAAACAATAGTAACAGCTAACTTGTCCGTAAACACCATCATTGACATTACTGGCCAACGCAGTAGTTACTTGCACCTTTATTTCATTGCCATAATGTATGATTAGCCTAAATGATGAGAAACATTCAAAACATAGTTTGGCAACTTGTTAGAAATGTAGTATACATCCTCGAGCATGCATCAGTGAAATAAGCAACTATAGTTTAACACTTCACAGCTTTAACTACAAGCGCACCTCTTCATTACCATGGCCCCACCGCTTCCAATGTAACTCAACAAATAACAACTGCGATCCAAGCCTCAGGTAAGTCCAACTTTGTACCTAGTTCAGGGCCGGCCTTAGGCAAACTAGGCAGCCACCTAGGGCGTCCGATTGACGGGGGGCCTCACACAGGACTCAAAACAATTTTTAGAGAAGAAATAACTAAACTTATGTCCAATGTTCCCTTTGGAGTACACTATGAGATAAATTGCGTTATTTTGTTTTCGCTGTTTATTTTTAATGTTTCTATGTCGTTTGGTGGCACCAAAGTCACTTCACCTAGGACCTCCTGTTATCTAAGTCTGTCCCTTCTTAGTTCCCATGTACAGTACAAACAGGAGGCGTTACAGAGCCATAAAAAAACAATATCCATCATAGTCTAATAGGACCAACTAAGCAAAATAACAGCCAAGATGCGTTTTAATATTCAGTATGCAAAAGAACTGATGCTATAAAGATATAGGTAGGCACCGACAGAGACCAATTATTCATGTATTGGACTCATGAGTTTTAGTTACCATTACTAAGTATCTGTTAAATTTTATTTTTCGCATATGGTCGCCCCCATGTTAAGGTACGATACGATCTCTCTTTTATTAATATGTATCTTAAATATATAATTAATGAAAAATTATCATATTAATGTGTTATCCGTTTAGTAATAGTTAAACTTTGAAATCTTCGGGTTAGGGGTTACTGTCAAAGTCTCGCTTGACGTTTACCGTTATTCGTTCACCTTGGGTCAAGAGGATGAAAAGCACGCGAAACCTTGGACCTAGAAAGAGGAAGTAAGAATGACCAATTTGACTTTTAGCCAGTAGTAACTTTAGGTCATTTGGGAGTAGTCACTTGAAGTCAGTAGAGACAGTATACATATTTTTAGTAGTTGCTTTCAGTACTTAGAGTTGGAATCTATTGTTACCCGATGTGACACTAGCGTATTTCAGAAGTGAAATTCTATTCTAAAGGACTTGTATATTTGATACCGTCGTTATGCAAATGTAATTATATATCAAATTGGATTATCTTTGTGTAACTGACAATAAGTTGCAGTATATTGTTGTTATTGAATAAACGTATTTTTTGCCTGCTCAAATGAGGTTCAGGTCAACCTATTCTATGTTTGTTACCTGTGAAGTGTAGCTCCAGGAAGAACGAACTCAGCACTCTGGAACTCCACACACATTGATAAAAAACACGTCGTTTACATTTTGGTGATTAGTACAAGTGTAATATTTACATCTGTCACCCAAACAAACCGTTTAGAGTCACCTATTAGGCTTTAAGGAAAGAATTTAGATGCAAAGCAGAGTGGTCAAATTAATTTTTACACATTGACACATACATAAACTATACTGTACTATAAAGCTTTCAAATACAAGTCGGGGTGGCTGAGTGGCTTGTAATGCGGTCTTTAAATGTGATACCTAAGATCCTTCTGTAGCATCTCCATTCCATTGCTAGGAACCTCCTCTCTAGCTCTGCAGTCAGCGTCCAAGACTCACAAGCATATAAAAATGTTGCCATGACCAGGCAGCGCATTAGTCTGATTTTGGTGTCGAGGGCTAAGCCTTTGTCTTTCCATATTATTTTAAGTTTTGAAAGGGCTGCTGTGGACTGTGCTATTCAGGCCAGTAGTTCGGGTTTCGTTCCCTCATCCGAGACAATAGCTCTGAGGTATTTGAAGCTGCTAACACTAGTCAGCTTTTTACCTCCAATACTGATGCCCTTTTTAAAGCCCTGGTCATATTTTTTTTCGGCATTTATTTGCATGCCATATGCTGCGGAAGTCTTGTCAATGTGCATCACCAGGTCAGCTAGTTCTTCTTCTGTTCCTGCTAGGCCATCAATTTCATCTGCGAAGCGCAAGTTAGTAATTCTTCTTCCTCCAATGCCTACAGTACCTTCATAGCCCTCGAGAGCATATTCCATTATCCTTTCAAAGAAGACATTGAAAAGTGTTGGCGAAAGTAGGCAGCCTTGTCTCACTCCAGCTGTGGTTTGGAACAGTTCAACAACAGTTTATTTGTATTTAATAAGGGAGCGAACAAATACATGAGAACTAAATATCTCGACTATTGCTGATAGTAAAGAGTTGTGTGCCCTTTTATTTCTAAAACTAGGCTCGATTACTATGTGTCCAATTGTTGCTGTCAGAGCAGATTCTTTCTGCTGAAGATTATTTTTTATTGTTACAAAGCTTATATCAACTCAGTGTGTCTGGTAACAAGTTTGTTCATGTTATTTCTCTCACACCCAATCTCGGATTCATCGGAAATTGGCACCATTATCTTTTTTACCTGACAACACAATAATCAATTTAAAAAAATAACCAATTAGTTAATTAACTATCGGTATTAGATTATTTTGTTTGGCATCTTGAACAAGGGCAAGAAGTCGCACTTGACAGATGTGGTTGCATAAGTTTAATTAGTCCCCTTGAGGATTCTTAAGATCCTGTATTTAAAAAAAAAAAACGATCACGTAAACATTCACCAATATACTCTCATCTTCCCTCTCCCTTTACCCAACTGGTCCAGACCACGTGATAGGATCATAGCGTATTGAGAAGGCTAAAAGCTGAACCGAAAGAATTGGTAAAAATATTTATATCGCAAGACTTATATGTTTAGGTCAACCATGTATATACAATTACATGACTGATGCAGACTTATTGATACAATTACACTTAATATAAGCTTTGTTATTCATAAGTATTATGTATGTTTTACTTGTTTAAACTAACGAATTGGTTTTTTAGAAATCCAAAATTAAAAGTTATCATTAATCGATTTTTTAAAAGCGTAAGTTCTTTTTACAATCTAATCGTGAGAATTACAACATAAAAAAAGAAGAGTGTCTTTCTTTATTTAGTTGTAAGGGCGGAGTTCTTTCCCATTAAATAAACTTAAAAAAAAAACTATAGATATTTTGCTTGTTTTGCAGTTCCGAATGCAAGAGAAATACTAAAATTGCCAGCTTTAAGGTCAGAAATATTAGAGCTAAATGCTTTTGTGTTTTCTGAGTATTTCCAGTTCAAGTTTAGCTGTTGCCGTGAAGATGGGCGTTTATTGTTACAAATAGCTTTGAACTTATTGGGTCAAGCACCCGAAGCCGAGAAAAGAAAAGTAAAAATGTGTCATTGAGCTCAGAGTTTAAGTTAAAATTGTTTGAGGCGATAGACTGGGTGCTACTGATGCTGATGTGTATTATAGGACAGAATAATTGCGTCAACTTTCTCCTGAAAACTGGAGCTTAAGTGAATGGATTAGACAAAAATGTTTTCTCAGCACTGATGGCTGCATCTCAAAATGGGCAAAAGGACACAGTTAAATTACTTTTAAAACATGGAACATTAGTAAATGCTATAGTAACAGATGAATCTACAGCCATCATGTTTGCTTCCTTAAAAGGGCACGCAAAGATTGTAGAATTACTTATAGAACATGGAGCATTAGTAAATGCTATAGTAACAGATGAATCTACAGCCATCATGTTTGCTTATCTAAAAGGGCACGCAAAGATTGTAGAATTACTTATAGAACATGGAGCATTAGTAAATGCTATAGTAACAGATGAATCTACAGCCGTCATGTTTGCTTCCTTAAAAGGGCACGCAAAGATTGTAGAATTACTTATAGAACATGGAGCATTAGTAAATGCTATAGTAACAGATGAATCTACAGCCATCATGTTTGCTACCCTAAAAGGGCACACAAAGATTGTAGAATTACGTATAGGACATGGAGCATTAGTAAATGCTATAGTAACAGATGAATTTACAGCCATCATGTTTGCTACCCTAAAAGGGCACGCAAAGATTGTAGATTTACGTATAGGACGTGGAGCTAACGTTCTCCATAAGAACAAAAACCAAAAACGGCCAAATTTCTTTGATGCTTGCTTCTGTTAATGGACATTCTGAGACTGTACAGTTACTTCTTGATTCTAATGCAAATGCCAATGACGTGGATATAAAAGGCTGGACATCTTTTCATGTTGGCAGCTGATAAAGACTTGTCCCAAATCGTCGGGACATCTTTTCATGTTGGCAGCTGATAAAGACTTGTCCCAAATCGTCGGGACATCTTTTCATGTTGGCAGCTGATAAAGACTTGTCCCAAATCGTCGGGACATCTTTTCATGTTGGCAGCTGATAAAGACTTGTCCCAAATCGTCGGGACATCTTTTCATGTTGGCAGCTGATAAAGACTTGTCCCAAATCGTCGGGACATCTTTTCATGTTGGCAGCTGATAAAGACTTGTCCCAAATCGTCGGGACATCTTTTCATGTTGGCAGCTGATAAAGACTTGTCCCAAATCGTCGGGACATCTTTTCATGTTGGCAGCTGATAAAGACTTGTCCCAAATCGTCGGGACATCTTTTCATGTTGGCAGCTGATAAAGACTTGTCCCAAATCGTCGGGACATCTTTTCATGTTGGCAGCTGATAAAGACTTGTCCCAAATCGTCGGGACATCTTTTCATGTTGGCAGCTGATAAAGACTTGTCCCAAATCGTCGGGACATCTTTTCATGTTGGCAGCTGATAAAGACTTGTCCCAAATCGTCGGGACATCTTTTCATGTTGGCAGCTGATAAAGACTTGTCCCAAATCGTCGGGACATCTTTTCATGTTGGCAGCTGATAAAGACTTGTCCCAAATCGTCGGGACATCTTTTCATGTTGGCAGCTGATAAAGACTTGTCCCAAATCGTCGGGACATCTTTTCATGTTGGCAGCTGATAAAGACTTGTCCCAAATCGTCGGGACATCTTTTCATGTTGGCAGCTGATAAAGACTTGTCCCAAATCGTCGGGACATCTTTTCATGTTGGCAGCTGATAAAGACTTGTCCCAAATCGTCGGGACATCTTTTCATGTTGGCAGCTGATAAAGACTTGTCCCAAATCGTCGGGACATCTTTTCATGTTGGCAGCTGATAAAGACTTGTCCCAAATCGTCGGGACATCTTTTCATGTTGGCAGCTGATAAAGACTTGTCCCAAATCGTCGGGACATCTTTTCATGTTGGCAGCTGATAAAGACTTGTCCCAAATCGTCGGGACATCTTTTCATGTTGGCAGCTGATAAAGACTTGTCCCAAATCGTCGGGACATCTTTTCATGTTGGCAGCTGATAAAGACTTGTCCCAAATCGTCGGGACATCTTTTCATGTTGGCAGCTGATAAAGACTTGTCCCAAATCGTCGGGACATCTTTTCATGTTGGCAGCTGATAAAGACTTGTCCCAAATCGTCGGGACATCTTTTCATGTTGGCAGCTGATAAAGACTTGTCCCAAATCGTCGGGACATCTTTTCATGTTGGCAGCTGATAAAGACTTGTCCCAAATCGTCGGGACATCTTTTCATGTTGGCAGCTGATAAAGACTTGTCCCAAATCGTCGGGACATCTTTTCATGTTGGCAGCTGATAAAGACTTGTCCCAAATCGTCGGGACATCTTTTCATGTTGGCAGCTGATAAAGACTTGTCCCAAATCGTCGGGACATCTTTTCATGTTGGCAGCTGATAAAGACTTGTCCCAAATCGTCGGGACATCTTTTCATGTTGGCAGCTGATAAAGACTTGTCCCAAATCGTCGGGACATCTTTTCATGTTGGCAGCTGATAAAGACTTGTCCCAAATCGTCGGGACATCTTTTCATGTTGGCAGCTGATAAAGACTTGTCCCAAATCGTCGGGACATCTTTTCATGTTGGCAGCTGATAAAGACTTGTCCCAAATCGTCGGGACATCTTTTCATGTTGGCAGCTGATAAAGACTTGTCCCAAATCGTCGGGACATCTTTTCATGTTGGCAGCTGATAAAGACTTGTCCCAAATCGTCGGGACATCTTTTCATGTTGGCAGCTGATAAAGACTTGTCCCAAATCGTCGGGACATCTTTTCATGTTGGCAGCTGATAAAGACTTGTCCCAAATCGTCGGGACATCTTTTCATGTTGGCAGCTGATAAAGACTTGTCCCAAATCGTCGGGACATCTTTTCATGTTGGCAGCTGATAAAGACTTGTCCCAAATCGTCGGGACATCTTTTCATGTTGGCAGCTGATAAAGACTTGTCCCAAATCGTCGGGACATCTTTTCATGTTGGCAGCTGATAAAGACTTGTCCCAAATCGTCGGGACATCTTTTCATGTTGGCAGCTGATAAAGACTTGTCCCAAATCGTCGGGACATCTTTTCATGTTGGCAGCTGATAAAGACTTGTCCCAAATCGTCGGGACATCTTTTCATGTTGGCAGCTGATAAAGACTTGTCCCAAATCGTCGGGACATCTTTTCATGTTGGCAGCTGATAAAGACTTGTCCCAAATCGTCGGGACATCTTTTCATGTTGGCAGCTGATAAAGACTTGTCCCAAATCGTCGGGACATCTTTTCATGTTGGCAGCTGATAAAGACTTGTCCCAAATCGTCGGGACATCTTTTCATGTTGGCAGCTGATAAAGACTTGTCCCAAATCGTCGGGACATCTTTTCATGTTGGCAGCTGATAAAGACTTGTCCCAAATCGTCGGGACATCTTTTCATGTTGGCAGCTGATAAAGACTTGTCCCAAATCGTCGGGACATCTTTTCATGTTGGCAGCTGATAAAGACTTGTCCCAAATCGTCGGGACATCTTTTCATGTTGGCAGCTGATAAAGACTTGTCCCAAATCGTCGGGACATCTTTTCATGTTGGCAGCTGATAAAGACTTGTCCCAAATCGTCGGGACATCTTTTCATGTTGGCAGCTGATAAAGACTTGTCCCAAATCGTCGGGACATCTTTTCATGTTGGCAGCTGATAAAGACTTGTCCCAAATCGTCGGGACATCTTTTCATGTTGGCAGCTGATAAAGACTTGTCCCAAATCGTCGGGACATCTTTTCATGTTGGCAGCTGATAAAGACTTGTCCCAAATCGTCGGGACATCTTTTCATGTTGGCAGCTGATAAAGACTTGTCCCAAATCGTCGGGACATCTTTTCATGTTGGCAGCTGATAAAGACTTGTCCCAAATCGTCGGGACATCTTTTCATGTTGGCAGCTGATAAAGACTTGTCCCAAATCGTCGGGACATCTTTTCATGTTGGCAGCTGATAAAGACTTGTCCCAAATCGTCGGGACATCTTTTCATGTTGGCAGCTGATAAAGACTTGTCCCAAATCGTCGGGACATCTTTTCATGTTGGCAGCTGATAAAGACTTGTCCCAAATCGTCGGGACATCTTTTCATGTTGGCAGCTGATAAAGACTTGTCCCAAATCGTCGGGACATCTTTTCATGTTGGCAGCTGATAAAGACTTGTCCCAAATCGTCGGGACATCTTTTCATGTTGGCAGCTGATAAAGACTTGTCCCAAATCGTCGGGATTTTAATACAATTTGGCGCAGATGTAAATCATTTAGAGGTAAATGGTTGGACTGCATTGACGGTTGCTTCTGTCAAATATTCAATATGGAGCAAGCATTGATGTAGACACTTTGATGTTTGCATCCGATCTCGGCCATTTGGCCACAGTAGATTTACTAATAAGTAAAGGAGCAAATGTGAACATGACTGATAACTAGCAGGGTACTGCCCTGATGTTTGCATCCTACAAAGGGCACATTGACATAGTAAGATTGTTAATAAGCTCAGATGCAAGCATGGGTATTGTCAACACTAGTGGCACGACAGCACTGACTATAGCAAGTAAGTATCAGTTTCTATTGTAATTTAATTAACTTTTTTATTTAAATTTCGCGCTTAAAAAATAAATCTGCTTTAAAAATTGGGTCAAAATCTAGAAAAACAAAATGTATACAACCAGTATTTGTAAACGAAAAATTGTGAATAAAATCTGAAGTTCTGAATGCGGGTATAATTTAATGAAAAAGAAAGATATATTAAAGAAATAGACCTATTATAGTTTTTTTTTTAGCTTTTATTTTCACAATGTGAATTGATACTTCTTTTTAAATTGCTTTTCATTAGTGCTAATTTCACGTGTATAGCATGCCCAGAGCGCTATTGTCCCACCTTTTGTGGAACAGTGGGAGGGGGGAGTAGGTACCCGGGAGAAGGTTTCCATGCTGCTCCACAAACGTAACGCTAATTGTGTTGGGATTTGAACTCGAACCTCTAGATAGGAAAGGCAACGCCTCATCTAAACTGTTGCGAGGTCTAGAAAAAATCATTAAAAAAGCATCTAAAATTACACTTACAACATTGCCACATTTAAAGGAGCTTTTTGAACAAAAGTGCCCTAAGAAAAATCAAAAAATCTTGGAAGACAACGGCCACCCGCTCCATCAGAACTACGACAGGTCGTCGCGAAGTGGGCGACTGCTGTCAATTAAAACAAGAACGGAGCGGTACAAAAACTCGTTCGTACCTCACTCGGTCAGACTCTATCACCGCCACTCATTGATCAGCGAACATGAAATGCACCAAGATACCTGTGTGTAGTCGCTGAATGAACTCTTTATGTTGTGTCTGTTGTATTTATGTGTATTTTTCTGTTGTGTTGTCTTTATATGAGAAAAGAGTCCTTGTAATCACAACAAATTTCCGTAAGGATCAATAAAGCAGTCTTAGTCTTAGTCTTAGTCTTAGTCTTTATCGCCACAGATCTGCCACATCACAAAGTATTCTCAAAACGTATTTAACTCTTTCTTCCCGTAATTATTTTCCTAGTTCCGATAGATACATTCATTTTGCTCATTTGTATCTCACTATCCAGTTAGGATTAAACTTTAATAACTTGTTTTGTTTGTTATAATAAAAATTCCTCTTTGAATGCCCCTTCCTAATCCACCTTAGGCAGACCCTACTTCCACTACAGCCCAACATAACCAAACACCCTGTACGGCAGTGCTGAACAACTGAAGAAAACAGCACACTTTTTTTTCCTTGGCACAGTCTGCAAAAGAGCTGACAGCTCAGCAGCAATAAAGCTGGCTAGAAGAAGACGAAGAAGAAGTTATCAGAAAATGTTCTATTTGGAATCGAATTCTAGGGAAATGCATGCTCTTTTTACAGAACACATATTTAAATTTATAAATCCGAAACCAATTTTGTTACATGAGAGTTCAAATCAACGTTGTCATCGTTAATTAGGAGAGAAAGAGTTAAAGGCAAATGGACTTAAAACTAGCGAACATAAAACCAGAGTTGACAAGTTTATAAATGCACTTAATAACGACAAGGAAATATAAAACTTACAGCTCACCTGCACGCAAAATGATTGCAGTAACCAAAAAAAATGTCACAAAACTTTCCTTTTATTTGACACCTGAGAGGTAGAGACAATTGGACCAAACAAACTGGTCAGTTGTCTCTCTTGCCTGCCTTGCGGACTGAGGAGTGACGTCGCATCACGACCCATCAAGACTGTACTATGGGGTAATACACATATACATTACAAGCGTAAACATACACACTACAATTGTATGCTATCTAGCCTACTATCTAGCTAATATGTGCCATCGAAAAAAATGACATTGTATTAATTACTATGTAAAATTAGAAAAATTAAAGAAAGTTACATCATTAGTACAATTTGTAGAACAAAACTTCATTGTTGAATAATACTTTCCATGTATACTTACAAATACATAGTAATAATAATAATAGGAATACCCTATTAGTTTTGTGTTGCCTGTCCGTCCGTCCGTCCGTCTGTGACGTGGCAACGAGCTTTTGGTCTAAACTGCCCACAGGTTGCGACGTCACAGATCAGTGTTGAGGCCTTCTAAAACGATTGGTCTCCGTCCCGTTTAGATCTAAAAACTAGAAAAAAAATATTGAAAATACGATATCATAATATTTTAAATCTTCCAAAGCTCTGATTGAAAAGCTGTTTTTTTTTTCTTTTCTGAAAGCGAAAGGTTTAATTGTTAAAACCTAACTATGCAAGCAGTTGTAGTTTTTTTTCCTCATAAAAATACACAATGTTTAGAACTATTCACTATTAATATTAAAAGATATGGAATACAATATTAATAAGGAAAAATTTTTTTTCAGTATAGTTTAAGCATATTTATGTAAACTTTTTTAAAAATAATTTTATAATAAATTTAATGAGAATATTTTGTCATACATGTTGTGCACATTTTAAATGAAATGTTTTGTTTCAAAAGAGAAAGAATGCATTTAGTATGTAATCTAAGTCGAATATAATTTAAAACAACAATTAGCCCAAAAAGCAGTGTTTCACAAGTACAGTTAAACTATGGGTCCCACCATCTGATAAAGGAATACGATTCTTCCTTGAGGCCTTGATTCAAACCAATTATATCATCATTCAATAACATCAGTTAGGTCAGGCTCCCATTGAAACATCTTCATAGCTATCAGTTCATTGAATGCCTATTAATAATGTAATACTATTATAATAATAAATCTCCATGTCCTGTTGTCAGTAGGACAAACAATACTATCCCCTTCATCTAAAGTCGAAACATGTCCTGCATTTTTATAATACGAATATATATTTATATACACACACAATATGTATTCATTCTTTTCTTTTTAATTTAAAAAAAAAGTTACATGAGATCAGACCGGCAGTTTATGCAACAGAAGACACATTAATTATCAATACATATTTTATGTTTTTAACTTAGTTTGTTACCGCATGCATAAATGTTCAATAAAAATGCAAAATATTAAACTTCCGGACGTTATATAAATCTTATCTTCCTCTTGTTGTTTTTATTTAACTCTTATCATATCTTATATCATACAGACGTTATTAAAAAAAAAAAAAAAAGAAGATGATTACGTCCTTCGCGTCATGCATCTAGTCACGCATGTTAACCGATGGCCTAAATTCTTTATAGCGAATAGTTTTTTAAAAAGTGAAAAGACATCTCTATTTAAAGAAACAAAACGGTTCGCTCTCAAAAGATAATAAGTACTCGTTGAACCAGATCATTGCAAGCTGCAAAATATCATGAAATCGATCTTAACGTGACAGACTGACAAACAGATCACACAAAACTGATAGTTGCTTTTCTCGTTTTTAAATTGGGTTGGGGGGGGGGCTAAAAAAAAGCATAGACTATCAATATTGTATTATATATAAGATAAGATATTGTATACTTACGGTTTATTGTAATATCCTCCTAATTAACACGAAAAGAAAAAAAAATAATCATTTGACAATATTAAATATGCATAGTAATATAATAATAATAAGGCTTGTCTTCGAGTCCAAAGATTAATGAAGAATGCAATATTTACTGTGACTGCGCAGCCCCAGCTGCGACCTGCATATTTTGCCACATGCAGGACAAGCATAACCATTGTCCGCAGGTGGTCGATTTAGATTTTCTTTACGCCATCTGCGTTTGTCCTCGGCAGCGGATTTTCTTTTGGTCTCAAATGTGTATCCCGCTGTTTTCGTGAGTGATCTCCAGCTGTCTCGTTCTGAGGCCGCATGCCACCAGGTGCTCTCTCTTCTATGTCAGCTAAGGATGTTGACGCCTAAGCAGGTCTTTGAAGCGTTTCCGTGGGGCACCTCTCTTACGTCGACCACCTTTTAGCTCACCAAAAAAAAAAGACTCCCTTTAGCATACGTTCGTCTCCCATACGAGATACGTGCCCTGCTCAGCGCAACTGTCGGACTATAAGAAGTCCCTCTATACTGTCCAAGGACATCGCTGTTTGTAGTGCGGGTTTGCCACCGTATGTCCATGTTGGTAGGAAATGACGTGAAGCAGGGCTGTGTACGGGTCAAATGAGGCAGCGATTGCACGAAGGCATCTACATCCGGTTTTGTTCAGACGGCAATGTGTTCAATCTTCGACGTCTACTATCCCATACAAAAACCAAGGAGATGGTCATAACGGAGCTTCTCTATGCCGATGATTGCGCCCTGCTAGCTCGCAATGAACATGATCTCCAGAACGCGATAAACGAATTCGCATACGCTGCCGCCTCTTTCGGTTTATCTATAAACCTCGGGAAAACTGAAGTCATGTTCCAGAACTCACCCACAATGATATTAATATAGATACGTGATAATAGATATACACACGTATTTTTTAAAAAAGCAAATCTTTAATTGTTCCGTTTTATGAAAAAAAATAATAGAGAGTAAAACTAAAATGTTAACATGCATGACTAGATGAATGACTAGATGCATGACTAGATGCATGACTAGATGCATGACGCGAAGAACGTAATCCTCTTCTTGTTTGAAGTAACGTCTGTATTAGGCCTATATAAGGTCGAGCGCCAGACTTCCAAACCATGGAGTCCTTAAGTTCAAAACTCGGTCGATTAATTTCGTTCAGTTGTGTTCTAAGTACTCTCCCTTCTCATTACTAAATGTCTAGCTGACATGTGCTGAAAATAAAAAAAAAGGCCTTTGTGCTAAAGACTTTGCGAACTGGCGACAGAAGTTACAGATCATTGATCCTCTTATCTTATAGATTACAGACGTGTCTTCATAAGAGACTATTATGACGTCCTACGCATTTCATGTGTCCATCTTGTCATGCATGTTAATCAGTGTCAAACTCTGCGCTAAGTCGATGTTTTTCCTGGCTGATTCAGGCAACCCATTCATTCTCTAACGGCACTAGGGAAGTAGGAGCACTTGAAAGAATTGTTTCTAGCATATAGAATAAGAAATCTTTGTGTTTTTGCTGAATATTTAATTAGATTTTTGTTTCTTTTTCTGTGTGCTTTCGCTCTAACATGGGCCTACCCTGGACATACTTCCTAACAAATACCATTATCCTTCTGCCTAACAAATAACATTATCCTGCTGTCTAACAAATAACATTATCCTGCTGCCTAACAAATAACATTATCCTGCTGCCTAACAAATAACATTATCCTGCTGCCTAACAAATAACATTATCCTGCTGACTAACAAATAACATTATCCTGCTGCCTAACAAATAACATTATCCTGCTGACTAACAAATAACATTATCCTGCTGCCTAACAAATAACATTATCCTGCTGACTAACAAATAACATTATCCTGCTGCCTAACAAATAACACTATCCTGCTGGTATCACGTGAAAAAACTGATCGTTATTTGTCAAACTTAAGGGCGTAACAAAGTTTCTTCCAGGAAGCGCAATAAAGATCAGATGGTCTCTGAAAGAGACAGCTGGAGAACTTTACGTAGGCCACGAGACACATTTAAGGCCCAAAAAAGTCCTCACCTAAGTAGAAAACTTTAACAGACCTCTATTGGGCAACAGCTTTGACTGCATTAGTATGTGCAAAATATGCAGGTCACAAATGAGTTCAATTATAAAATGGCTATGAGCAAATTATTTATAGATAATTCCGTTCGAATGTTGAAAGTAATTTTGGAAATAAAATTGTACACGAGAAGAGTCTATAACATAATGAATATGTTCTCGTCCAAGACTTTCTAACCTTTTAGGGGCAACATTGGGACGTATTGAGTTGCCCAAACACCAGAACTTGCCTCTCTTCTATGCTGACCGAGTTCGAATGTTTTACCCTCCACCTACGGGACCCCAATACCGAATAGTTAGTTTGGGTTTACTCCCTTAGACATAGACCTTACTATGACCTATTTAACTTACACCACTAAAATGATGGCGTCACACAGGCCAATAGGATACATAGTGTAGCTGGCAGTACGAAAGCTTGCATTCTAGTTTGTTTCTTTGTTTTTTTTCCGTGTCTTTTTTTTTTTTTGAGTTTTTGATTTGAAACTGTAAAGAAAGAGACAGAGATGAGAAAATTTATTTTAACTAAGAAACTTAACGTGGTTGAGTGGAGGTAAAGTGCTTGGCTTCCCAACCGGGGGTACTGAGTTCGAATCCTAGTGAAGAATGAGATTTCTAATCTCGCGATCTTTTGGGGGCCTTTGAGTCCACCCAGCATTAAGGGTACCAATTTGAAACTGTCTGGTACAGTTGAGCCATAGGCTTTTGAAACTCTAGGCCAATAAAAGCGAACAAGAGCTTCCTTTCACCAGCCTGAATGAACAGTGTCTGGAAGAGGGTCTTACTAGTGTCTATGTTCACACTGTCATTTCCAGTGGCACGGTCTCTCAGGGAGCCACTGCCATTTTCCTATTCTATACCAGGCTAACCAAGGTCTTGGGAGTTGTTTTTTTAATCCCGCACAGTGCAATGGGAATGCTCTCGCGTGCCCTGGTTTATGGGTACATGCAGTGGCGTAGCTAACAATGTGCGGGTGGTGCGGGCAGCACGGGGCATCAAGGGGTGGGGGGCATCAATCTGAGGACAAACTTTCTCAGTAAAACTACACATTGTAATTACATAAACAAAAACAAAACAAATGTATTTGTTTTGGTAATTTGTCATGTTTATATTCTTTCTTGAATTAATTTAAATGTAAGCTGTAGACCAGTTTCAATATATTTTTACCATATTTGTTTCAATATTGAAGGCAACGCACTTTTACACTATTATTTTATTTTAAGCCTTACATGATATAACTGGTGCACTGGTTATGGGTAGGTTTATAAGGTTTTTTTAAGTTACTAATTAGTAAAGGCCCAATCTCTTTCGAGGACCAGCTAGGCGATGGGGTATCTATGAGAAGATTTTCCAACCTAATTGGGATTCGAATTCAAGCCCCCTTGTAAGGTGGCCAAGCCGTAGGGAAGCGGTTTTATCCTCTCAGCCACGCATCACTTGCTCAGAGAGAACTTGAAATTTGTCTGTGACAATCCAACAATAATGACAACAATGCTCAAGATTTAAATAAACAAGAGAGGAAAATGTGGAGAGATTATGTGTAGAGAATCTTGGACATCATGCGTTTTCTCTTAAAACAGAATCTGGCACTCCGTGGGCATTGCAAACGAGTTGAAGAAGAATTGGCAGCACAAAAACATAGAAATATCCTGGAGTGAAATTACTATCCAAGTATGATCCAATGAAGAGAGACAGAATATGTACATTTTCCAAACAAAATAAAAGCGAATTAATTGTAAGATAAGTGCTCACTAAAACCATACAGAAAGTTTAAAAAGCAAATATTTCTCGATTATTTTCCGCAGTACACCTAAAATCTGGATCCAAATTTTATAGAACATTGTCGCGCTGAGCCTCAAAGACGTATTGGGCACACAAAAAAATGCCAGGCGAAAAAGAAAAAGAAGATTTTCTATCAACACACAAGAAAGAGCTACTGATGGATTTACCTCCCTTGGAACGTATTATTAATAAGAACAAGCAATAAAAAAAGAAATAAGCAGGTAATCATTAGCTATTACCTCTAGTCCTGCATTCTGTTAAGACTTAAGTAAACATCAATTCTCTACTTCATTGTGTTAGAAGTATGCATCCGATGGTGTGCATCTTTTGTACTTTGAGGGCAGTGTATACGCGCTCTTGACAAGATGGCTGCTCCCTGTTTACAGTTATCATAGATGAGTTAAATTTTCGTTTTGTTGTATATAAACCAAATAAAATTCCTTTAAAAAGCTATTCAACTAATAAACTAATATCTTTAAATTATAGATTTAACTTAATTTAGCATTATTTCCACTAATTAATTCAAATTAACAACTCTTAGTTTAGGTATTTTTATATTCTTAGATTTTAGATCTAGTCAGTCTTAGACTTAGACTTTAATTAAGGCCTTAGATCTACTAATCATCTACAAATACTACTAATTATAAACTAATAGTAATACTCTATATAGTTAGTTAAAGTTAGTTAAACACATAAATATATTGATCTACAATTAGATCTAGATCTTGAATTAGATCTGGATCTAGTCTAGGTCTATATTTTGAATAAACCATTTGATTGTCATTGTAAATTAGCTATCACTTTAGACTTAGCTTAGGCCATCTTAGGCATTTTTATGATTGATGATTTCTCAAAAGGTTTAGATAATAGTGAACAAATAGATGCTATCTTACTAGATTTTTCCAAGGCTTTTGACAAAGTTCACCACCATAGTTTGCTTAAAAAATTAAAATATTTCGGCATTAACGGTCCACTGTATCAGTGGATTAAAGATTTTCTGATAGGGAGAGAACAAACTGTAATAATAAATGGCTCTAAATCAACACCAATAACAGTAAACTCAGGTGTACCTCAAGGAACAGTCTTGGGTCCACTACTATTTTTAATTTACATAAATGATTTACCAAATTGCATTAGTTCAGGAACAAAAGTCAGATTATTTGCAGACGATTGCATAATATATAGAACAATAAAAACAAAACAAGACACAGATATTTTACAAAGAGAATTAGATGAATTACAGAAATGGGAATCAAATTGGAGCATGTCTTTCCACCCAGAAAAATGTCAGTTGTTAAGAGTAACAAAAAAAATTAAACAAATTAATTCCACTTATCTTATTCATGGCAAACCAGTAACACAGACTAAAAACTCAAAATACCTAGGTGTTATAATAAATGAAAAACTGTCATGGAATCCACATATTGATGAAACTATAAAAAAATCCAACAAAGCATTAGGGTTTATTAAAAGAAATTTCTATAAATCAAATAAGAACATAAAACTAAAATGTTATTTAACCTTGGTTAGGCCAATAATAGAATATGCATCCACCGTGTGGGACCCCTCAACTCAAGAAAACATTAAGAAACTGGAACAAACACAAAATAGAGCAGTGAGATTCATAACAAACGAATATTCACATTTGACTAGGGTAACACCATTAATAAAATCACTAAATTTAGAAAGCCTTCAGGACAGAAGACTCAAAAGTAAAGTAGCAATTATACATAAAACACTGAACCATAATCTTCAAATACAAAAACAAAATTTAATAAAATACTCTGAAAGACACAAAAATAAAGGCACATTCCTCGTCCCATATGCTAGGACAAATTTGTACAAATACTCCTTCTTCCCTAGTGCTATTAGAGCATGGAATGGGTTGCCTGAGCTAGCCAGAAAAACCAGTGACTTGGCAGAATTTAAGTCATTGGTTAATATGCATGACTAAATGCATGACGCGTAGGACGTAATCATCTTCTTTTTTGAAGTAACGTCTGTATTATATAAGATAAGAAGATAAGATATTAATCATATCAGCAAAATGCACAATGACCGACCATCTTTACTTTCCCCCAACTAATGTCAAGTACTCATTAGATATGGGTGGACTCAGAGGCGCCCAAGAATGCCGAAATAAAAAATTCCAGTTTGGAAGCCAAGCACTTTACTGCTCAGCCACCACGCCTCCATGTCATAGAATATCTAGTATTTAAACAAAACATGATAAATAAATGATAGTTATCTAGTTTATAAAAGGCCTTGCAAAGTGTGCTTAGTTGCCTCTTGAGTTACCAGCTTGACCACTTGACCTGTGTTGTGAATAGTATTTTTTCTGTTAGTGGTCATGTGTTATGGGGTACTCGGAGAAGTGTGCCCTGCTCTGGAGATCTTTGGGCTAAGTATATCTTTAGTATGATTGTATTTTGTGTCATGTATAATTATTAGTGGATATAGCTGTCACAGCCTGGTTTTGTTATAGGCGTGATGACGCGAATGTCTCTGTGTTGTAGATACTCTTTGCTGATAACTAAATACTTTCACTCGCGCACTAGATTTGCCAGTGCGTGAGAACACTAATATACTAAACTCTCCAATGACAACATTTACAATTATTAATAAACACTCTGGTAGCAGACATGGATTTTATTACACACTAATAATAAATCATGAAATATATTGGCGACTTCTGCCATCACAAAATACATCCAAGAAAATTAGTCCTGAATACAAATCAATTCAATGACACTCTACTTGTACATTAATATCCAAAACACTCCTCTCTTACCAAAGTCTAAAAATCAACTGAGATATCCACCTCGTGGTCAGTCCCCGACCAGGAAAACAAAAATCTCGTGCAAATCATGCACGGAATGGTTCAGTGATTACTAGTCACAAAATATTACAGGGGTTCTAAAACTGACGTGACAATAGCCTTCAATGATTTCCAGGCAGTATATTTTTACCCTGATGTTCTGCATCCTGGGGTACTCCCAAACGTGACATATTTTTGTAACCTTTTTCTGAGGGATTCAACCTGTATTGAATCATCAGATGGACTTAAACATATTTTTATAGCCTTGTCTCTGAGGGATTCAACCTGTATTGAATCATCAGATGGGCTTTACCAAACGGATGTCTATAGGTGGGATTCTATGAAGCTTGTATGCTCACAGATTTCCCTGAAGCCTATAGTCCATCATGACCCTTTTGTTTTGTTTTTTGGCTAAAAGTGGCTAGTGTCAGCCTGAAGCCTGTAACCCCAGAATGGTCAATAGTGGTCATGTGTTGACCTGAGGCCTGTGACCTTTATTTTTGATAACCAGAATGTGACGATAATGTGACATATGACAAAGGCTGTGTGCCATATTATTTTTGAGTATCTTTTGTTTACTTTTTGTTGTGTCGGCCTGTGAGTTGATGGCCATGTATTTACACATTTATTTTACTTATGTGAATGTGTATTCTCCAGAATGTGACGATAATGTGACATATGACAAGGGCTGTGTGCCATATTATTTTTGAGTATCTTTTGTTTACTTTTTGTTGTGTCGGCCTGTGAGTTGATGGCCATGTATTTACACATTTATTTTACTCATATAAATGTGTATTCTCCAGAATGTGACGATAATGTGACATATGACAAGGGCTGTGTGCCATATTATTTTTGAGTATCTTTTGTTTATTTTTTGTTGTGTCTGCCAGTGGAATGATGGCCATGTATTTACACATTTATTTTACTCATGTAAATAAACTTTGTACATATGTTTACCTGCGACTTTGTAAAGTCTTTTGTTGCATACATTAGTTGAATTGTATACCTGGAGGTTATACCTAATAACCTAGGCAGTACAAGAAGGGACCAGTACACCTCTGGACGAACGTGCCAGCACACTTTTAACACTGACTTTTTGATCTAAATACCTAAATCTAGCTATAATTCTAATTGAATATTTTTAGCTATACCCGCTAATAGGTAAATTAATTAATCAAAATTTTGTTATATTGAGTGGGGTGCTCTTTTAGAATCAATCCCCATTAATTTGTAACATGGGGTACTCTTACAAGCAACCTCATTTTCATTTGTAACATGGAGGCTCATCCTCTCATATGTAACAGAAGGATTAAAAGAAGTTTGTTAATTATTAGTGATAGAGAAAACATCAATGAATCTTGTAAGACTGCCACAATGCGTATAGCAGCTGTTTTGGTTATTCTCTATAAATAAAATAACAACAGGAATTAAGGAATATTTGCCTGAGCTTTCTGTGGCATTCTACGTCTCGAGAGACGATCTTTTCCTTTTGCAACTTCTTGTGTGACTAAAGAGGCCAATCCTTGATACACAGCTGCGATCGCAGGTTGGGCATATATAATCACCAGGCGCCGTTGCATTTTCACCCTTCTTTCTGCTTCTGTTGTGTATGACATCTGCAATCCGTGACCCTTTCCTTTATGCTCTCTCTCCATATGATCTGTCCAATGCCACCTCTTCCCAGTTGCCAGTGTCGATTTTGAAGAGCTTCATATCGCCTTTGCATACATCCGCATAACGTAAAAGTGGGCGACCAGCGGCTCTCCTGCCTTCTATCAGATCGCCATACAGGATGTCCCGTGGAAGTCGACCTACTGGCATTCTACGAACGTGGCCAAGCCAGCCAAAGGCGTCTGCTGCTGATAACAGAGCGGATGTCCTGGCACCCTGGTCTTCGTAGCACTTCCTCATTGGTTATCTTATCTTGCCACCTTATTTTAAAGATCCGCCTTAGGCATCGGAGGTGGAAGACATTCAGCTTTTTTTTCCTGCCATGTAATTGAACAGCTACGCATATAAACAGTGCTTGTCAAGCCTTGGGGGCTCACTCTCTTAAACACCGAGCCTAGTTCTAGGATTCCCCTGCCCCTCCTGCTAATCTACATCACTGTGCAAAGTCAACCGCTACCCAGTGTTTTTTCCAGGACCACAGAAACAGCCTTCTAAAATTACCAGTAAAATCTCGCACGCCTCTCTCTCTCTCTCTTTCTCTCTCCCTCTCCTCTCTCTCTCTCCCTCTCCTCTCTTTCTCTCTCTTTCTCTCTCTCTCTCTATATATATATAGTGAATAGATTCAATCTTCTAAAGCTAACAATTTCTGTGTGCTTATGTAGCCAAGCTAGTATATTTCTGTGATGCCGGTACCAACACCATTGAAGTCATGAGCACAGACGGAAGCAACAGACGGGTTTTATTAACTGACTACAGTTCTAGCTTTGATGCTCTGACCATCACGTCAAAATCTATTTTTTACTCAGACAAGAATAAAAGGTAACCTTACACTTTATAACTAAATTTAAACACAGCGAAGCATGAACAATACAGTTTCATATGAGATGCTACTTTGTAATTTAATGTGATATGTCTACACAAATATTGATTTACACAAATATGAATTTACGCAAATATAGATTTACACAAATATTCAAACAGATGACAACCAAATAATGCAGCTTAATTAACCTAAATCATTTTTCTCTCTAGGAGTATCATGCGCCTGAACCGTGACGGCACTAACCACAAATCTGCTGGTCCACCTGACTTCTCTCAAGTTACTGGACTTTACGCTTTTGACAGCATTCTAAATTAAATCTACCTTAGGCCTACTGTATACTATAACTTGTACTACAAGAGAGATATTGTTAGTTAAGTGTTATATGAAATAAAATTGATGAAACCAATTAGCATGCTTTAAGTATTGAAGAATATTATATTGTTATAAACCTGGTGGTGAGACAGATGGGGGGGGGGGGGGGAATGCTGTGTTTGTTTTTAGCCTACCCAAATCTCCCCAGGCCAGCACTGGACAAGCGGTCAACCGTGACGAGTGACAGTACACGCCAGTTCAGCAGGACTTGCGTTGTAAATATTACGCACGCAGGTCACGGCGAATGTAATCAAGTGAGTGGTCAAGCGACGTTCTATCTGGTTCTAGAAGACCAGTAGGGACCCTATATAAGAGCGAGTGTGTGAGTCAAGACACTTTCCGTACCCTCGCTATGTGACCAGTACGAGACGAAGTCAGTCCGGAGAGAGGCTTGGTTTTTGGACAGTCAGTGTAATGTTGTTGCCAACTGTACGGTATTTGTGATGTATTTGAAATGAAACTGACTGATACTTTGGAGCCCTAAGTTGTGAGGTTCTTTAAAATCATTGTGTCGTTTGGTGCAGTTCGCAGAGGGTCTGGATAGTGGATAAAGTTACAACATCCTTTCCCAAACTTCCCGCAGGAGTGTCCGAACCCTGGACCATAGAGACGTGGGCACTCCACGGAAGGTTCCTTGCTTTGTTACATTGACAGTCATGTCATTAAATTTGTAATAGATCGAGACAATAATAAACCTGTGCGATAAGAAATATTTTTAGCAATATTTTTTTTGTATAGCACTATTTCTCAATACGCTATGAGCCTATCACTTATATGGACCAGTTGAGAAGTAAGGGTTGGGAAAAGAAAGAGATATCTTGGTCAATTTTTACCGTAATTGGTTTTTAAAAGCATTAAAAAAAATAAGAAAAGTAGAAGGGGAAAGAACAAAAATATGAAACCTAAAGCTTAGAAATGAGACGTTGATTATGTCCCCTACGCGTCATACATCTAGTCATGATATTAAATTCTGCCAAGTCACTGGTTTTCCTGGCTGGCTCAGGCAACCCATTCCATGCTCAAATAGCCCTAGGTTTTCAAACCTGCCATATCACTAGAAAAGTCTAAGTGGGCACTGTTGAGAGGACTACAACAAACTATGTTTCCCATTAAAGAAGTTCGACCCTGGCAGTGTCAGAAAATGAAAATGTGTTTATTTCTGCAATAATAATATTACCTTTATTAGTATGAAGGAAAAAGTTTTTAACGAACACAGTAATACGACAGTACAAATGAAATGTACATTTATACCACAATTCATATTTTATATGTAGTGTTACCAGACACATGCACGCATGTAGGAAGACAGATGGGGAGGACAAAGCCTTACAAAAGAGGACAATGGGAGGACAAAACCTTACAAACGAGGACAATGGGAGGACAAAACCTTATAAAAAGGACAAATGGGACGACAAAACCTTACAAAGGAGGACAATGGGAGGACAAAACCTTACAAAGGAGGACAATGGGAGGACAAAACCTTACAAAGGAGGACAATGGGAGGACAAAACCTTACAAAAAGGACAAAGCCTTACAAAGGAAGACAAAAAAAAAAAAGTAAATTTTCTCAAAACATTGTCACTACTAAATAATAACCATAAGATAAACATGCAGCCAGAGAGTAGAATGTTTAGACTGAGAAGAAAATGAAGAAAAAATTGATGAAACTCAATAACGAGGACACACAACACAACTTAAAAACGACCAGTCCCTGCCAATATAGGGCCTAGGTTTCGACTATCATCAAATTCTTTTTTTAACCTTTCTCCTTCAAAGACTGTACTCTGGAGCTGCTGATAGGGTGGGTCATAAAATTTTTTTTTTTAGTTGCATATGTGAGACATGTGTAGAAAGATGCCCCATAGCATCCAGATGAAGAGTTAAAAAACAATTTTCCAAAAAAACAATGTCTACTACCTGCAACTTTAAAGTTTATAATCCCATAGTAACAAGAAAAAGTCAACATAACGTAAAATCAAGCAATATTTATCATTTCACAAAAACTTGATTTTGATACAACAGAAGGTAACTGATTCCTGGATTGTATACACTGCAACACCATTCCATGACGTGCGGTATGTCCAATAACCCTGGAAGTGGTTGCTGATACGTCTCGCACAACTCGTTCAACGGGCTGAGAATGACATAATATACCACGGACTGATGAAGCAGAGAAGTTGTCAAGGTCGTCATTGGAAACCATTGATAGGAGTGGTGGTGGGGTGACTGTTGTTGTATCCCAAGAAATCATATCCATGTATGACGATGCAGATGGATTCAAATCGATCGACTTTTTATCAAAAAGTCGAATGTTATTCTGGGAATGTATTCGTGCATGAACTATCTTCTCGTGTGCGATTTTCCTAACAGATTGATCTTCATCGAGAATACCGGCAAGGAGAATGTTCTCAGGGTGGGCGAAGTAAGCATTGTTCTGTAAAACTGGCTTCACGATATCCCAATCATCAGGACCCAGTTCAAAACATAGTTTCATAAGATGGAAAAAATTCTGAGCACCATCGTAACATTCTGAATGAAGCTTTATATAAAACCAAGAAGGTGCATAAACGTTTACAACAAATCTGACAATTCTGTATAAAGATGATGTACAATTGGATGAAGACATATAAAACCGTAAGATCCGGTTTGCCGTTGTTAACCATCTTGCATGGTTAAGATTTCCTGGCATACAATTTTGAAGAAATTGTTTGTTTTCAGTTCCAATGATACCGTTCTGAACTGCTAAGCAACTTCGTAGTAGATACATTTGATCAGTACTAAGATCTTTCTTCACATCATCGGCAATGTCAACAACTTTTCCGGGAACTGTTTTGAAATTCATGAGAGGTAAATCTTTGGGATCAAAGTCTAAGGAACTCATGATTTTACCGGTTGACGTACTTGGACCTGTTGTGCGTCCGCCGTCAACCACAGAAAAGTATTTTCTTAGAGGAAGTTTATTTGTATGCAATAAACAAATGAGCCACTGTAGTGGCCTTCCAACATGTCGTTCTACCTCAGGAATCACTCCATTTGTCTTACCAGTGTTGATGACTGTACCATCACAAACTATAGCTAACAAGGTTTCCATGGATTCGGTGTGGGTGATAACTGACAAAAGTTCTTTGGCAATATCACTTGATTTGCTGCTGTCCGGCACAACATGATCTACGTACTGTCCACCAGGATAAGAGACTACGACATAATGTTCTTCTTTAATTGATCTCCTGTTACATCCTGTACCTGTCCTAACCACTGTTACATCCTGCTTGCCATCAAATCCCATACATTTTAATTGTCTTACATCATCCGAATGTCTATTTATTTCTTTCTGTCTCCAAACTTTTCTCTGTCTGCGAAGTTTTGCTGGATCTACGCATGATTCTGCAGTCAGAAGATTTAGATCTTTCAGCAAAGAGTTGACAATTAGGCAGGCATCCCTGTTACTAACTTTACACCTCTCCAGAGATCTACACAATTCAGGATATTGTAAAGTATTTCGTACTGCTTTCATTTCCTCGTCACTGCTTGTTATCATATCATCAATATCATCACTATGTACAACATCATCATCATCATTATCATCATAGTCATTGTGCATGCCGTTTACATCAGAAGGAGCACAACAACACAAATGTGGGTTACCAAATATCAAGTGTTCAGTAGAACTCCTTGTGGCCATGTTCAATGTTCAAATAAATGTTGCTGTTCAAATACAATCCTGTTGTACAAGTATCGATGAATAATTCAAGATATGAATCAATATTAGTAACTTTACAATAAATTCCAGTTATTGTTTAACTCAAATTCACTGTTATTGAATACTAGAGATCTGAAACACACCAAAATGCAAAGTTTAAAAATGAGTAAGTCACAATTTAAAGCATAAATTATAATGAAATAGACAAAATAGGCGTTTTTACTACACAGTCACAGCAGGGTGAGACAAAACTAAAAGTTGCAGCATGTAGACGATTTCAGAAATTTTTTTGCAAATTACTTATTGAATACTTAATACATTATGCAACTTTTCCATGATGTCTTAAGAAAAAATTTTTTTATGACCCACCCTAACTGCTGCTATCAGGCATGTATATGTGACATGGCAAGTTTAGTAATAATTTATTTTTTTCACCATTAAAGCTCGGAACTTGACTGTTGTTAATACGTTAATAACTGAACATGATCTTTTTTTAAATGAAATTTATCAGAGAATTAAAGGCTTGACAATATTATTTATCACATTTCTCCAAGCGACTGAAAGCAGTAGTTTATCAAGCCTCCGTGTACATTTTATTTATTCGTACCTTGAGAGTCAAAGGAAAGACACATTTTTCTTTCGATTCATTTCTACTCCTGCTTCCCTAGTGCTATTAGAGCATAGAATGGGTTGCCTGAATCAGCCAGAAAAACCAGTGATTTGGCAGAATTTAAGTCATTGGTTAATATGCATGACTAAATGCATGACGCGTAGGACGTAATCATCTTCTTTTTTGAAGTAACGTCTGTATTATATAAGATAAGATAAGATACTGTGGGTTGATGAAGCCTAGCAATTTCTTCATGAAAATAAGTTCCCGGGAAATGCAAAAGAAATAATCCCTGCGCTTGATGAATAACATGTTTCTTTTAAACAGCTTTAAATATGGTGCAGAGTGTTCCGATCCTTAATTCTTATTTATCTTTCTGTTTTTATAAATGAGTTTACGTGTTTAAATCAGGTATATAGAAGTTTGAATTCATGGATACACTTTAAATCAACAAGAAAGAAAAAGTCGGGCAGAGGACACGATGCCGACAGGGCCAAAGGCAAACTAGGCAGCGGCCTAGGGCCTCCGATTCGTGGGGGCCTCGTACAGGGCTCGAAACAATTTTTTAAAGAGGAAAAATAGCGAAACATGTGCCCAATGTTTTTGTTTTAGTGCACTAGGCTGACTAAATTTTAAATAAATTGCGTAACTTTATTTTTTCCCAGTTTTTATTAATTTATTTTTCTATTTAATTTGGGGCCACCAAATTCTTCGTATAGGGCCTCCAATCATCTAAGGCCGGTCCTGATACCGAAATGGAGAATGTCACCGGACGTCTGTTAAAACTACTTACGATTGAAATTTTAGTCCTAATTCTGCCTTTAATCATTAAAAACATGCAATTTTCTTACGAGACTAATGATATAAGCCAGCAAGATCAATATTTTCCTTTTCCTGGTATCTGATACCCAACAGTTTCTTGTAGCATTTACTTTCAAAATCTTGAAGTCTTCTATAATCTTTAGCGATCAGTTATCATATGGGACAGGGGTTTTCAACCTGTGAGTCGCGACCCCCTAGGGCGGCCTAGGGAGTCGATTGACGATTTGCCAGGGGTCGCCTAAGACCATCGAAAAAAAGGATTGTTTTTGTCCATTCTTCTATGGTGTGTGTGTGTTTGGGGGGGGTCGAGGCAGAGTAGGGGATTTTAAAAAGGGGTCGCAGTGCTTAAAAGGTTGAGAACCGCTGATATAGGAGAACAGAGAACAGAAATCAGTTCTAATTTAAAAACTTAAAACTTATTAAATTGAATAGAAATCATAAAGAATTAATCGAAGAAAAATACTTCACACTCTAGACTGATTTATTTTTTTGTGGTGGCTTAGTGGTAAAGCGCTTGGCTTGCGAGCTGGGGGTCCCGGGTTTGAATCCTGGTGAAGACTGGGATTTTTTTAAATATCGGGATCTCCGACTTCACCCGGCTCTAATGGGTACCTAACATTAGTTGGGGAAAAGTAAAGGCGGTTGGTCGTTGTGCTGGCCAGATGACACCCTAGTTAAATTGAGCCACAGAAAATACTCGCCCTTCACATCATCTGCCCTATAGATCGAAAGGTCTGAAAAGGTGGGGGATCTTTCCTTTTACAAATCAAGACTTGAACACACACATTTCTAGCACTTGGCACTTTCTCGAGACCATCACGTAGACTCAAGTGTAAAAGTGTAACAAAATAAAACTGTGGTAATGTAATGAATTTATTTAGACTATTTTTATAGTATGACATCATGGAACTATAGACTTGAATCTAGCGAGTTAATCGTATAAAAAAAAAAGCGATGTTTCTTCTGTTTCCTAGTACAAGTGTGATTATACCAGGGTTAAGTGGAACAATAGGACATCTTGAACTTATCAAAAGTCTACTTGGCGACTTTCTTAAACAGAAGGCGGTTTTCCCACAGTCATTAAAATACTTGCCTGTATAGGTTATGTAAAAGGAAATGTCATGTTTTAAAGTTGTCTTCATGTGGGATAGAAGCATGCCGTGTGGGTAGTCTTAGCAAAGTTAAAATATATTTTTAATTTAAAACAGCTATCAAAGAAAAAAGTATAATAGAATTAAAATATATGTATATAAATATTACAATACAGTAATGAACGTAACAAAAATATTGTTGTTTAATTACGAATGCGTATACAGATCTATAGCCTAAAAATCGTTTTGATGCTGGATTTTTACAAGTCACTTACCTCCCTTTACACATTCGATTCATAAGTGTTATGACCCGATATTGCAAAATTTTATCTAACTCCAGTTTATATTAGCTTGTTTTATGATAATATAGAAGTAATAGAAATGTAACTATTTTCTCACTTCTGCAGGTTATTTACTTTTATTGCTTTGGTTTCATTTATGGAGAGGTAAGAGCGTTTATAATTATGAATTCATTCCCTTGTTAATTAATCAAAATAAGAAACGAAATTTTGTACATATTTTCTTAAAAAAGATTTCTTTATATTAAAAAAACGAGTTTTTAACTCAAAAATGAAGTTTTGAATTTCATACTTATATGACTTGTTTTGGAAAAGTCTACATATCGGTAAAATCAATGATTTATAAAAAAAAAAAAGAAAAAAGAATATACACAGATTTCATTTACTTTCGTACAGCTGTAGCATACAATAATATATATATATATATATATATATATATATATATATATATATATATATATATTTACAGTAAAGTCACTAACATGTTTGCAGTGTACTTCGTACCAGCCTTATTGTAACAATTCTGTTACATGTGGAGAGCATGAGGTCAGTGACATTTGTTACATGTTGGTTTTTTCTTTTTTGCTTGTCGAATTGATGATGATGCTTAACTTTTTAGACAATGTGGGATAAATTGGTGCACAATAATAAAGCTTGTCTTCAAGTCCGAAGATTGACGAGGAGTGCAGTATTTCCACATGACTACGCAGCCCCAGCTGTGACCTTTGATTAATGAGAAGTGCAGTATTTCAAATTGCTACGCAGCCCCAGCTGTGACCTATGATTAACTAGGAGCGCAATATTTCACATGACTACGCAGCCCCCAGCTGGTGACCTATGATTAATGAGGAGTGCAGTATTTCACATGACTACACATCCCCCAGCTGTGACCTATGATTAATGAGGAGTGCAGTATTTCACATGACTACGCAGTCCCAGCTGTGACCTTTGATTAATGAGGAGTGTAAAAAATATTTCACATGACTACGCAGCTCCCAGCTGTGGCCTTTGATTAACGAGGAGTGTAGTATTTCACATGACTACGCAACCCCAGCTGTGACCTTTGATTAATGAGACGTGCAGTATTTCACATGACTACGCAGCCCCCAGCTGTGACATGCATAATACTCTTTTGTCCTAAATAAATCAATCATCCGTTTAACATTGGGCTTGTGGGTGTGCTGTGAGATAGTGGTAGCAACCAAAGTTATCAACTCCTTTCAATCAGAAGCCATCCGTCAGAGTACCAAGAGACAGAACGGCTACGTACACATGCTCCGCAAGTCAACACATTCTTTTTTAATAATCTAAAAATTCATTTTGATCGTTGTGAAAAACTTTTGGAATGTTTTGTTTTGTTTTCTATTTTCGTATGCTCCCACAGAATCAAAAGGTTATTACATCCTTAGCCCTTACCACCCGCGGGGGCGCTAGTTGCTGGGTTCAGACCCTGGGAGATGTGGAGGACAGGCTTATATAGAATAGATTATGGTTACTAAAAATTAAGAATTGATTTACAAACTTGGTCGAATGTGTTATGAATAATTTGTGTGGGATCACAATTCGACTGATCCAACTTTTTTTTTGCCTGGTTTTGTGCCTTCTTTTGCTTATTTTTGCTCTATTTTGCCTGGTTTTGCACCCTCTTTTGCTTGTTTTTTTTTCTCTTTTTGTTTATTCTCATACCTTATTTTGCGGGGATTCTCGTACCTTCTTTTGCTTGGTTTTGAACTTTTTTTGCCTGCTTTTGTACCTTGATGATATTACATTTATTTTCTTTTAATGTTTTGTATTTGCTTAAATAGACAAGGCTGTATGTTATAGAATATATGTGCGTCTTCTTGCTAAAACCAAGAGAATAGCTGAAAGTATGGCCTGGTTGTGTAGACTAAATAGATTCTGATGAAATCACGAGTTGGTCTGTCGTAGTTTAAGTTAATAAATAATTGTGTGAAAGTTGAAGGGGAGAGAACTAGGGAGAGATAAGTTAGACAGAAAGACGTTAATTTAAAATGAGTTATAGCTCTTGTTTGAAGTCTCAATTTTAGCTTTTTACACCTTTTGTGAAGTTAAAACCTGTTGTATATTTATAAATAAAAGTTATACTCAAATGTGTATAAAACGAAGTCTGTTCAACAGTGGCGTAGCTAGCGTGGGGGAGGAGGAGGAGCATTTGAAAATCCCCTTGGGCCTCCATTTGAGGGGGCCCCGAATGAATGTTTTTACATTAAAAAATAAAATTAAATATCGGCCCCCCAAATAGGTTAAACCCCCCGGGAGTCCCCAAACGATGGAAAATTTCTAGCTACGCCCCTGCTGTTCAAGTTTAATTTTCTACACAGTTTTAATTGTGCGAGCTGTTTGGAACTACAAACCAACTAACTTTTTCTTTACATTGCGTTCTCATGAGGTCAAATTAAGTTTTTTTGAATCTGTTCAATTAAAGTGCAGTAGTCTGACTCTAGATTAAACCTAACAGTTTCCTCAAGAATAAAAATGTGTATATCATTTTCAGGTGTGCTACACCCATACCACCAATGTCAACTCACGAATACAATATGACATGGGCTGCGCCAAGCAAGACGTAGGTAGCTCATTCTTTACATTCGATTTATCTGAACTGTAATCATGAAATATGTTCGTTGACAACGGAAACAATTTTTAAATCTATATTAAATCTATATATTTCATTCTCTTCTTCCCTCAAGAGATTGGACGAGAAGAAGAAGTAAAGAAAAGATCACTCTCTTATTACTGCAATTTTTTTTTGAGTTTGCAAAAGATTTTAGCGATTTCCGGATATTTCCATGACATTTTCGTATATTTTGTTATAAGTTATAAAATGGTTTAATTTAATAATTTACACCTAGAATTAGCGCGGGTCCTTTGAAAGTGCCGGGCACACTGCGGGTCACATAGGGGCCTAAGGCTGGCCCTGCAAAATAACGGTGTATGCTACGCCGTGGGTCGACTAATAGATTGTATTTAAGCTCCAAATCTCATGCTACAGCTAAAAATAGAACTGCCTGCACAATAAAAGAAACATCGATTTCATTCCTAAAGATGTCCATAGGACGGTACCGCTGCAGACAGTGGACATTGTTAAAGGGACTAAATGGGATTTTCATTCTCTCTAATGAATGTCGACCCTGACAGTGCCAGACGATAAAAATAATCTTAATAATAATCTTTCAATACTTGGGGAAATTCGTCTTATGAATGTTCAATACACATATATTACATGATGAGAGCAAACTTTTATCCAGGGGAAGGTTTTCCGTGCTTCCTTTAGGCTCTCAGTAAACACAACTCTGCTCAAGTCGGGTGTCGAACCTCAATCTCCCTTGATAGGTAGCCGAGCCAATCCCAAGCGTACTTAGCCTCTCGACCACACATCCCACGTTTAACCTGTTTAAGCTATGTAAGTGCTTTGACTATCACTCTAGCATTGATAATGGAATTAGATAATCTCATTAAATAAACGTTTCGTGCCACACTTGCCTCTGAACATAATAAGTGAAATTTAAACGAGGCAGGTAATTTTGTTGAATTGAAATTTCACTAAATTTTAGCATCTCATACATTTTTGACGAGGTTTGTTTTATATCTTTTTTTTTTTTCTATTTATTTTTTTATATATTCATTTATTTTTGTAATTTTTTTATTTTTTTTAAATTTATTTGTTTTTATTTATTTATTTATGTGCTTGTGTCGACGACGACCCAGTTCTGTCAACATTACAACACTGAGAACGACCTGTTAGTTGGTAAACGCGATACAGAGACAGAAACAAGAAACAAGAGGGATAACTTGTGCCTCAAGTGCTGCCATTGGAATGATTGCAATACTCGGCTTTGTTCTGATACAAGTAAGAGTCTATCAACTTTTTAAAAAAATTTTCAACTGCATGCTAACAGACTATTTTACTGTATAGAGATGAAGATCAATTTATCTGATTGAAATCTAAAATTAGCGAAATACAAATTTATCTCCTCAGCGGCGTCACTAGGGTTAGTGTCACACGGTGCGGTCCTCCTATTTCGCACCTCTTATTCACGCTACTGCATATTTAGAAGCTTCAGAGAGAGAGAGAGAGAGAGAGAGAGAAAGAATATATATCGGTGGGTAAAGAGTCGAGTCGAACTACTGTTCATTGGTTACCTAGAAATTAGAAAAAGCAATAATGTTAATTCTAAATTAATTTGTTGAACAGAATTTGTGCGTGCCGGACAGTTCTACATAGTAACAGACCACTCTGGAAAAAAAAGTTTTTTTTTATAGCTTTTATATAGCGTCACTTTTATGCTTATAGCATGCTCAGAACGCTATGGTCCAATCTCATTTGTGGACCAGTTGGGGGACGGGGTATCTGGGAGAAGTTTTTCCGTGCTGCCTTTAGGCGCTCAGTAAACACAACTCTGCTCAAGTCGGGTATGGAACCTCAATCTCCCTTGATAGGTAGCCCAGCCAAGCTCAAGCGTACTTAGCCTCTCGACCACACATCCCACGTTTAACCTGTTTAAGCTATGTAAGTGCTTTGACCTTCACTCTAGCATCGATAATAGAATAAATAAAGCTTTTTTTTTTACACATCTTTAAAGCGATTTATTAGCAGAGTGGAGCATCACTGTCGTTCTGTCATAATTCTGTCATAGTTCTGTCATAGTTCTGTCATAGTTCTGTCATAGTTTAGTCGTGTCTTAAAAAAAAAAAAGTCTTCTCCTCGGATTTCCATGGGCTTCTCTTCATTGATAATTTATCATGGAAATATAAAAAATCGTATCTTCGAGGCTACAATGTCAAGTCTATATTTGAATGAATCATTTGCGCATTTCACAGCCAACACTGACCTACAATTACGACTAAGAGATGGACAAAACAGATACGAGGGAACAGTGGAAGTGTTTCACAAAAATAATTGGGGATTTGTCTGCGATGATGGATGGTCTCGGCTTGAAGCCGAAGTGGTCTGTCACATGCTGGGGTATCAAAGGTAAAACTATTGTTTTCATGTAGCCAAAATACAGTCAAATCTGGTTCATCGGAACAAGTAGGGACGCATACGTTTCGGCACAAACATATACTATATTTCAAGACTTGATGTGCTATCATTTATGTAACATAATCAATGCTTGTTAATCTTTTACTGTGCTATATACACGTATAGTGTACATGCAAATAGAAACTACTCTTGCTGACTAAACTTAATTCATAAAAAAAAAAAATGCAAGTTATTTTTTTTTAACGCTCTATAACACAATTTATTGGTACTGAGAATACAAAGTATAATTTAAAACAAAACAAGCCAAATATATTTTTAAAATTAAAAAAAAGTTTTCTAATCGAAATTACCGCATAATCACCATGTATCTCAATACTGCAGGGATAATCTCCCTTTTTCTATGTCTGACTCTTATTCTTTTTCCTGGTATAAAGATCCATAGAGTTTGAGTTTTCGTTTTTTACACTAGTTAGTAGGTCATCGTGGGGTCCAATCGCTGTAGTAAACCTGTCTCTAATTATTTCGTTTGTGATGCGGTCTTTAAATATGATACCTAGAATCAGTGGCGTCGCTATGGGGTGCGGGGGCTGCGGTCCGCACCGGGTGACACCCTTTAGAAGACCTTAAAGAATATCTCTAAATCATTTAACAAAGCCTTCAGCCGTTTCTTAACATCTTCACATGATTGTCATCCTGTGACAATAGATTTTTCAAATTAAAAATAAGAACTTTCTGACGCAAAAGAACAGACGACACTTTCACACCGGACAATGTTATTAAAAATGAGATAGTTAAAGAGGTTAACTTTATGAAGTTAATGATAAGTTTTGAAGTTTGAAATCCAGTAAATAAAAAAAACACAACAAAACTGTAATTTACATACGGTTGGATGAGAAACCATGATAAACAAACTTTTTAAGATTTGCAACAAGATCTGGCAGTCAGGAGAATGAACCAAGCACTTGACCCAATCACTAAGCATCACTCTTCCTTAGAAAGGCATTTTACAACTCTGTCAAAACTCAAAAACTACCGCACCATCAACCCCACAAGCCAACCCAGCAAATTCATGTTAAAATAATACGCTGTGGCATTGAGAGACAATCTTTTCCCTTTGCAACTTCTTGTGTGACTAAAGAGGCCAATCCTTGACGCAAATCTGTGGTCACAGATTGGGCATATGTAGTCACCAGACGCGGTTGCATTTTTACTAAACCTGCTAAGACAGATAGCTGACAAAGTTATATCAGAAGAACAAGCGAGCTTTAGACAAGGTCGCAGCACAACAAAACAAATCCTAAGACTCTTCAACTATCTAAAACTATCGATCTCTCCGACGACCTTTCTTCTGTTCTTTCGTCACTCATGCGCACTATTTACATTTCACACTCTATATTCACAAAATTGACCAAAGTGCAATTAGGTGCAATAAGTTAACTATTTTGCCTGTGACCAAAGACATAAATAAATATAGACTGGCCGATAAAAGAGTTTTATGAAACGAAAATTTGTGACTTGCAATTTTGTGTACTTTATTATACAGCAGTGTAGTTTTGTTTAATCTCTAAGACTGAAGATCATGCAACTTTTCAGAATTCGGAAATCCGACAACAATAGATATACATGTTTTCAAGTTACATGAAGTTACTTCCTTTTTCCAGTCTATATTTATTTATATCTATGCCTGTGACACTTTCTTTATCTTAAAAGTTTGTGCTAGACAGGGCCGGATGTAAATAAGTAGAGGCCCTGGATTTATTTATATTAACATTTTCTTGTTATCGCAATGAACGATTCTACCCATGAATTAATTTGAATTTAACCTTGACCTTGACAGATCTGGCGCCAGAGCGGTAACGGACAATGGCTTTCACTCCAACCACTTTTACAACTATCTACTCGACCAAGTGTCATGTCAGCCAAACACGTCGACTTTACAAGATTGTCATCATTCAGACTGGGGTCATCATGACTGTGTTCCCGGGGAAGAAGCTGGGGTCATTTGTTCTTCTGGTATTTTTTTTTTCATTGTAATTAGACATTTAAAATTTGCTTAGTGTGTACGGTGTGGCAGTACATGCAAGTAATAAATCTTCCTGTGCTGCTTTTGGATTCGGAAATTGTGTACAAAGACTTCGCGATAGACTTATTAATCTTATACTGTGCTCTTCACACTTTTTGATGTACGTACAAATAGCAACTACCTGTTGTTGACGAACTTTATTCATAGAAGAACAAATTTGCAAGTTTCTTTTTTTTTTAAACGATCTAAACACAATGTATTGGTACTCAGTATGCAAAGTATAATTTAAAAACAAGCAAAATAAAACATTAAAATAAAAAAAAAAACAAAGCTTATCTAAGGGGAAGAACCGCACAGTCACTGTCATATATATTAATATTGCAAGAATAAGCTCCACTTGTCTATATAAAATATTATTAACCTATCTCACTTCAATCGATATGAGAACACTATTAGAATTTTTTTTTAAACTTTGGATGAAGAAATGAAAGTCTGAGTATTGAAGAGATGAAAGTCTAAGTATTGGCTATGAATGTTCAAAAAAAGTTGTCGCAAACACAACAGTTTCCCCTTCTGGTCGCATCTGTTGGGTCCAAAGGAACGGATATGCATGGGCGTAGCTAGGGATTTGGGGGCCCGTGGGGGGGGGAGCTTCAACTCTTTAGGGGCCCCTGCATTTTAATATGCGACATCATGGCATGAGATAATGGTGTAATTATTTAATCTAAAAACAAATTTTTGACTCATTCCGGGCCCACCTCAAGAGGGGACCCGTGCGAGATTTTCAAATTTCGAGCTCCTCCCTCACCCTAACTACGCCACTACAGCTATGGCCGATACTTTTTGTGGTCGTAGGGGTCCACACTGTGCTAAAGCTTCTGATTTTTTCTTAGGACTCCCGAAACCTTCCACATGTTTGGGTTTAGCTAGCAGCAAGGTAGTAGTTTTTTTTTTTTGTTTTTTTTTAAACTCTCCACCCTTGACTGAAGATCAAATTTTTATTTCCCATTTTCCTTTCTTTTTATATTTAAATTTTTTTTTTAAAAAAAGCACGTAAAGTTTGATATTTAATAAAGTCCGTGTAGTATAAATATTTCATTTAAAATGAAACATGCTCATAGACACTTAGGTCAATGACCAAGGGGATGTAATGCTGATGGAAATTTTAAAATCTGTTATAGTAGACATTTTAAATTGAGACCATTGATTGCAAGCAGGGCCGGCCTTAGGGCCCCCAATGAAATAGAAAAATAAAATATAAAGACTAAAAAATATGCCATTAATTTAAAACCGTCCTGTGCCTATATCTAAATCAATAAATAAGTCAAATTCATACTGCGAAATTTCCATAGCACGTAATTACAGTTCAGGTGCCATAAACCAATTTTTCAGCTCATTCCAATTGCCCAGAGCACAAATGTGATTCATGGATGATTCATGATCACCAGAAATAACTTTTCGACACTTATCAAAAGCCAGAAACAATGGTCTTCTAACATCCGTACTCCAAAAAGTAGATCCAAGCATTCGTGCATCTAGTAGTCATAGAGCCATAGAATTTTGCTTTGATTGAGATTTGAATCACAATTCGCAATATTTTTTCTTTAAAAAAAAAACGTTGCGCCCAGGCACACAACCGATAAGGGCCCAAACTTGCTCTTGTAAGGGGAAAAATGTTTCAAATTATTCCATGACTTTGTTTAAATAATTGAATCTTCATTTCTCTTTAAGTAAGAAATAGATGTAAATGTTTTTACTGAAGTAGGAAAAATGCATAGACATAAAATATAGATATATACTAAAGGCAGGCAACTCTTGGACTGTCAGTTTAGCGTTTTATTAAATTCTAATCTTTTAAGATTTTTAATCATAACAATAATGTGCGGACAGTGATCGTGCTTTATTTAATAAAATTATGTTCTTTGTTTTCGTTGGATTTCTCTTTTCTTTCCTTAATATTTCGGTATGTATCTACCTACTTGAACTACATGAATTTATATTATAAGTAAACAGTCAAGTCAATTTTTTTTCATTACGATCGTGTTTGATTCTCAACTTTAAATGTTGTTATAAGCCTAAGGCCCAAGGATTCCTATGATGATAAAGCTAAAATTGAATAGCGCAAATTCTGAGGTTTCCTTTTTTAAAAAAAAAAAAAAAAAAGCCTACAAAGAAAGACATAAAAATGCCTTTACCGCCAAACTCATTTTTAAAAAAGTTAGCATTTGTCCATTTTCCCTTCCTATGTATAAATCCATAAATCAGGTAACTTACATTATATATGTAATTAGATAAAGATTTTCCCAATTATTCAAAGTAGTTTACAAATTTGATCATGAAAACTAAGCTAGATCGACTCTCTACTGAGGTTACTAAACTTGTGACTAGCTTTGCAGTTTCATAATATGTTCTCTCATGTTGGATACAGTAGTGTTTAATATGGGTTCAGTCACACTCAACTTATCGGCAGGGGCCTTACGTCGTATTCTTACATTGGGCCCGCGGGTACCTTGCTACGCCACTGCAAGGCCTTCACCAATTGAAGCCTGAATGCAGCTGCCTAGTTTGCCTATGCCTAAGGCCGGCTCTGTGGCAGGTCAAAACCTTCAACACTCGGCTACAACGAAATCACATCAAGATTCTTCGTTGGTGTTCAATTGAAAAAAAAAAAATACCTGATAAAATACTCAGAAAGGCACAAAGCTAAAGGCAAATTTTAAGTCTGTAAAGTCTATCATACTTCCCAAGTGCAGTTAAAGCATCGAATTGGTTGCCTGAATCAGCCAGGAAAACCGCTTACACGTACGACTAGATGAATACACGTAGGACGTAGGACGTAGGACGTACTTGTCTACGGAAGGAGGAACGTCGTTTAATTATAATTATAATAAGGAAAATTTGCCTTTCAGACCTTGTGATCTATAGGGCAGATGACGTTACTGTGGCCCACGGTTAAAGAGGGTTTCATGTGGCCAGCACAACGATCAACCGCCTTTACTTTTACCCAATTAATGTCAGGTACCCAAAGATTTTTAAAAAATCCCAGTCTTCACCAGAATTCGAACCCTCGACCCATGGTTCAGATGTCCAGCGCTTTGCCGCTCAGCCACCGCTCCCATGGAGTCATTTAAAAGAGAGTTATTATTGAATGTATTAATTCTTGAAGTAAATAACTATTGACACTCTTGACTTGGTCGTCTTTGTGGCCAGCACAACGACTAACCGCCTTTACTTTTACCCAATTAATGTCAGGTACCCATTAGAAACTGAGTGGACTCAGAGGCGCCCAAAGATTTAAAAAATCCCAGTCTTCACCAGAATTCGAACCCGCGACCCCTGGTTCAGATGCCCAGCGCTTTGCCGCTCAGCCACCGCTTCCGTGGAGTTACTTAAAAGAGAGTAATTATTGAATTTATTTAATCTTGAAGTAAATAAATATTGTCACTCTTGACGTAGTCGACTGTCTTTTATTCCCAGGTGAAACAGACACAATACAGTTACGTCTGAGAAATGGTTCCAACATCTACGAAGGTCTGTTGGAAGTGTTCTACACCGACACTTGGGGGTCAGTCTGCGATGACGCTTGGTCAAATCAGGACGCTCAAGTCGCTTGCTACATGCTAGGATACAAAAAGTAAGATAATTGACATGTTTTTACATCCGGAGTAGGTCATATAGTAGAAATGATAAAAAAAATAGGCTTGCGAAAATATTTATAGAGTTCTTCTAAAGTAATAAGTTTATCAGATGTCCAGCAAAAGAAGGACATGTCCTACTTTTTTTTTAGGCCTCGTCTTATGTACAGCAGTCACTGGTCTAAAGTGTAAAATCCTCCGCTTTTACAAAGCTTATATCAACTCACTCTGTCGGTCTGGTAAAAAGATTGCACACGTTATTTCTCCCACACCCAATCTCAGATCAAGCTGAAATTTTGCACAATTATTTCTTTTACATGACAACACAAGAATCAATTTTTAAAAAGTGTAAAAACTAAAAATGGTGTTCCACGCGGTACCCCGACAAAATAGCGCCGACAAAATAGCGCCGACAAAATAGCGCCGACAAAATAGCGCCGACAAAATAGCGCAGAAAAATACATTTGACATTTTGAAAGAAATACTTTAGGTATCTTAAAATATGAATAGAGCAATATTTTTTTGGTTTTAATGTTATCATTATTTTTAAGTCATTTTGCAGGAAACACTTTAGATTTCTTAAATCATAAATATGCAAATAGTAAGCAAAAATTATAATAAACTAAAATGAATAATTTCAAAATATATCATTTATACACATTCCAAAAGGGTAATTTGAAAACAGGCAAAGATACTTGTCAGATTTATACACACACACACACATTTTTTTTTCACAAAGTTCAATTGTAGGAAATGTCTTGTAGAAATTCCTTCATTGCTTGAACAAAATTTTAAAATCCTTCTTTTAGCAAGTTAAACATTGGTGAAAAAAGGGAAAGGATATAAAATTAAAAGTACTCTCGTTCTCTGCAAATATGGCATACTTTCAGATCGTTGACTATGGAAAAAGAGACATAAACAAAAATGCTGCCCAAGACATTAGATTACTAACAATCCTGTACTTGTATCATATATAAGATCTTGCTATTTTGTATTGTGCTATTTTGTCGGGAAATTTCGCGCTATTTTGTTGACGCTATTTTGTTGACGCTATTTTGTGGACGCTATTTTGTGGACGCTGTTTTGCTGACGCTATTTTGTTGACGCTATTTTGTGGACGCTATTTTGTGGACGCTGTTTTGTGGACGCAATTTTGTTGACGCTATTTTGTTGACGCTATTTTGTCGGGTCACAGTTCCACGCACATTTTAGTGCGAATGCTAAGCTTATGCTATATGTCACTTTGTCTGACCAATATGGTGTCCTGGATATCTGGCTGCATATCATCACATCATGATCAATGTCCTGCATGTTCTATCTTTCCTAGATCTGGGGCTCGAGCAGTAGGTGAAGGATATTTTACCTCTGGTCATGCATTGCCATTTTTGTTGGATGATGTCGTGTGCACTGGCAACGAAATGAATCTGGCTGATTGCTCGCATAGAAACTGGAGGGAGCATAACTGCGGCCCAAACGAAGAGGCTGGCGTTATTTGCGTTCCAGGCAAGACTTTGCTTTAACAAAAAAACACGATCAATTCCTACTATAAGTTACACTTTCTCCAATGAAATATAGCAAGTTAATGGGAAATTACATCAATTATTTTGAATCAATCATGTAAAGTAAACTTCCTCTTTCAAACCTTGAGATCTATTAGCAGCGGTTCTCAACCTTTTAAGCTCGGCGACCCCTTTTTACAATCCCCCACTCTGCCGCGACCCCCCCCCACACACACACACATACGGCAATAGAAGAATAGACAATACCAATCCATATTTTCGATGGTCTTAGGCGACCCCTGGCTAATGGTCAATCGACCCCCAAGGGGGTCGCAACCCACAGGTTGAGAACCCCTGTATTAGCAGATGATGTAAAGGCCATATGTTTCTGTGGCCACGGTTAACGAGGGTGTCATGTGGCCAGCACAACGACCAACCGCCTTTACTTTGCCCAAACTAATGCCATGTACGTGGCAACGAGCCAGTCAGTAAATGAAATTCTATTCCAAAACAAAGGACGGAGAGAAATGGAGAAAGACGGTTGACAGATCTTGTGTGGTGCCCCAATGGTCCAACAGACTAAGGGATGGGTGAATATGTAGATGGTCAGCAGCGATTCTTATGGATAATGCCGCATCATCTGTGATTTGGATTGTTGTAAATCCTTGATAGGAAATTATATCCTTATATATAAACTTATATATAACTAGACATATATTACCCGCTACCCGCGGGTCTTTATTTGCGCATTACTGTCGATATAGTCACAATTAAACGAAATAATAATGTAATAAGTAAAGCGAATGTGTCAATGTAAAAATAGTGTGAATGAAGCTATCAAATAAAAATAGCTAAGAGGCTTAAATCATTTTTTTCAAATTAAAAACATTTGGTTGTAGGCCTACATATATTTGATTAAAATTTGAGAAGAATAGACTTAATTTTGTATGTTCATGTGTTAGGGTATAAAGTAGATCTTGAGGTAGACATAGATCTAAATCTACACTAATCTAGAGTTAAAAATTGGCTTTTATAGAGTTCATTCTGTGTTGCGCATGCGTGACCTTTTTTCATGAATGAATATAGGCCTATCTCAACACGGCTACTCAACTTTAGCGAACAGCGAACGAATGTATTAAAAATGCTTTAGAAAAACAAATTTGAATGTTAAATTGATTAAAATATCAAATGAATGGACAATAATTAGTATGTTTATGTGTTAAAGCACAAAACTATCTTTGCGAAACGAAGTTTTATCATCTTAGAGTTCAATAAGAGTTTTAAACCTAGACCTAGGAATAGACTCAGTAGAGAGATGTTTTAATGTGTAACCAATCGATAATTTCTAATGAAAGAATGTTCGCCAGGAAATCTGTAGTCACAGATATCAGGAACTAATTTATGTAAAAAATGCTTTTGAAACACAAAATTGAAGGTTAATCTATATTATATAATGAAATCAATGGATCTTCTTTTGTATTTTCATGTGTCAAAGTAAAAAACCATGTGCGCAAAGTGTATTTCTTAAAATTAGATCTAAGCCTAAATCCTTTCGATCTTTTCTCATGTCAACATTGTTAACCATGGCCTAGATCCATAAAATACTATAGCTGTAATAGAGTCGGACAACTTTTTTTTTTGAGGGTCTTAAATTTGTTTTAGGGTTACAATAGATACACTACGGTCTAAGTTAGTACCCAAGGAACATTGCTGCCAAGTTTTATCAAGATTGATCAAGCGGTTTTGATGACATACATACATACATACACACACCTCACATTCTACTTTATAATATAGATAGAGGTTTGCGCTAGGCTGTAGATATGCTTCAAATATGAAGAAACATTATTAGTATGTTTAACATTTATAGAAACAAAATTACCAGTGACCATGATTATGATTGTGCATGCTAATTGTGTCTAAACTTCTTGGACCATAACAAGATTAGAAACATAATTGTTGACACCATAGACCTTTATATTATATATTATAGTTCGTCTATCGTGGTTCGATGAGGACTACTTTGTCATCCAGGGGGCTGAGGTCTTTGCACTGGGATTTTATGCCTCCTCAGATGGCTGGTGAGACCTTTGTGAGCCGGAATGTTCCAGCTGGAGCTAGTGTCATTGGCCTTGCTTTTCTTCTTTGGCGTTTTTCTTCTGCCAGCGTTGTTCTCTATTCCTCAGCAGTTTTCATAGCGCGACACCATGTGTCTGGGTATAAGCTGAACGCCTTCAGAGAAGCTTTGAGGGTGTTACTGAAGCGGATTCTTTGACCACCTTGCGAGCACTTTCCTTCGCTTTGTTGGCCATACAAGAGTCGTTTAGGGATGCGGCGGTCTTCCATTTTGCAGACGTGTCCTGCCCATCGCAGCTGGGACTGCATCAGGATTGTGTGGATGCTTTGCAGACCCGCTCTTCGAAAGACTTCAGTATCTGGTATTTTTGTCTTGCCATTTGACATTCAGTATTTTTTTTAGACATGTCATGTGGAAGTGGTTCAGTTTCTTTGCATGTTTTCTGTACACATTCCACGTTTCTGAGGCATAGAGTAATGTAGGGAGGATGAAGGCTCGATAGATCCCTAGCTTTGTATTTGTGGTGATACCACGTCTGTTCCAGACATTTTTAGACAGTCTGCCATAGGATGCACTGGCCTTGGCGATACGCAGGTCGATTTCATTATCGATTTTTCCGTTTCTGGAGAGTGTGCTGCCAAGGGAGGTGAATCTATCCACGGCGTTTATATATATATATATATATATCCTACTTGTTGATCAATGCATTAGAGACATAATCTCAATTTATAGATCCAGAACAACAAGTTCGTCTTCGGAACGGCAAAACAATTTCTGAAGGCATTGTGGAAGTCTACTATTACAATAGATGGGTCGCATTATGTGGTCAGGGATGGTCAAATGAAAATGCAGAAGTTATTTGCTATATGCTGGGTTATCCAAGGTAATGTTTTTAAGTTACAAAGACATCTAGAATATTAGATACCTTTAAATTATTTAATTCAATAAGTTAAAAATATAGTTCTTTGTCTGTTTGGTCCTATTGTAAGGCATGACTCACTGTCAAAAGTCATCCCTCAAGGTACAGTGAAGCGAACACGAAGAAAGAGTCATCCGAAAAAAAAGCTGGCAGGACAATGTAAAGGAATGGACTGTTCCGTCTCTGGCTATCCTGCTAAGAACAGCTGCTAACCAGGAAATGTGGAGGGATTTGGTTATGTGAACTTGACGAAAAAGAGAACGTTAACACTGAATAAGTAATTTGATATATCCTGCCTGGTGGTGTGGTACACGCTCTGGACTGTTGATTTGATGGTCCTGGGTTTGAACTCTGCCTGCTGCCTTCCAGTTCTGCAGAAGGGTTTGGTCCGAATGAAATTATCTTCTATCTGGAACGAACATCTGAAACAAAAAGTATACATTTAAAACAAACAAAGCCATACAGGCTATCATCTCAACAATAAGCCTTTTTATTATAACTCAAAATTAGAGTCTTGAATTCACTTCCTCCTTCATCTGTAGTGCTTGTCTTTTTATAACAGACTTCTGTAGTGCAACGTTCAGTTGGCTGCTTCTCAAACAACGCGAATGCTGCTACTTTATAAAAGAGAAAAGGGCTTTATTAAAGACAGAAAAAATACAATATGACCAAGACTTATTAGAGTTAATTTCATTACAAAACTATATCATTAGTTGTTTTTTTTAGCTTAATTCATATATAGTGTTGTAACCCTGTTCCTCCCTGACTAACCATTTTTTCCACGTGCATAGTAAGGTGTTTTTTGTTTATGCTGTTGGGCGTAAATGAACTTGACTAGTGTGTAAATGTGTTAAGAAACTTTGGATTTTGGATTTCTTGACTGAAGATGGAGGATTGTTTTCTTTAACGTGAGTTAGTGAATTGGGATATGTAAATTTGATTTGGAGATTGTGACATTATTTCTTTTTACTGGGGATATTGATTGATCACAGTTGGATTGTGCTTCTGCAATCAGAGAGATACCAGCGATCTGAGAATCGGGGAGTAATTTTGTTTAGTTCAATCCCACGTCTTAACAATATTAATATATATTGTTACATCTTTGGAGTAGACTAAAGAAAGTTAACTCACCGATTGTCAGGTCGCCGACATCCGCTCTGTTATCAGCAGCAGACGCCTTGGCTGGCTTGGCCACGATCGTGGAATGCCAGTAGGTCGACTTCCACAGGACATCCTGTATGGCGATCTAATAGAAGGCAGGAGAGCCGCTGGTCGCCCACTTTTACGTTATACGGATGTATGCAAACGCGACATGAAGCTCTTCAAAATCGACACTGGCAACTGGGAAGAGGTGGCACTGGACAGATCCTCGTGGAGAGAGAGCATAAAGGAAGGGTCAAAGATTGCAGATGCCATACACAACAGAAGCAGAAAGAAGGGTGAAAATGCAACGGCGCATGGTGATTATATATGCCCAACCTGCGATCGCAGCTGTGTATCACGGATTGGCCTCTTTAGTCACACAAGAAGTTGCAAAAGGAGACGTAAAATGCAACAGATATATATATATATATATATATATATATATATATATATATATATATATATATATATATATATAGATAGATAGATAGATAGATAGATAGATAGATAGATAGATAGATAGATAGATAGATAGATAGATAGATAGATAGATAGATAGATAGATAGTTAGATAGATAGATAGATAGAAAGATTAGATATAGATATAGATATGATATAGATATATATAATGGAACTTTTGACATTAAAAAAGTATGTAATGTTTTCCTTTGTTAAAATCTGCTTGGTCCTGTGATATGCTGTCTAGAATGTTGTCACAATGGTCCAGTGTTCAAATCCTGCCTGTTGCCTTCCCCAGCCATGCAGCAGGAGGTTTTGGCTAAGACTTAACAATCTTCTTCTCTGAAGGAAACTGTGAAGTTACAACTCAAAACATGACCTATATATCAATGTTTCTAATGTATATCAAAATCATTTATGAGCAGATCTGATGCAACTGGATATATTGACACTGTTTCCAACCAGACAATATCTTTCCTGAATGATGAAGTGATCTGTTCAGGGGCTGAGTCAAGTGTACTTGAGTGTAAACATAGAGCTTGTGGAGAGGACCTATATCATGCCGGAGAAGTGGCAGGAGTTACTTGTAAACCAGGTAAATAAAAAACACACAAAAAACATGTCCATAATCATAATAAAACGTTTGGTAAAAGTATGTTTATATATATTTCTTGATTGACTTAGTACAAAGGTATCTTATCTTATCTTATATGATACAGACGTTACTTCAAAAAAGAAGATGAATACGTCCTACGCGTCATGCATTTAGTCATGTATATTAACCAATGACTTAAATTCTGACAAGTCACTGGTTTTCCTGGCTAGCTCAGGCAACCCATTCCATGCTCTAATAGCACTAGGGAAGAAGGAGTATTTGTACAAATTTGTCCTAGCATATGGGACGAGGAATTAAATAAAACCTTCAAACTATGAATAAGTTGAAGCTAAAAAAAAACTACACAGCGGTCACATTTATCTGGATCATCATATCTTATGCATGATTTGTCACACCATTTTAAAATTGAAGAATGAGAAAGTGTAATTTCTTTGCATGTTTAGGGGAGAATTACAGCCGTAGCGATGAAATTTCAACATATAACAGTATGACACAGCCTAGCTTTGAACATTAATTAGAATGACAATTTTCATTAGCATATGGTCCTTAAAAGAGTCCGCATATAAACAGCAATAGATACCTAGAAACTAAAACAGAATATTAGATTTATTATGATTGGTATTATGTATTATGATAATTTTTTTTTATATATTTGTTTTGTGAAAACATATTGAATAAAAACATTAATATCTATGATCCACAGAGAATATATCCGTCTCTGTACGCCTAAGAGGTGGTGGCCATAGCAATGAAGGCGCTGTAGAGGTCAATTATAATGGAACTTGGGGTACAGTATGTGATGATGGTTGGACAAAGGAGAATGCAAAAGTTGTCTGCCGCATGTTAGGTTACCAAGGGTTAGTTACTATTCATATTTTATCCCACTTTCGGTCAGAGTGTTACAAGATCAGCTCTGTTCTTCGAGAAGTACAAGTCCAATTCGTAAAGCTCTGGTTGTGAGTGTGTATGTGTTTCGTGTGTGAATGTTGTTCGAATTTTTCATCTATACTGTTATTGTACAGTAGTTACGCTGATGTTGTCAATTTTAGTCAAACTGAATTTCCATTTGATTGGATCAATAAAATTAACTTATCTTATTTTCTGTCATGTTACAAATATAATTTTACATCCTCCTGTGCTATTCTGCACACTGGATGGCAAGCTGTCTCCCAAAAGATCTCTCGCAAATGTTAAAATATAAAAATATGTATGAGAAATCAAAGAATGTTTTACCAAAAGATTTTGGCAAGAAAGGCCCTTTTAATTTTATGACTGTCACCCAGTAGTTTTGAATGACATTGGGTTCCTTTCTTGTATGCTTGTACTCTTTAACTACTGACTGACCCTATAATTTTAGGACAGTTTAAACCATTATTTGGAAGAAATTGGGACGAAAAGGACGAATGTATACAAATGAATCTATAATAATTTTATTCCATTCCCTACAATTCTATATATTTATTATTATTGAAAATACTTTAAATTATATTTATAAAAAATATTTTAAAGAGGTCACTAAAGATACATTTAGCTCATTAATTATGCAAAAAAAAAAATTAAAAACAGCATAACTTTTAAATTTTTAAAAACTAATCTGTTCAGAATTAAAATATGAATAACGCAATTTTTCATTCCTGTTATGTATGTAAACTTAATTTTCAATTATCAGTATTTTGTAAAGCAAAATAAAAAGCACACCTTTCAGAAAGCACCTTACAAAACAGGCATTATTTACTTATCAAGCAAGCACATGGCTAATGTAAATCACTATTCACTAAATTGACAGTGCTATGAAATTTTCTAAATATGTCACAACTACGAGGTGACTGTTGCTTAGTCATGTTTTAATTTGTTCCCAGGCAAGGATCAGAAGCTGTTTATGGATCAAGATTTGTCCAAAGTGCTAGTCTGCCTTTTCTTTTAGATGATGTCTGGTGTTCTGGTAGTGAGCACAATTTACTCGAGTGTTACCATAAGCCATGGGGACAACACAACTGTGGCGATGGCGAATCAGCTGGTGTCGTTTGCCCTCCTGGTATAATTAAATTATTAAATATTTTGTGAAATCTACACTTATAAGAAAGTCCCATCTTATTTTACTGATAAAACTCTCTATCTGTCTCTATGTTAACACTTGACAACCTGACAAAATAAAGTCAAGATCTTTACAACTCAGATTCCTAATGGTGTTCATCTCATGCATGATATTCATGTGGAGTGTACACAGCAGCACTTTCCTGAGGCTCCATCCCTCATAAAGATTGACCTCTCACAGGATGCTGGCTTGAGCCAACAGTGTTAACTATCCTTGCCAGTTCATTTATAACATTATATGCAGATATTCAGTTTGAAAACACTTCATTGAAAATGGGCTTTATACATGAGTAATAAAGGTCCCCTTTCAGACCTTGCAACCTTTATGTTATTTGATAGTTCCTACAACTCATGTTATTCTTGCTAAGTATTAAAAAAAAAAGAGTTCTTACCCATGGAACAAGAAGTGACTATATTTTCAATTTTTTTCATGTATAGATATGGCATTATTTATCCTTTAATCTTTTGCAACTTGTTTGAAGCAAAGTTACCCTTTCAGACCTTGCAATCTATTGAGCAGATGATGTAAAGGTCATCTGTTTTTGTAGCCTATGGTTAACAAGGGTGCCATGTTGCCAGTTTTCTCAAACAAAATGCACGTACCCATTTTGAGCTGGGTGCGCCCTAAAGATCCCAAAATTTAAAATCCTATTCTGGACCAGGATTCGAACCTGGGACCTCTTGGTTCGGAGGTCCAGCGCTTTACCACTCAGAAACTGGGTGTCCTCACTTGTGTGATTGAACTAACGTTATTTTCTTTGAAACTATTTGCATCAAAGAATGAAAATAAACTTGTCCCCAGCATATAAATCTAGCCTTGTACATAATCTAGTCTTGTACATAATCTAGCCTTGTACATAATCTAGTCTTGTACATAATCTAGTCTTGTACATAATCTAGCCTTGTATATAATCTAGTCTTGTACATAATCTAGTCTTGTACATAATCTAGCCTTGTACATAATCTAGTCTTGTACATAACCTAGCCTTGTACATACTCTAATCTTGTACATAATCTAGTCTTGTACATAATCTAATCTTGTACATACTCTAATCTAGTCTTGTATATACTCTAATCTTGTACATACTCTAATCTTGTACATAATCTAGTCTTGTACATACTCTAATCTTGTACATAATCTAGTCTTGTACATACTCTAATCTTGTACATAATCTAGTCTTGTACATACTCTAATCTTGTACATAATCTAGTCTTGTACATAATCTAATCTTGTACATACTCTAATCTTGTACATAATCTAGTCTTGTACATACTCTAATCTTGTAGATAATCTAGTCTTGTACATACTCTAATCTTGTACATAATCTAGTTTTGTACATAATCTAGCCTTGTACATACTCTAATCTTGTGCATAATCTAGTCTTGTACATAATCTAATCTTGTACATAATCTAGTCTTGTACATACTCTAATCTTGTACATAATCTAGTTTTGTACATAATATAGCCTTGTACATACTCTAATCTTGTACATAATCTAGCCTTGTGCATAATCTTGTCTTGTACATAATCTAGTCGTGTACATAATGTAGTCTTGTACATAATCTAGTCTTGTACATAATCTAGTCTTGTACATAATCTAGTCTTGTACATAATTTAGTCTTGTACATAATCTAGTCTTGTACATACTCTTATCTTGTACATAATCTAGTCTTGTACATAATCTAGTCTTGTATATATTCTAGTCCCGTACTTAATCTAATCTTGTACATAATCTAGTCCCGTACATAATCTAGTCTTGTACATAATCTAATCTTGAACATAATCTAGTCTTGAACATAATCTAGTCCCGTACATAATCTAATATTGTACATACTCTTATCTTGTACATTATCTAGTCTTGTACATAATCTAGTCCGTACATAATCTAATCTTGTACATAATCTAGTCTTGTACATAATCTAGTCTTATACTTAATCTAGTCTGGTACTTAATCTAGTCCCGTATATAATCTAGTCCCGTATATAATCTAATCTTTTACATAATCTAGTCTTGTACATAATCTAATCTTGTACATAATCTTGTCTTGTACATTATCTTGTCTTGTAAATAATCTAGTCTTGTACATTAATTAGACATTGCAACTCATTGGTTTTTCTGTCTGATTCAGGCAGCCTTTTCCACCAATGGTACTTACTTGATTTGTTTGTCTTCTGTCTTCCTTAAGTTTTTCTATGTTTAGTGATTATACTTTTACTGTGACTGTAGTCAAATGACAATATTCGTTAGTTATAAATCTAATTTCATACTTATTATTATTAAATAGGAACTTTGATTTTTTTTTTCTCTGTGTTTTTAAAATATTCAAAATTGTCTAAAGATACCCGGTATAAAGTGAGCATGCTAAATTAAATGAAAGGAAATAACGATTATATTTTTATACTGTTATTAATTATCTGAATAAATTACTATGAAATGTTGTTTCATGCATCAAAATACCTTAGCTTCATGTGAGATTTTAGTTTGAGTCACAGTATTGATACCCTAACAAGAGAACCTTTTTATTTGTTAATTTTTTACATTCCATGCTACTGTTACAATTATGATTTGTTATGTATTTTTCTTTTCTCATAATAGTTCATAAAAATATTTTTTGTGTATTTTTCTTTCAGGACCTTTAGATTTAGGTAAGACACTTATGTAATAAATTTAAAACATAAAAATATATTTACTGAGGGTGTCTTGATGTAAATTTGTTTTAGCAAAGAATTAGATCAATTAAATCTTTCATTAGAAGACCTGAGGTTCCTGCAAATTAGTTTGCCATAATTTGCGGGCTTGGGGGGCCCTGCATTTTGACATTCGACATCAAGACATGAGATAATGGCGTAATATTTAATATTTAATGTAAAAAAAATGTTGAACTCTCATTTGGGTGCCAGCCTCAGTTGGGTGCCAGCATCAGTTGGGTGCCAGCCTCATGTGGGTGCCAGCCTCAGTTGGGTGCCAGCCTCAGTTGGGTGCCAGCCTCATGTTGGTGCCAGCCTCAGTTGGGTGCCAGCCTCATGTGGGTGGAAGCCTCAGTTGGGTGCCAGCCTCAGTTGGGTGCCAGCCTCAGTTGGGTGCCAGCCTCAGTTGGGTGCCAGCCTCATGTGGGTGCCAGCCTCAGTTGGGTGCCAGCCTCATGTGGGTGCCCAGGGGGATTGTCAAATTCTCCCCTCCATTCTCCCCCCAACGGCTACGTCGCTGGAATACAGGTTGCGTGTTTATTGATATTGCCATTGTGAGACATACCTCTTTGTGGTTGGAGGCAGGGAATTCCAAATCATTTTTATAATTACAAAAAGGCAAAAAGCTTGCAAGGTTTGGCCTGTCATTTTTAACTCTGTCTCTTAACTGACGATACCATCGTTGATGTGACCTCATAAATTAAAATAATGTTTAATTTTATGAACTCGACTTTGTGTTCTAGAAAAAGAGAGTGCATTCCCGTTTAAGTCTAGACCAAATAAAACATTTTCTGATAACAAACGAAAAAGTTATTGAAGCTTAAACATAACAGGGGAGTGAACTAGTCATGAGAAAAAGTGAAGAGTTCTGACAGAATGTGGAAAAAATAATTACGGAGGTAAAGGCTGTACATTGAATTGTTATTTATTTATTTTATTTTTTTTTTAGTTTTGTTTCTCTTCTGTTTCTAGCTATCAAAAAGTAAACATAATTGAATGCTTCGGTCAAAACTGTAACATATCAATTTTAATAGTCCATAGTTTTACATAGTTAACTGTGCTTATTTGTTCTTGCCTGCTGTTGTTGTACACTGAATCTAACTCCATAGTTGTTGCCCACTGGTTAGCACCCAATTGTTGTTGCCATCTGATTGTTGCCCACTGGTTAGAACCCAATTGTTGTTGCCATCTGATTGTCGCCCACTGGTTACCACCCAATTGTTGTTGCCCTATGATTGTTCCCTACTGGTTACCACCAAATTGTTGTTGCCCACTGGTTACCACCAAATTTTTGTTGCCCGCTGATTACCACCAAATTGTTGTTGCCTTCTTTGTTTTGACCACTGTTTACCATCAAATTGTTTCCCTCTGATTGTTGCCCACTGGTTAGCACCCAATTGTTGTTGCCATCTGATTGTCGCCCACTGGTTACCACCCAATTGTTGTTGCCCTCTTGAGTGTTGCCCACTGGTTACCACCCAATTGTTGTTGCCATCAAATTGTTCCCCACTGGTTACCACCAAATTGTTGTTGCCCACTGGTTACCACCAAATTTTTGTTGCCTACTGATTACCACCAAATTGTTGTTGCCTTCTTTGTTTTGACCACTGTTTACCATCAAATTGTTGTTGCCCTCTGGTTACCACTAAATGGTTGTTGCCCACTGGTTATTAGCAAATTGTTGTTGCCCACTGATAGTTCAGAATGGCCTCTTCCAAGTGGATTACGTGTCATGTGTTGGGAATGAAACAAATTTCGATGACTGTCGTCCTTCGTACAGGATTCCTTATTCTTGTCAAAACAGGCAACAAGCTGGTGTTATGTGTGTGCCAGGTAAACTGTGACATTTCATTTCAAATCAGTATATTTTGTCTTTAAAAAAAAGGTAAACAAATATTAATTACTTTGATAACCATGATTCCAAGGCCAGACTTTTCACCCTTGTAGCTGATGGGATTATAAATAGATTACTAACATAATTGTCTAGTTTATACTGCAATAATTTTTTTTTTACACTAGAATAGAATGTAATTATCTTTTATCAAAATGTTTATAGACCATCCCTATTTTAAGAATATGCATGTTTGAGACCCGTCAAGTAGTCCCTTTCAGAGGGTCAAGTACTCCCGTTTAGGGGATCAAGTACTCCCTTTTAAAGGGTCAAGTACTCCCTTTTAGAGGGTCAAGTACTCTATTTTAGAGGGTCAAGTACTCCCTTTTAGAGGGTCAAGTACTCAAGTACACTAGTCTAAAAACACTGCACACACATGTATGTGGCTTCTTAGAACTGCCCGAAAGAAACTGAGCAAGTCTGGGACAGTCATCATGGAAACTAGACATGGCTTTTCCTCTCAGCTGCAGGGGCAGAGTGAGTCAAAGTTTGACCTGAACCATGGAAAACATGCAAAGCAGGATGTTAATACAACATTAAGGCGTGACGGTCGTTTTGACGATGTTTTTTTATCAACAGGATGTTTTGGTGTAAATATTGCAGACATATATTGTAAATTAATTTAAATACATTTTAAAAAACGAATATTAATATTTATGTTCCTGTAGAAAGGTAACTAATAACACTTGTTAGGTTTTAACTAGAGACCATCTTGAAAAACGCTCCAAAGTGTATACATTCTATTTCTTCAGATATATTCCACAACTTGTTAAATTGTTATATATCTTATTTTCGCTTACAAAGTCCCATAAAAATGAAAAAAAAATGATGTCTACAGGTTTAAAATAAGTGATTCAATAAAAAAAAAAACATTCTAGCTTTAAAAAAAAAATCTTTTTAATTGATAAAGTCACAATGTTCATATAATTTTCCTTGTTTCAGAAGTTTAACAAACAAGTCAATTGAGTAATAGATTCTGATTTAGAACCTATCGAAACAGAAATTGTTCTTAAATATTCTTAAAATGTTACATTTCTTGTTTAATATACTAAGTCAAATCTGTGCAAGTGCTCCTACTTGGCTAGTGCTGTTTAGAGCATAGAACTGGGTTGCCTGAATCAGAATGGGAAATTAACAACTTTGAAGAGTACAGTAGAACGTCGTTTATCCGAACGTTTATTATCCGGAGCGTCAAATATCCGGACCAGTTTTTTTTTTTTTTTTTTTTTTTTTTATCAACCACATGTACTGTGATGCACATATACTGTATGAATACGAAAAATAAGTGATTATTTTCCACAATAAAGGTAAAATTGCGACATTTGTCACCTATTTTGCTCGTTCTTCACGCACGTGTCCCGCATGTGATGATTTTCAATATTCGTATAGTGTCCGGTTGCATTAACTGCATGGATCGCTTCGGTTTTCGGTTATCCGAACAATCGCGTATCCGAACGGTGTCCGGTCCCAATTGAGTCGGATAAACGACGCTCTACTGTATAGCCTCTGATAAGCAAGCAAAACGAAATTATCTTATGTTATAAAATACTTTTAAAAAGAAGATGTTTACGTCCTATGCGTCATGCATTCAGTCATGCATATTAACCAATGACTTAAATTCTGCCAAGTCACTGGTTTTCCTGACTAGGGAAGAAGGGGCATTTGTACTAATTTGTCCTAGCATATGGAACGAGGAATGTGCCTTTATCTTTGTGTCTTTCTGAGTATTTTATTACATTTTGTTTTTGTCTTTGATTATTATGGTTCAGTGTTAGATATGTATAATTGCTATTTTACTTTTGAGTCTTCTGTCCTGAAGGCTTTCTAAATTTAGTGATTTTACTAAAGGTGTTACTCTAGTCAAATGTGAATATTCATTTGTTATGAATCTCACTGCTCTATTTTGTGTTTGTTCCAGTTTCTAAATGTTTTCTTGAGTTAAGGGGTCCCAAACGGAGGATGCATATTCTATTATTGGCCTAACCAAGGTTAAATAACATTTTAGTTTTATGTGCTTATTTGATTTATAGAAATTTCTTTTAATAAACATTAATGCTTTGTTTAATTTTTTTTTAGTTTCATCAATATGTGGATTCCATGACAGTTTTTCATTTATTATAACGCCTAGGTATTTTGCGTTTTTAGTCTGTTACTGGTTTGCCATGAATAAGATAAGTGGAATTAATTTGTTTTAGTTTTTTTTTGTTACTCTTAACAACTGACATTTTTCTGGGTGGAAAGACATGCTCCAATTTGATTCCCATTTCTGTAATTCATCTAATTCTCTTTGTAAAATATCTGTGTCTTGTGTTGTTTTTATTGTTCTATATATTATGCAATCATCTGCAAATAATCTGACTTTTGTTCCTGAACTAATGCTATTTGGTAAATCATTTATGTAAATTAAAAATAGTAGTGGACCCAAGACTGTTCCTTAAGGTACACCTGAGTTTACTGTTATCGGTGTTGATTTAGAGCCATTTATTGTTACAGTTTGTTCTCTCCCTATCAGAAAATCTTTAATCCACTGATGCAGTGGACCATTAATGCCGAAATATTTTAATTTTTTAAGTGGTAAACTTTGTCAAAAGCCTTGGAAAAATCTAGTAAGATAGCATCTATTTGTTCACTATTGTCTAAACCTTTTGAAAAATCATCAATTAGTCCTATTAGTTGTGTTTCACATGATCTATATTTCCTAAAGCCATGTTGGTATGGGGTGAGGACATTATGTTTGTCTAAGTGGTTTATGATGTTGCTACATATTATGTGTTCTAGGATGTGATGCTGGTAAGTGATACTGGTCTGTACTTTCCTGGGTCAGATTTTTCTCCTTTTTTAAATAGGGGGGTGACATTAGCTTCTTTCCAGTCCTTTGGTACTCTGCCCTGGTTAAGCGATGCCTGAAAGAGTATTTTGAACACTGGGGCTAGCTCATTGCTTAGTTCTTTTGAGTAATCTAGCTGAAATACCATCAGGTCCAGACGCTTTATATGCTTTGGTGTTGGCTAATAGTTTTTGAATTCCATTTTCTTGTACTACTAAATCTTCTATGTTTTCTACTTGGTTCAAATTAAGAAATATGTCTTTGTCTCCTGGGGCTGAGAATGCTGTTTAGAATGTTTGCTTTAGTTTCATTATCATTATGTATTATGTTATGTTCATCTTTTAATGGCGCTATGCCTGTTGTTTCCATTTTCTTAGACTTAATGTATGTTTAGATATTACATTGTTTATGTATTCATTCTGCAGCTGTCTGCTTACTTTTTGGGTTAGGTGTTTAATTTTTATATACTTTTTGAAAACTCTTTCTGCCTTGGTTTCTTTAAATTTTCTATATAGGTTTTCCTTCTATTTACAAAGCTTCTTTAGTTTATTATTAAACCAGCATTTATTTATTTTGTTTGGTGTGTATTTAGTTGGTATATGATTTTCTATAATGCTTTTAAGATGGTTTTTAATGAAATTCCAGAGGTCATCGACTGGTTGGTTAATGTCTTTTTCTAATAAGAATGTTTGTTGAAAGTTTAATGTAGCTTGGTGTATTTGTGTTAGGTTACATTTATTCCAGAGTAAGATTTTTCTTTTGGGTTTTGAATTGGCTACTGCTTTTATCTGACTGTGTATTTTTATGATCTCATGGTCTGATAGACCAGGGATAATAATATAATCAACTACTAATCCAGGTCTGTTGGTTAAGAAGAGATCTAATGTGTTGTTTAATCTAGTTGGCTTTTTAATGATTTGATCTAAACTTAGGTTGTGTAAAGTTTCTATGAAAAGCTCATTTATGTCCTTAAGGTTTCGGTGTTTATCTATGGTTAGTGTTTTCCAATTTATATCAGGTTGAAATCACCCATTATCCAAAAAACTGCATTTTTATTTGTTTCTTTAAGTGTAGTAATCCTATTACATAGTTCCTGCATGTATTCTAAACTAGAAATGCTGCCTATTATTAGGGATGTTGAGGTGGTATTAATTTTACAAAATGTAGATCCTATATTTTTTGAGTTAGGTAAGGTAATTTCTTCTGCTATAAGAGTGTTTTTTTATTGCTAAAAGAACTCCTCCATGATTATCAGCCCCTATCTTTTCTAAAAATTTCATAATTACTATTGACTATATACTAGTACTACACGCGCTTAAATGGGTTAATGTATGCATAATTCAAGGCTTAAAATCAGTAACGGTATTCAAAAGAAAGCTTATTTAAAACAAAACTGTAAATATTTGTTTAAAATATCTTTAAAAACTAATAGCAAGAGTACTGAAATACCAATGTTAAATATTTTAATACCTAAAAAAAAACAAAAAAAACTTGGCAATGAAAAGATTGACTTTTTATTAAGTTTGAGTTTAAAAACTACTATGTTGTCTGTTTTCAGAGGAAAATAAAGATGATGTGCTCCTGCTGCTAGATGCACAGTCAAAGTCTATCTACAAAATGTACCTCAGCACTCAAACCTACAGCACCCTTCCTTTGCCACTTGTATACATTCCTGGGAGTTTTGACTTTGATCCTGGCTCTGACAGACTTTTTGTCTATGATAAGAAATACAACCAGATATTAAATATGCGATCAGATGGGACTGATATACGACTTGTTAGACAGCTAGAGCTAAGTAAAACATTTTTTTGTTTGTTTTCATTTATAATTCTGCCATTTGGGGGGGGGGGGGTGACCAGTGACTTGTGCTGGAATTCTGATTTAAGTGAGGAGGATTAGTGCAACACATCAACCTCACCTTTCCTCCTTAAGCCCATCCTTTTACGGAAGCAAGATTTGGTCAAGACTTCCGGGGATGAGTTTGGATGCAGTGGATGACTTTCTGTGTGTCTTGTCCTGCTCTAGAGTGCTCCACAACACTGTGCTGGTAGTTGCCTTTCTGTGCGATTTGTCTAGTTTTTTGATGTTTCGCACATGCTGTCAAGTCCAGACTTCAAATGCTAGGTTTGACAGAACCTCAGTGTACTGAGTGTCACGCCAACTTCAAACTTCACATGCTAGGTTTGACAGAACCTCAGCGTACTGAGTGTCACGCCAAGTTCAGATTTCACATGCTAGGTTTGACAGAACCACAGTGTACTGAGTGTCACGGACATGTCAGATACCATCTACCTGGTTTAGCCGGCCTGTCAAAGCCGTTTCCGGGGTGTGGCCGCTGCGTATGCTACAGCTTCTGGGAGCCACAGGTGAGAGTTGGGTACCAAGCGGGGACCAAGAGTGAGCCAAGTACCCTCAAAAAGAAGGTACAAAACCTGTCCACTAGAGGTGTTACCTCTCCTAGATACCCCATACACCCCTTCTGCCATAGCAATAGTATGTTAGCAAGATTAATTTAACATTTACACACTTATTATTATGAATCAAAATAGTAGTTTCCAGAGGTGTAACTAGCATACCTGGTACTTGGTGAATGGTAGTGCCCCATCATTTACTGGTGTCTTGATAAAGGATGGTGATTTATAGAACACCAACACTATTATGATAAACCATAACCATAGTGGAAAGCGTGGTCAAGAAGCTAAGTACCCTTGAATTTGGCTTGGATACCTATGAAGGGAGGCTCGAGGTTCGACACCCGACTCGTGCAGAGTTGTGTTTACTGAGCTCCTAAAGGCAGCACGGAAAACCTCTATCAGGTACCCCCTACTGGCCCACAAATGAGATTGGACCATAATGCTCCTAGCTTGCTATAAGCATGAAAGAAGCGCTATACAAAAGCTAAAATTTTTTTAACCATATAGATGATTTTTTTTTTTTGCTGATTGGTACACTTTCTTCAATTGGAAATACTTTCAAACTATTGAATGACCTAAAGAGATATCAAGATTAAATTTTACAGTGGGAGGGAAGTAGTGACATTGAAACTAGTTTTCTACTTTGTAAAGTTCTCTCTGTGGTTTCATACAAAACCTCAGGCTTATATAGACAGTATTGGTGGTGTATATTATATTGACACTATTGGGGTGTAGATTATATTGACAGTTTTGGGGTGTAGATTATATTGACAGTTTTGAGGTGTAGATTATATTGACAGTATTGGGGTGTAGATTGTATTGACACTATTTGGATGTTAATGAAGTGAAAAGTTCTTTTAGATTTATCAGTATTTGACATTGGGCATGGCATGATGAGGAATTGAAATGCACATTCCTCGTCCCATATGCTAGGACAAATTTGTACAAAACTCCTTCTTCCCTAGTGCTATTAGAGCATGGAATGGGTTGCCTGAGCTACCCAGGAAAACCAGTGATATGCAAGACTAAATGCATGACGCATAGAACGTAATCATCTTTTTTTTTGAAGTAACGTCTGTATTATAAAAGATAAGATTGAAATATCTGTCAGTAGAAATAAGTGTATTGCAAAACGATCTCAAAAATTGCTTAATGGAACTATAATTTTATTTATCATTTCATGGTAGTTTCATTCTTAAAGGAGATATGTTAAATGAGAAATATCAAAGAATAAATAAAAATGCCTTCACATACTGTTGTCATGAAATGATTCTGGTCTTAAAATTCTCTAGCTGATTGTCAAGTTTAAACTTGTTTTGCCTTACAGATGACTCACTTGCCTGGCTAGCATTTATTACCAACAAAATATGTCTCTATCACTTTGACACAAGCACACAAAAGTCACTTGACTAGATTCTTGCCTTTATTTTTTTTTTTCTTCGTTAGAAAACAGAAAAGTTTGTGTCTTATATTATTGTTTCTAAGTAAAGTGCAATTATGTTTTGTTTTTTTTTTCAAATCAGGTACTGAAGTTTACAATATAAAAGCAGATGTAGTCCACAGCAAAGTGTTCTACAGTGACACTGGTCTTGGAGTTATTGCATCTGTAAATTTAGATGGGACAAATCACTTTTTTGTGGCATCTAATATTTTAAGTCCTAGAAGCATTGTTCTAGATCCACGATATCAGTGAGTCTTTTACTTTTATGCAGGTATGCTTAAATAAAAAAAAAGTGCATCAAACAATAGCTTTTGTAAAGTATTATGGAGGGGGTGGTAGATCAGTTCAATAACTGATTGCTGAAGGCTGCTGAGTCAAGAAAGGAACATAATGAATTTATTCTTGATTTGAAGTCCAAAATTAAGCTTTTGTCACTTTTGATATTTCCAGATCTTGTATACTTGTTAGCCTACTAGCAGATGTACTCAACTTTATCAACTTTATGAAGCAGAACATTCCAGAAGGGACATAAATTGTAGTATTTTGTAGGGATTTACTGACTCACCCATAATTTTCATGTGTAGAAATCTAACTAATGCCTCCTAATAAAGCTATTTTGTATGGTTAAATACCAAAAATTGTGTTATTTTGTTTTAATTATGCGTAATCAAACATGTAAGAATCCCTTGACAAATGTTTAATACAATTTTGGAATATGATGTTTCAAAGTAAACACTAATATATCAAGTAGTCATCATGCCTAGATTTTTGTTGCCTAGATTGTTATAGAGAATTACTGCCTAGATTGTTATAGAGAATTACTGCCTAGATTGTTATTAAGAATTACTTCTTAGATTGTTAGAGAGAATTATTGCCTAGATTGTTAGAGAGAATTACTGCCTGGTTGTGTTATGTTCTCTGGAGTGTTATCTCCAAAGAACTAGATTTAAACTCTGCCAGCCAGTATCCCACATCATCCAGTGGGAGGTCTAGGTTAGGATGTAATAATCATCGTTTCGAAAGGAACATTTAAAATGTGTAAAACAAAAACACAGTTCAGTAATTGGGAGTAATGAAAAATAATAGTAACTCCATATTCATTATGATGAGAAATTAGGAATATTGTTGAAACCCAAGCCTATCATATCTTTATAAAGAAAATCAACTGTTAATTAAAAATTTTATGTAAAAAATAATCCAAACAGAATTCTCTGCTGGACTGACTGGGGACTTCATCCAGAGATTTCATGTTGCAGCTATGATGGATCAAACAAAAGAACATTAGTGGATACAAACCTGAAATCTCCCAATTCTCTTGCTATTGATTACAATGGTATTTTGTTTTTGAATTTTTCGCTTGTTTATCTTTTGATCTAAATTACTTTCTTTTAGAATAGCTAGTTGGAATATCTTGAATTATGATATGACTGGTAAATTAAATGAAAAATTATATTAGTCTTACTATTCAAAGTTTCCTTATTGGCTACTAAAACTTAATAAGGGTTTGTTTTCCTTATTGGCAACCACTCATGATGGGAGAAGGGAACTTGTTTTCAAATCTTTGTAGCTGAACCCAAATGTTAATTAACACACATACAAACACTAAGGAGGTGCTGTGGCTGAGCGGTAAAGTGCTTGGCTACTGAACTGGGGTCCCGGGTTCGAATCCTGGTGAAAAATGGGATGTTTAATTTCAGGATTTTCTGGTGCCTCTGAGTCGACCCAGCTCTAATGGGTACCTGACATTAGTTGGGAAAAGTAAAGGAGGTTGGTAGTTGTGCTGGCCACATGACACCCTCGTTTACTGTTGGCCACAGAATCAGGCGAACTTTACATTATCTGCCCTGATGACCACAAGGTCTGAAAGGGGAACTTAATTTTTTTTACAAACACCAAACATTAGAAAGACTTTGGTGTCAACCCTAAGGAAAAATCAGGAATAAGTGACATTTGAGTAGCTTGTGGGAGGTTTCAGATAGGAAGTAATAATCTTCAATTCTGAAAAAAAACAACAACATCCAAAACAAAAGAATTATGAGAGTTAAAAAAAAATAAAACATAAACTTTATTTTTACAGAGAACAAACTCTACTTTGTTGATAGTGGCATGAACACTATAGAGTCTGTAGACTTTCGTGGCAACAATAGAAGAGTTATTTTACAAGGAGTAGAATACCACTACATCTCACTTGACATATTTTATGATGTTTTATTTTTTACAACTTGGGAGACTAAGTAAGTTACAGAAGAACTATAATATATAATATAAATTTTTTTAGATGAGTTTGTCACTTTAGCTCTTGTGTTTGTGTTTCTAATGTTATCTCAGCACCTTGAGCCTACATTTAACAGGGATCTATAAATTAAAGTATTATTATTATTATTTTTAGCATAGTATTTCTAACAGCAGATGTCATAAAGAAAATCTTAATCGTCCACCGGCAGCAATGGTTCTGCTTGCCTGGGAGTGGCAAAATATGTAGGTCACAGCTGGGGCTGTGACAAGACTTTTTATTATTATTGTTGTCTCCATTGGAAAATGAAATATATTTCTGAAATCTCGAAAAAATAAGTCACCTTTAAATAGACCTACTCTGTATGACTACTCTGTATGGCCTAATCTATGTAGCCTACTCTGTATGGCCTAATATATGTGGCCTATTCTGTATGGCCTAATCTATGTGGCCTACTCTGTATGGCCTAACCTATGTGGCCTACTATGTATGGCCTAATATTTAGATCATAGTCTGTATGGCCAAATCTATGTGGCCTACTCTGTATGGCCTAATCTATGTGGCCTACTCTGTATGGCCTAATCTATGTGGCCTAATCTATGTGGCCTACTCTGTATGGCCTAAAATATTTGGGGCATAGTCTGTATGACGTAGTCTGTATATTTTGACTTACTGCTATTTTATCTTAATGGTCCTATTAAAAATGTAATTCAGAAAATCATCACTTATTTTTTCCTTGTACACTATCTAGAACTGTGATGCAAATAAAAAAAGATGGCTCACAACAATCAGAAATTGGCCCTGCCAACTTTAATGAGGTGTCTGAACTCAGAGTTTACAGATACGGTAAAGATTATATAGGTATGTATAAATAGGATCACAAAACGAAACAAACAAGTTACAAAACATCTATCATATTTTCGAATACATAAAGAGATTTATGAGCAGGTTAGATAAAACTGCCCTTTAATAGATAGAGCTTGGTTAATAAAGACTGAATAACACCTGAGCTGGATTTGTGTCTTGCCTTGGAGTATTTCTAAACACCAGGAGAGCTTCATTAGCATCGGACTTCATCTTAATTTTTTCATAATGTTCTTTTAGAATTTTTATTGCTAATTCAGCTTTTCTGTTGAATTGATGGTTTCCTGGGTTTAAATCCTTAGTATATCTTCTGAATCAAAGCCATAATTATGAATACACTGTGATCTAATGAAATGTGTACTGGAATGATAGGGAAGTGTGAATTGAAAATAATGCCTAATAATAAATGATTGAATCAATGATAGTTTTCTAATTTATAAAGTTCATTGATTATTTTTGGCTTAGAAAAATATTTGTTGGACTGTTACAATGTAAAATGTACTTCTTGTATCTATTCTCTTCAAATAATGTGATAGAAATACAAAGAAATATTTGTTGGACTGTTACAATGTAAAATGTACTTCTTGTACCTATTCTCTCCAAATAATGTGATAGAAATACAAAGAAAGCAATATTTGACACTTATTGTGTCAGTCTAAAAAAATTACTAATAGGATTGTTAATTATTAACTTTTTTGTTAATTTTAATTTGTTTGAAACAATATTATTTGGGATTTGTAATTGTATTTTATTTACATTTGTTGTCAATTGTAAAAGCTGCCTGGTCATGTGATATGTGCTCTGAACTATCATCTGATGGTTCATGGTTCAAACTCCACCCATCACTGTTGGGCTAGAGAGTTATCTTTTATGCTGAAGAAACATCCGAAAAATGTAAAATAAAAAAATAAAATAGATTGTTAAATAGCAATTTAAAATAAATTAAAAAACTGTAATCATAGGGTAAGGCTTAAATTTTCTTTTCTGTGAAATTATTTTGATCCAGAAATTTTTGTTCATACAAGTCAAGTGTCTTGTTACAACTTCTCTATTCATTTCAAATGTTTGGGATGAATGTACCTCATATATTCATGTAAATCTTTGTTTTTAGGTAACAACATGAGTTTATCTCTTCCCTCTGACATTAATAGAACTTTTGTTCGGATGTATGGAACAAGAAACTTTTACAGTGGTCAGATCGAAGTCTTTGACAAAGGTGTTTGGGAAAGAGTCTGTTACTGGAATGATCCTGATGCCAAAGTTGCTTGCCACATGATGGGATTCGACAGGTACCTCCTAGTTGAGATTCTTTCAATTATTAATATCTTGTTTAATCTTGCAAGCATTAATCCATTTGGTTTCACACTTTTTTTTTTTTTTTTTTTTTTTTAATTTTAGTTGTAAGTTTTACTATTTCAGTTGAAAACATTATTTTCTTTGGAAACAGAGTAACATTTTCATAGATTTTACATAAAGTCACAGATTTTCTGAAGCATAGATGTAACTTTTTATCTCTGATATTATTTTTCCACGTTTCGAAGGAATTCTTCATTTTGCTTGTTACTATTTCACTACCCTGTTATGATTAAGCTTCAATAGCTTTGTTGTTTGTTATCAGAAAATGTTGTATTTGGTATAGAATGAAAGGGAAATGCATGCTCTTTTTATATAAACACAAAGTCAAGTTTTTAAAATTGAACATTAATTTAATTTAATGAGAAAGAGTTAATTTTTGTAGCGACTTCTGTTGGCTAAGAGAAAATAGACTCTCTACAAGCAAACATCTATATGAAAATGTTGACCAACTCATTACTGGATCAAACTATCTCTTTCAATTATTTTTCGCTCTTACTTTGTCATTTTCATTTTCTCTCTTTTATTCTAAAATATTTTCCCCCATATTTATTTCGTCTAACTAATGCTAGGACAAATTTGTACAAATACTCCTTCTTCCCTAGCGCTATTAGAGCATGGAATGGGTTGCCTGAGCTTACCAGAAAAACCAGTGACTTGGCAGAATTTAGGTCATTGGTTAATATGCATGACTATATGCATGACGCATAGGATGTAATCATTTTCTCTTTTGAAGTAACATCTGTATCATATAAGATAGGAAGATAATCTATTCTAATAGCATTGCTTTCTGGGAAATAAAGTTATTTGTACAATTTTATTTCTGATAATTATATAAAAAAATACTCTAAAATATCTATTATGCTTCTATACAGAAATGTATCGATAAAAATGAACCCCAGGGAGTTATCTAGTAACTATGCATGGAATAGAACAGGCTGTTTGGGCTCTGAAAATCACATCAACGAGTGCAGCTCTCCATCACAAAACAGGGGCTACTATTATTGTTTTGGATCTGGAGCTAACTGTGAACCACAGGAACAAGGAAACACTACTCAGGGTAAGTAGATAACCTGTGCTAGATTGATAAATGTTCTTGTAAGCCTGGAAAGTAGATAATCTGTTCTAACTGGATAAATGTTCTTGTAAGCTTGGTAAGTAGATAACCTGTCCTAACTTGATAAATGTTCTTGTAAGCTTTGTAAGTAGATAACCTGTCCTAACTTGATAAATGTTCTTGTAAGCCTGGTAAGTAGAAATAACCTGTCCTAACTTGATAAATGTTCTTGTAAGCCTGGTAAGTAGAAATAACCTGTCCTAACTTGATAAATGTTCTTGTAAGCCTGGTAAGTAGAAATAACCTGTCCTAACTTGATAAATGTTCTTGTAAGCCTGGTAAGTAGAAATAACCTGTCCTAACTTGATAAATGTTGTAAGATTGGTTGTATAGCATGTGCTTCAGATTGACATCATGATGGTTTGGGGCTTGAAAGTAATTTTATTTCTGAAGTGACAATTCAATACAGTATTAAGAGAAAGAAGAAGAGGCAGACAACGAAGAAAGTGATGGGAATAGATCAAAGAATGGACGAGCCCAACTATGAAAGAGATTCTGCCCTTAGTCTTGGTCTTAATCTTTAGATCTTTTTCATTTAACTTTTAACAATAATATGTCAGTCAAAAACAGTTTGAATATTTAAATTTGAAAAGTTTTCTCAGCAGGTGATGGACTGTATTTTCTTTGGTTTCAGATTTTCAAATTGACAACTTTTTGTTATTTAGCGATGAGAATGGTCATTGGATAAGAATGGATTTGAACACAAACAGGCAAGTCTAATGATGTTGATATTGAATATTATATAATACTATTTATTAAGACATGTTTAAAAAAAAGATTTTCCCTTTCACACCATTCGATCTCTAAGGCAGGATGATGTCAAGGTCATTTGTTTTAACATCTGAAAGTTAAAGAGGATGTCATGTGGCTAGCACAATGAGGAACTGCCTTAAATTTCCTGTATTTCTTCTTCATTCTCATTGTAATGTTGGTGGGCTCAGACGAGTAGTTCTATGTCTGCAATGAACCGCTCAGGGATTCCCCAGATACGGCAGCTCTCCATAATTTTTTGTTCTATAAGGAAGTTTTTTTGGGGGGGCCAGTGTCTTGCTTGGAACTCTCCATAGAGTTATGCAGCTTTGGAGGGACAAGGTTGGTGTTCTCTTCTCTGGTGATGCTCCACCAGGACCAATCCCATTCGTTTCTTTTGAACTTCCCAACTATATGTTGTCTCATTCCATTGTGTTTGCTTCTGAGATGGATGGCTACCTGGTCGTGCGGTTTGCGTGCTGGACTGTCGTTCGGACGTATCGATAGTCCCGGTTTCAAATCCTGTCAGCTCCCATCCCCCCCCTCGTTGTCCTGCTGGAGGTTTGGACTAGGAAGTAATTATCTTCAACTCTGAAGGAACGTTCGAAACATGTAAAACATTTTACAAACATTTTACAAATATTATTGGTTGGTAATGTTTTTCTTGAAATTGGTTAGTGAGCTAAGCAGTTTCTTGTTTATTCAATTCTCTAAATTTATTTTTAAAATTTGTCCAGGTATAGATGGATTTTTTATTGTTTTAATCAGTCTCCCATCTTTGGCCAATATGTTTGATTTTCATTGCCTTCAAATTTATTTCTGTCCCTTATTAATGTCATGTGCTTAGTTACACTCATGAGTATCTTAAAAATCACACATTTGAAAATCGTAGTCTTCACCGCTATTAAATCCCAAGGCCTCTCAGTTTAGAAGCCAAGCCCTTTAACACTCAAGGCACAAAGCCTCTCTAAATAAAAATTATATATATATGTGCCAGAGCATTGGATAAAGACAACAACTTTATTATGTGCAAGGGATAGTTTCCTCTTTCTCGTTTATGGTCTGATAATATTTATGCTAAAATCTAGATATATTTCTAACTTATTTTATATATCCAAATAGCATAGGTACTGATAAAATCTAATTATAGCATATGTGTTTTAGACCAACATATCTTTAAGCCAAATTGGGACTCTTTTGTTTTCAAGAATGCCTTGTTGTAAGATGCCTCTGTAACTGTGACAACTTATGTTTTATCCTTTTATATATAGAAACATTGTAAACCCCTTTAAATCTTCGTTCCCAATGTAAGCTTGGGAGTTTGTGTGATTTGTGGATTCAAATATTTTCTTTCTTTCTTTTCCTTTCAATGTTCAAACCTTATCCCCATTTGATCTTTTGTTTTTTAAAATTTAGATGCTAATGTATATAACAATTTTGTTTCAGTTACATCATCAGAACTATTGACCCTGAATGGATCACACAGGCTCTAACTTTTGATCCTTTGACTCAGACATTTTACTTTAGTGACTGGGAATGGATACAGGCATCATCAATGATCAGAAGTGTGAACAAGTTGGGAACCACTAGTTCATTGGTGGTTGATGTATTTAGAGGTATAAATAAGGATTTGTTTTTTTTTTTGTATCCATTTCTATTTGAAAAGTTCTACGCTACTTACATTGGTAAAGTTTCTGTCATCCATGCACTAACTCGGAGGCGCTGTGTCTGGGCGGTAAAGCGCTTGGCTACTGAACCGGGTTCGGGTTCGAATCCTTGTGAAGTCTGGGATTTTTAATTTCAGGATCTTCGGGCACCTCTGAGTCCACCCAGCTTTGATAGTACCTGACCATAGTCAGGGAAAAGTAAAGGCGGTTAGTCATTGTGCTGGCTACATGACACCCTCATTGACCATAGGCCACAGAATCAGATAACCTTTACATCATCTGCCCTATAGACCAGAAGGTCTGAAAGGGGAACTTTACTTTTTTTTTTATGCGCTAACTCATGACGTCCTCATTTATCCATGCATTCACTAGCTTGCTTACCCATGACTTGTATTGTGGCGGTTGGTATCTACAGTCTCGGCGTTCCAGTACCACCTCATCGAGGTCCCCGTGTTAACACCCCGCTCTTTAGAGGGGTGGCCAAGGGTACTGGTTGCTTGCTACTGATGAATGAGCAGGCAGCAAGTATAAAACTGACTGTAAAGGGGTTATAGTCCAGCCCCCCCCCCCTCCATGCGGCCCGGGCTATGGTGAGTAAGAGACCTCACCGGAATCTCCGAAAAGCGGATAGCGCTGGACACCAACTCAAGTGTTGGTTGGGATCCCCTGGGTCCTGGCTGATTTGCAGGACGCTCTAATGGGCAAAATTGGGCTGACTGGAGCAGCCTTCTCGGGCTGTGTCAGGCGGCTCTTTTTCTCTCATGAGGGATGCTCTAACTAGCCCGTTCCCTAACATCGTAGTAGAGGAACGCATAGACCCAGTGACGATTCTTAATAATGGGGATATCAAAAAATCTTCATCAAACCACTCCCCATTGTGAGAAACTCTCAGGTATCTACAGTATAAGTAAATCTCATAAGCTTACAACACACACACACTTCTTCTAACTGGTAAGGGTTAGTACTGATAACTTTCCAATGGGTTTTGTTAGAATACTAACATGTCCTAGATGCGTCTTGATGAGTTTTCTAAAGGCTATTCGGAAACTTTGTCAAAAAAACCTCTTCACTGGTCCACAAAAGAGATTGGACCATAGCGCATTGAACATGCTTGAAACCTAAGATATACTAAAGCTGTTATAAAATATTTTGTTTAGAAAATCAATGTTTGTTCACAAAACTGTCATGTATTTTTCACACCAGTACTTTTAAAACTTTTTTTAAAGTGCTACTCAGTGAGAACCATTAAAATAAATGTCAATGAATTGTTCATATTTACCCTATTCTTTTAAAATATTCATTATCACTGCAATGTATGTCAAGTGATATTGAAACAATTTACCTGGAATTATTAAACAATTTAAAAAGTGGTGAATCTAAATATTTAGCAACAATTTATGTTTAAATGTCAGGTTACATTTTCACTTGTATAATGTTACACCTACTGCTGTGTTTTGTGATAACAATATTTTGTTGTCCTCTTGTCTTGAATCCATGGAAAAACATATTTTATTGAGACCTCCACATTGAATTTGAAATGAAAACAGTTTCTTTTTGAACTACCCCTTGGGGATTCTTGTTTATAAGTTGGAACTTTTCCTAATGACAAAGTCATTTATCTTGAAGAGATTACATGCAGTTTATTGTTAAAACTGCACTCAGATTGGAATCATACAAACTTCTTTTTGACAAACCATAAATTGGATTGAAAAAAAACTTCTGAGAAGCCAGATGTGGCACAGTAAACTAACAAGGGATTGGTAAAAAGCCATTTCTCGACTTTCTGTCTCTAACTGGGGCTAAAAACAAAGGGTTTAAGTATAATTCCCTTTCTAAATTGTTCACATCCTCTTGAGGTCATAAAAAAACAAAGATTTACTGCTGCAGGGTTAAACGACTGTATAGAAAATACCAAAAACATGCATATGTCTAACACCATCCTCTATGGACAACTCACGACTGGCACTAGAAAAACTGGTCGCCCCCACCTCCGTTACATAGATGTAATAAAACGGGACCTCAAATCAGTGAATATCAACACTGACAACTGCGAAGACATAGCTCTAGACAACACCAGATGGAGAGAGACAGTGACCAAGAAAGCTATGGACAGTGAAAAAACATGGGTCTCAGCTAAGGAAAAAAAAAGTACAATCAGAAAAATGGCCAGCTCCACCGAAACAAAAGCCACCTTAATCTGTGCTATTTGTGGATGGAGTGTCTCTCCAAAATAGGGCTCCACAGCCACATGAGGAAGTGTGCTCTGAGATGAACCATAGTCGTACTACGACTGAAGGAGGCCAAAATATACTTAGGCTCTACAGTATATGAGCAGATTCTGTTTCTAGCAAATGCTTTCATTTTAATTTTTACAAAGATACAATTTTACTTTTTACGATAGCTCATACGCTAGATTTTATAAAAATGTTAACCAATTTAGCCTACACATACTCAGAAACAAGCTATGACTTTAAGTGGCAAGTGCAATCTAATGTAATTCTTCAGTTAGCAATTTTTTTTTTTCAATCTAGTCTTAAGAGGTATTGAAATTTTTATTATCATAGTCTAAAGGTATTTGTGCCAGTGTAGATGAGCATTCATTAAAAGCTTGAAGTTATGACTCCATGTTTTTGCAAAGATTGTATCAACTCACTGCCTGTCTATGTACTTTGTACATGTTATTTCTCCCACATGCATTCTCAGATCAAGGGAAACGGTGTACAATTATTTATTGGCATAGAAAAGACATAAATCAATAAAAACTTAACCAGTTAGTCAATTAATTAGTGCTTATTCATTATATGTTTGATACCATCTAGGGAAATTAACCCTACAGTATTCACATATACGGCTAAATATGTAAAGTTTTATTGGTAATTGAACACATTATTTCTCAAACTCACATTATAAACCTGAAACTTTAAATAATTATTTGGCATACCTAACAATGCATAAATCAATTAAAAAATTAAGTAATCAATTAACTATTGGAAAAAAAATTTGTTAGGATATAAAAGGGAAATAACATATACACTATTGAGAGATATAGTTGTAATTGTTTTTTCCCTTAGATAAGCTTTTTTTTTTAAATGGATTTTCTACAAATATTTTGCTTGTTTTTAATTTGGGAATATACAATATACATAAATAATGTCTCCAAGCATTTTGATATGTATGTTTCTCAAGACCATTCAAAATACAATGGCTGTCTGGTCATGTGGTTTGTGCTCTGGACTGTCGCTCAGGCCTATCGGTGGTCCTGGGTTCAAACCCTGCTCACTCCCATCCCCCATCATCCTGCAGGAGGTTTGGACTAGGAAGCAAATTATCTTCAACTCTGAATGAAACATCCGAAACATTGAAAACATTTGACAATGCTAATGTATACTTTTTCAGGCAATATAACTGGACTTACTATAGATGCCAAAAGAGATCTCTTATTTTTTGCTGACGCTGGAAATAACAAAATCTGCTCAGTACATACAGATGGTCTTAATCTTCAGACTCTTTATGCAGATCTCCCTGACCTAAGAAGTATTGCAGTTGATACTAATACTTTGTAAGTTATACGAAAAAAAGTTGTTTAAAATTCTAAAAATAAACAAATTCGTTTTCATTTTTAGGTATTTTTTATTTAAAAAGTTTATAATATTTAAATGTATCTTTCAAAATAGAAATGTACATAATTCTTCCTCAAACCATTTTGATTGAATGGAAAATATAGGGTACAATTGTTTATTAAAGATATAGTGAATACTGCATTTTTTAAAGACTAGATATTTTTTTTAGGGTATATTAATTATGAAGCTTTTGGTATTAAACTAGAAATAATACTAAAAATAACTTATAAAATAGAATAAAAAACTAATTATATATGCTAACTTACAGTGAAATTTATTGGACGACTTGGGGGTCGCAACCTGGAATATATAAAGGACATTACCAAGGCAACACGTTGAGTAGTAAAGTTGTAGCTGGAGGTCTCAAGCAGCCTGATGGTCTAGCAATGGATTCTATAGGTAATAATAATTATCTACAATATGACCGGCATCACTAAAATTGCAAAGTTCTGACCAGTCGTCACTTCTTTCTTGCATGTCTCTTAAGATTCTATTTTATAATAAGAAATGTATTCAAAAGAAAAGAGAACTACTTCCTATACACATTCATGTGATGCTCTAGTCCTATATGTTAATTAGTGATGAAAACTCTGCTAAGTCATTGGCTTTCCTGGTTGATTCAGGCAATCCGTACCAAGCTCAAATTGTCATGAGTCTAATACTGACATTGACATTCATTGAGGTAAATAAAATGTTAAGTGCCCCATTGAGATCTTGAGATCTACAGGGCAGCCCAAGAGAGTTGACAACACTAATTGTGATAATCCATCAGATGATATCAAAATTAAATATCAATATCACACTACAGTGGATCCCTGGACACATTGGCATCATAGGAAATGAAAAGGCAGATAAGCTATCAAAGGCAGGTTCATCTATGGAACAACCAGATAGACCTGTTAATTACCTCACCCTAAGGTCAATGTTAGTCAACAATCACAAAAAGGAGTGGCTCAACCAATGGGCATCAGGAAACACAGGCAGAGCCATGTACAAAGAAATGACTACGCCTAAAAAACTGGACAGTATTAACTTCCTCCCCCGCAAAGAACAATCTACAATTTTCCAACTAAGAACAGGACACACACCACTATTAAATTGCCATCTGAACAAAATAAATTCCACACAACTCCCCCTTTGCAGACACTGCGCCCACCCCTTTGAAACCGTAAACCATATCCTCTTTGAATGCCCCTCCCTTATCCACCTTAGGCAGACCCTACTTCCACTACAGCCCAACATAACCAACACCCTGTACTGCAGTGCTGAACAACTGAAGAAAACAGCGCACTTTTTTCCTTGGCACAGTCTGCAAAAGAGCTGACAGCTCAGCAGCAATAAAGCTGGCTAGAAGAAGAAGAATAGGGCAGATGATGTAAAGCTCATCTGTTTCTATAGTCCTTGAGGGTGTCGTGTGGCTAGCACAACAACCAACACTCTTTACTTTCTTCAACTGAAGTCAGGTACTCATTAGAATGTGATAGACTGAGTGTGTGTCCTCCAGTTTTCACAGCGTTTCAAACCTGACACCTCTCAGTTCAGAAGCCAATCGCCTTACCACCCTGCCTCCTTCCCCATGCATTGAGGTGAATGGAAAATTGAATTTAAAAATAGCAACATGAGAAATGACATGAAAGTTGAATTTTTGGGTTTTCTAGAGTAGAGTAGGACATAATTATCTTATTTTTTGAAGTAACGTCTGTAATGACTAAGATAAGAATAGTTGTAATGAAGTGGTATTGTAAGAGGCATGATCCTACATATTATGTATTTTTTTATATATTTTATCTTACATTAATTATGCATCTGCTGACATTTGTGTTTGTGTCATAACTGGTATTTTTTCTTGCCATTTGACATTCAATATCAGTATTTTTCTTAGACATGTCATGTGAAAGTGGTTCAGTTTCTTTGCATGTTTTCTGTACACTGTTGACATTTCTGAGGCATATAGCAATGTAGGGAGGATGACAGCTTGATAGCTTAGTATTTGCGGTGATACCTCATCTGTTCCAGACAATACCAGATACTGAGGTCTACAAAGCATCCACACAATCCTGATGCAGTCCCAGCTGCGATGGGCAGGATGAAAGACCGCCTCATCCCTTAACGACTCAGGGAAGGAAAGTGCTCCCAAGGCGGACAAAGAAAAGTCTTAGGGACACCCTTAAAGCTTTTCTGAAGGCGCTCAGCATAGACCCAGGCACCTGGGAGACAGAGGCACATGACAGAGCATCATGGCGTCGCGCTGTGAAAACTGGCGCATAAGTTGCTAAGTAAAAGAGAACAACGCCGGCAGAAGAAAAACGCCAGAGAAGAAAAGCAAGGCCAATGACACTAGCTCCAGCTGGAATAACCTGCCCAGTGTGCAGCCGAACATTCCAGGCTCACATAGGTCTCACCAGTCGTATGAGGAGGCACAAAACCCCAGTGCAAAGCCCTCAGCCTCCTGGATGATAAAAGTGGTCATCATTGAACCACAATGGACGAACTATATTTGTCATAGCTTAGCCAGTTTTTATAGTGCCTAACCATGCTACTCAATGTCCACACAGTATACCAACAAATAAGAACCCAAAGCTACAGTTACATGAATGAAATGCCTACACTATTGGCTTTAGGGAAGGAGCATTAGTACAAATTTGTCCTAGCATATAGAATAAGAAATGTGTCTTTATCTTTGTGTCTTTCTACATATTTTTATTGTAAGTTATGGCTCATTGTTTTATGTATTGTTGCTACTTTACTTTTGTGTCTTTTGTCCGAGAAACAATTTTGTCCTAAAGTGTCTCTAAATTGATTGATGTTACTAACGGTGTTTCTTTGATTATTACCTTCTCCCAGCTAAGAAATTATACTTCTATGATTCTGGTACGCACACTATTGAAGTCATCAACACTGCTGGACCACTGAATAGACTTGTCTTGTTTACAGACTACAGCTCCCGACTCTCTGGTCTGACCATCACACCGCAGTACATTTTCTACTCTGACTATAACAAAGTGTAAGTTTTTAGTTTAATAGCTGTCTACACCTTCTTCCAAAATAGAGGATTTTATATTCTTGGCATGTAAGCAAGTAGCTTTAACCATATAACTGGAAGACTACTTTTGGGCCGCCCTGCATATATTTTTGGGGGGAAAAAGTTAATTGATGATTGTATTATCATGTTTATATGAAGAGCTTATCATGATAGTTTAAATAGGATACATTGATGCAACTAAGACTTTCATCAAGTACATCTAATTGTTTGTTCAATCATCCAATCATCTTTATGCACAATCATATCATCACATTGACATCAAGGAAAAGAACACATAATATAATCACATTATTAACACTAAAGAGGCAAACAATAATTATATCTTCTTACTTTTACAAGTTATATCATTGCTAAAAAAATTAAAAACAAAAGTGTGTCTCAATAATTTTGTGAAAATTATATACTAATTGCCAATACATTTTTTTTGTTCTAGAAATATCATGCGTTTGAATCGCGACGGAAGCAACCACAGACCTGTCGGGACCAAAGACTTTCCTAAAGTTAAAGGTCTTTATGCTTACAAGAGTACAAGTTCCTAGTGTTACTTTTCACTGGTGATCAGTGATTATTATCGATTAAAACGTTGCCTGATACATTGGGTACATATTTATTACTTGAATTTGATTGATTGGAAACAAAAATTGATTGTTGGCAAATAAACTATTCATCAAAATCTTGGCTTCTGAGTTTTAGATATTCCTTCAGAAATGAAGATTATTACACCCTAGACTTAAATTACTTGCAAGGTTGCTTTGGGGTCCAACAAGATTCAAACCCAAAATTATTGTCAACATTCTGAAGTGTTTACCACATGACCAGGCAGTTCATCCAACCATTGAGAAGTTCAGCCATTATATGCTGTGTCAACAGAGATTGTTGAGTCCAGCCAACTCTATTGGCTACCTGTCATACATTGGGGAAGTAATTGTGGTTTGTCATTGTGCTGGCCACCCAACACTCTCATGAACCTTTACACTATCTGTCCCCATGAATTGGAACAAGCAAAAGGGGACACAACTTTCTTTTATTGTAACTTTATTTACATTCACCAAAAGTTAAATTTTACCAATTCATGGTACAAACGTGAATAAATTGTGTTATTATCTCCCCCTTTTCTTTTTCGAACTAAAATGAACACAATCACTCCCAGTACATACCAGACATTTGAAATACAATACTTTGTCGTCTATATCTTCCCCCTGACTTTTTCTGACTCAAAGATGTACAATAGAACTACATGCTGGGTTATATTCTTGGAAATTGCTATAAAAACTAAAAAAGACTATAGTTTGCAGTATTCAAAAACCTAAACCTTTCACCCATATTAAAACAATTTTTGAAACATATATCAAGAATTAAAAATGTATAGGCATATGTGTAAATCCACAGACGATAAACAACCGTTACAGCCTGTAAGCAAACGGCAAAGCTATGTAAGCAGACGTGACCTATTTGGAACTCCAGTTTCATGATCAACCCAACAAGCCATAGCTCACACTTCCTTCAGAGAATGGAATCGGTCACAGTTAAAAAATGCATGGCTAGGCATACAACCAAATCAGAGCAATTCAGATGTAAAGTATTTTAAGATTGTAATGCACCTTTGTAAACAAATTTCGTCACGGATAATAAAGATCATTATTATTATAGAAGTGAATTACCCTGGGAGACCCAGTGGGTCACAGGTGACCCATAACCCCCCCAAAAATACCTTTAATTTTCATCTCTGTCACTGCCACGTTCGATTCTTTATTAAAGGGAAACAAAATTCAACGTAGTTCGTTTTAACAGTGTCAGCAATTTTTGGCAGATCTGCAATAGTACGAGAATCTTCTAAGGAATGTTAAGGGCGACGAAGATCTCTGCGAGTTGTTGTCATTATCCTCTCAATTGATATAACAATGAGGTATATTATTATTTTAGACACCTCACATATCCGCTTTATCTCCAAACTTAGTTTTCATTTTTTCTTTGTTTTTCCATTTCAGTTTTTTCTTATATAATGAGATAGTGGTACGGCGATGTCAATTATGTAGTGTTTTTTTTTTCTTTTTTTATCAATAAACAGCAGATCAGGGCGATTAAAATCTACCATTTTGTCACTCAAAATAGGCCTATCCCTATCCCAGTATATTAAGTGATCGGTTGTCTCGAGAACCTCTTATGACGTAGATCTGTAATAAAGAGAGATATCCTTATTAATCAAATTATGTGTCAAAGCCAGGTGTCGGTGTATAACTTTGCAAATTGGTTATGGCTGCCAAAGTAGGCAGATTCTGATAAAGCTGAACATCCTGCCGTTGCGTGTTCAATTGATACTTTTACAAATTTGTTCTAGTATATTGAATAAGCAATGTGCCTCTATCTTTGTGTCTTTCTGAGTATTTCATTAGGTTATGTTTTTCCTATTTGTAAATTATGGTTTAGTGTTTTATCAGATAGATCAGCGGTTCTCAACCTTTTTATGCTCGGCGACCCCTTTTTACAACCCCCCCACTCTGACCCGACCCCCCCTCCACACACACACATACAGCAATAGAAGAATAGACAATAACAATCCATATTTTTGATTGTCTTAGGCGATCCGTGGCAAATCGTCAATCGACCCCTAAGGGGGTCGCGACCCACAGGTTGAGAACCCCAGAGATGAATACTCTAATTTTTTTTTCTGCCCCGAAATGTCTCTAACTTCAGTAATTTTATTAACGGTGTTACTCAAATCAAATTGGAATATTCGTTTGTTATAAATCTTACTGCTTTATTTTGTATTTGTTTTATTTGTTTGTTCGAGGTGGGTCTATTGAAGTTCTGATTACGTCTCCTGCGCCCGTCTTCTACAAAAGTTTTGTTGTTTTTTTTACCCTAAATAAATATGAATTGTGAGACTCGCGGCCTTACATTAACTCCCTTTTTTTTTTTTTTTTGAACTTAAAATAACAGTAGAAAGGGAGGCATTTAAACGCTCTCCCAAACATTCTATACTGATATCTATTACGTTGAATTGGATAGATATCCCGCATAAAAATGGGAGACTACCGCATGCCAAATGTGAGCTGAAAGGAGACGGCACAGCAGAAATGCCCCCAGCTACCAAGATCATCACAGGTTTTTCATTTCGCCCTCTGTAAAAGAGGAAAGTAGCTGGCAGTAGATATATATAAGACAAAATGATCAGGAATGTTAAATAAGTAATATATTTGGACTAAATACCCATAAGTTTTATAAGTAGAGACAAATAAATACGCCCTACTCCAAACCTGTTTCAATACATTAGGGAATAGAAGCCGGCAGTGTCGAAACTAGGAACGATCATCTCGCATATATATATATATATATCTGTATATGTATAATTCTCTACGTCGCCCAATCATGCGAGACACCACGCACGCACGCCAAGTCTCTAACCTTTGATGAAAAAAGTCATGGAAAGATAACTCTTTTGTTAACCCCGCACCCGCGCCTTCCTCGCTCAGTCGTTTGCCCAAACCCACCCCATTAGGACAACTGTATCTTCATGAAGTGTTTACCCGTCACTAAATAGCGGCGTATACTACGCCGCGGGTCGGCTAGTTCTAGATATTCTAACTAAACTAGAATTGAAAAAAAGAAAACGTTAATGCGACTCGGTTAGTCTTCCAGGGTTTGGATGTACCTCCTGAAATGCAGATAATATCCTCCTGTCCGGGTCACCTGTAAAACGGAACGAGATGGTAGATTTTGGTAGATTGTGGGTTGGAACCCTGGAACATTGTAATGGCAGTCGGAAACGCATACGACTCGACCAGGCAGCCAAACTCTAACAGATTTATCATGTGTTACTGTGTAGGTTATGACAGTCGAGTGCTGTGGACAGTGGCTCTAACTTATCTCTTGTTGACCTGTATTTCCTCTTATCTCTTTCTTTTTTATATAACTCAAACACTTTGTAATATTTCTATCTGACAAAATGTCTAACTGGGTCAGGTTGTTATAGAGGACACATAGCTTACAAACCATTATACACTGTCACGATGGGAGAGTCATTTACACATTATATTGTTTTATGTTCATATTACGTAATATGAGTTTTTCTCTCTGATAAATAAAGTACATTTTGTAGAGAAAGACATTCGACAGAAGTGACAGTTTCAAGTGTAATAAAACCAATGTACAAATTAGGAAATTGAAGACATAATAGGAAGGATAATATCTACTATATTTTAATTTGACATACCCAGTATTACTTTACCCAAGTTGTGTATGTCTACAACAAACGTAGAAATGGCAGTTACGGAGTATAGAGTACCCGTTTGACAAATAACTCTTTATGTACAGTCTAATCATAGTTCACAAAGGCTCTGCGGGACAAACATTTGAGACTCAAAGAAAAACCACTTTTGAAAACAGGCGCAGATGACAGAAAGAGATTTTTAACAACGGCTTTTCTGCATGAGAAAAATATGTAGGTCGCAACTGCGTTTGTGCAGTCATGTAAAACACTGCACTCATCCTTAATCTTCAGAATCGAAGACATTGCCGTTATCAATCATAGTTCAGACAGTGTGTGCATTTTTATTTTTATTTCTCTTCAAATATTTCAATGTTATACATTGTTAAAGTTCTAATCAAATCAGCAAAATGTCCAGGTTAAGTAGTAAGGTGTAAAATTCTCTGTTCGTCTGAAGAAAATTTCTTGACAATAGAATTAACTCCCTTCATCTACTTCTGCTATGATATTGGTATCTCTAAAAAGAAAATTGTGGGGATTTTATTGTGATCAAACAATCTAATTCTTTACTTTCATAATCAAAGCAGTATACTAAACAAGTAAATGAATAAATGATCAAATACACTGAGTAATGACTTGTCTTTTTATATATTTAGTCACTGGTTTTAAATTATTGACTGACTGTAAATAATTTTGTTTTTCACTAGGTTAAAATGTAAGTAAAAGAAGAAAATATCATTTCTTATTAAAACTATGCAATATCTTAAAAACCAATTTTCTAATCGCAATGTCCTTTATATTTATGGAACAATTAAAGCATGTTTTAAAGAGAGTCCAGTTGTAGTAATAAAACGATTGACTAGGTCCCGGGCTCGTATCTGGGTGAAAATAACAAATTTTAATTTAGGGATTTTTTTAGGACGACCCTGAGTTCACTGAACTTTAATGGGTAGCTTACATTAGTTGGAGAAAGTAAAGGCAGTCGGTCGTTGTGCTGGCCACATGGCACCCTCGTTAATCCTCGGCTATAATGCTTGTTTGTAAAGTGCTCTACATGTTTTCGGATGTTCCTTCAGAGTGGAAGATAGTTTACTTCCTAGTTCAAACCTCCCGCAGGACGACTGGGGATGGGAGCGGGCAGAATTTGTTTCCTCGACCATCGATAAATCCGAACGACAGTTCAGCGAGCAAACCGCACAACCAGGCAGCCATCGGCTATAGAAACAGATGATCTTCACATCATCCGCTCTATAGATTTCAAGGTTGTACTACTACTAAGAAGGATTCTAGTTTCACGTGTCACTAATAACAATGTCACTGTCATTCCAATACCACGTGACATGGATTGACTGTTACTTTAAAGTTGCTCAAAAAAAGATGCCATGGCTTGTATTGTTAACTTACTTCAGTATGTCTAAGTTTTAATTGTCAGTTGCACAAAACTGCAGTCATAACCTGGTAACTAACATGACTATACTTGGTGATCCAAGAAAGGACAAAAAAACATTACTGGGCCAAGAACTGGTGCCTTTGATTAACGTACTCGATGTAAACAAGGGAGCAGAAAACAGTCAAAGAAGTGATCAAGATGCTTGTATCAGGTAGGAAGCAGATGTGTCAGTGTATATGAACACATTTTGTTCAAGTTTCCTACTAGCTTCTATTTACAACAGTCCTAATAAGTGAAGACATTTGAAGCAATTTTCAAACTTAGGATTTCAGATGTGAACATTCAGTACTAAAAATAGTTTATATGTTCTCACTATACAATTATATGTTATGGTTATGTTGATGTTATGGTTATGTTAGGGTTATATTTAGGTTATTTTATATTTAGGTTATAAGCTCCTCAAAATAACATAGTTGTAGGCAAAGTCGGCAGATTGCTCCGAATCGATCCCCGCGCCTGGCAGGGACCCTGCAATTTACATTAAACATGTCACTATCAGTCAAGGCTCTTGTCACAGGCTTTTAAAGATGTAGGACTTAAAGGTTTAAACTATTTAGTGTATCGTACGAATGATGTAACTTCAATTAACCCACTGGCACGTATTGCGTTTGAGTTGCTTCCTATGCATGTTGAATAATAGGTGTTGATGTAATGATCTAAGTAATAGTTGTTATTGTAAACTTATTTGAGCATCTATTAAATTGGGCCCCGCGATTTTTAAGCCAGCCATGGTAGAAGGTTTTTTGAAACAGGGGCGCATTGGAGTCAGTGGCGTAGCAAGGTACCCGTGGGCCAGGGTTCATTGAACCCCTTCGAGCCATGGATGCTACGCCACTGATTGGAGTGTTTGGGAGGAGGAGTATGGGGGGTAAAACTGTTCACATTTTTTTCCTTCAAGGTTTTGGCGAGAAATAATGTTAAGAAAACGATATTTGAAATATCATCCTATTCTTTGTATGTCATGTGGAACCCCCCAGGGCTGCCTGGTCGTGTAGTATGAGCTTCGGTCTGTCAACAAGATGGTCATAAGTTCAAACCTTGTCCGCTTCCATCTCCTGCCGTCATGCAGGGGGTAGGGCAAGGACGTAATACTTTTTATGCCAAAACGTCTACACCATATCTAAGAACGTATTTGTATTAATGATATGAACACATCTGGCTAAAAATGGAGAAACCGACGGTGAACACAAATGTGCACGCTTAGACACTAACTATTAATGTCAAAGAAACAGACATATACACAATGTGATATTAATGTTTCTCATAGCTTCTGTTCTTCTTGCAGTGTTACTGTTGACCTGGACCTGTATATCCCTGGCAGGTAATTGTGTTGTTTTATTTGTCTCCTAGTATCGTAAACAAACAAAGAAAATAATACGAACTTATTGACAGATGCATCGCTACTTATGGGGATACAGGGGCTTGGTGGCTGAGTGGTTAATCACTTGGCTTCCGAACCTGGGGTCCTGGGTTCGAATCTCTGTGGAGACTGGGGTGTTTTGAATTACCTGACTTTAGTTGGGGGAACTTAAGGCGATAGGTAGTTGTGCTGGCAATATGACACCCTGGTCGTTAACCGTTGGCCAAAAGAAACAGCTGACCTTAACATCGCAAGGTCTGAAAGAGGAACTTTAAATATTGAATCGATGAGAGATAGTCTGTGCACATAAGAAGAGGTATATACCAGGGTGACTCACTATCTCCACTCTGGTTCTGCCTAGCGATTAATCCTCTATCTACATTACTCCAAGACTCTACAAACGGTTTTAGGGTTGACACTAAATGTACAAAATGTGTGTCCCACTTATACATGGATGATCTAAAGCTATATGCAGAAACCGAGCAAAAATTACACACCTTAATCAAAACGGTAAAATGCTTTAGTGACGATATCTGTATGTCTTTTGGCCTGGATAAGTGTGGCATCATAAGCATTAAATTATAAATATCTTGGAATAAACCAGAATGCCAAGATAAACCATAAGAAATTAAAAGAGGACTTTCTTGGTAAATATAAGCAAAGAGTTAATAAAATCCTCAACACCAAACTGTCTGGCAGTAATCTCATCACTGCAATAAACAGCTGGGCCGTCCCAGTGCTCCTTTACACGTTCGGTGTGATCAAATGGACTGACACCGACCTACATGACATTGACAGACTCACTAGAAAATTACTAACCAAGTTTCGATGCCTACACCCCAAGTCCTCCACCATAAGGTTATACCTGCCCAGGAAGGATGGGGGTCGTGGATTGCAGAACATCTTCAAATTGTGTAAGATGCAAGTTTTAAAAATACGATCAAAACTGCTCGCCTCCAGCAACAAATTAGTTTCCTTTCTACGCAAATATGACTCCGAAGCAACCCCTCTGAACCTACACAATGCTGATGTCAATGTCGGTTTGGACGACGTAGGGCATGAGATTCGCCAATTGGAAGAAAAAACACTCCACGGAAAATTTCCGGCTTCATTACATGGGGACAACATCGACAAGGCTGCTTCCTTAACATGGCTCAAAGCAGGTCATCTCTACCCTGAAACAGAAGGCTTTGTTACAGCAATACAGGACAGAGTAATCAGGACAAAAAATTACGAGAAGCATATCCTGAAACTCAATGTTGTCGACAAATGCCGAAAATGTGGAAATGTGGGCTAGTCGATTGAACACATTATGGTAGGATGTCCAAGTTGATACACCAACACCTGGCTTTGACGTACAAATTGATCGGTAAGGACACTCCCCCTTATTATAAATACTCTCCGCAAGAGGTTCTCGAGTCTACTGAACATCTGCTGTATTGGGATAGGCCTATTCTGACCGACAAAACGGTAGATTTCAATCGCCCGGATCTGCTGTTCATCGATAAAAAAGAAAAAACCACTACCATTATCGATATCGCCGTACAACTGTCTCATAATATAAGAAAAACTATGATAGAAAAACAAAGAAAATATGGGAACCTAGGCTTGGATATTAAGCGTCTATGGAAATTGTCCAAAATAACAATATACCCCATTGTTATATCAACTGAGGGGAAAATAACAACTGATCTCACAGACACCTTCAAGGCCCTTAACATTCCTAGGAACATCTTCGTTGCCTGTCCGAGGGCGGTACTGCTGCAGACCTGCCACATCACCAGAAAATTTCTCAGTAAAAACTGTTAAAGGGACTACGATGAATTTTGTTTCTCTTTAGCGAAACTCGACCCTGGCAGCGCCAGAGATTGACTACTCGTTCATTTCTAGCATAATAATAATAATACAATTATCTTAATAATGTTTAAAACAAAACATTTATTTAAATGTATGGTATAAATTATAATTTGAAAGTGGCAATAAATAATTTAAATTTATGAGACGCTAAAGACTGTAAATGTTCTTGAATCTCCTTGGTCTGTATCCTTTATTATTACTGGGGAGACAGCTGCTTGAAATTGTATAGCTATTAATAAGAAACAATGCACCCTCCCTATCCTCCGTCAATTTTTTTTATTTCATGGTATAGAAGAGCTTTTTTATATAAATCATAAGGTCTGGAAGGGAGACTATGATTTGAGATTTGGCATTCTAGTCAAACTTTGAGGCTAGAATTTCTAGTTAAACTTTGAGATTTAACTTTTTAGTTAAACTTTCAAATTTGACTTTGAGATGTGACCTGAAAGATCGCATTTAAGCTTAATATCGGAGTGAGTTCTGGTCCAGTCTGGGTCTCCTGTTAACTTTAGAGGAGAAAGAGGGGCGGGGGCAATTCAAGTTGTTGACTGACATTGGTTTTGGTTTTGGTTTGGTTTGTGGGCCTTTGAATGAAACGTACCACATAGTTAGTGTGGTCCTTGTTTCTAATCCAGGATAGTTGGACTTTAGTTTCTAGAGTTGAAATAGAGACTTTATTGTTTCGGTCCATGGGATATTGTTCTACTGGATATTAATTTACATTGGATATTTCCTTTGCCAGCACTGTGCCTGTATTTTATTTATTTCTATAAAAAAGCTATATGTCCGTGAATCGGCATTCTGAATCTTCATTCTATATTTATATGCTCTGTCACAGTTCCGTTCATGACTAGGTTACATTTGGCAGTCAGAGTTGAAGTGCACATATCCCGTGTATTAGCTCTTATACTTATTAAAAATATTCTGGACAAATAAGGGCTTTTAGAAGAAGAAAAGAACCTTGAGACTTAACACTAAGCATATTATACAGTAAATTGGCTTCATACATTCTCTATGCAGTAATATTAAACATATAAAATAGAAGATAATAAGAATATGACAATGGACATCATTCACCAATTCACCAATAGTAAACAAACAACATTTACCTACGTGATTTTCTGTATCTTCTATACAAAGTATGTCATCAATCGTGGCTGTCACGTGATACTTATTTTTCATTGTTTTATCAATATTATGACGTGGCTAATGTGTTTATTTACGATTGGTGAAGGGGGTCCATTGTACATATAACAGTTTCCATGTTTACCTTGCCAATATACGCTTCCAATTCTACCTTGCCACTACTATAATGAATTCCATTCTATTCAAACCACTTGATCCACATATAGAGGCTGGACCAGAATGCTATGAGTGTACAGCAATCAGCGACCCACAGCTGTGTACACAGAAAGTTTATTGTGGATTTGAAGAAGTCAGTATTTCTTTTGTGTCTCATTACCTACTTTAAATTTATCTAAAAGTTTTTATATGTGTCAATATTATTACATGCAATGTATCAAATTCCGGTTTTCTATAGAATGTTTAAAATGTTTTACATGTTTCGGATGTTCTTTCAGAGTTGAAGATAATTACTTCCTAGTCCAAACCTCCCGCAGGACGACGGGGGATGGGAGCGGGAAGGGTTTGAATCCGGGACCATCGATTAATCTGAACGACAGTCCAGCGCGCAAACCGCACGACCAGGCAGTCATGCCTGTTAATCCATACTCTGCCTGACAAAGCCTGGATTTTGCAATTAGCAAATAACATATAATTACAACTTGGCATGTTACTACAGAGTGACTAGTTCCCCTTGTGCGTATAGCTACTTGGTAGAGTTGTCGAATAGGAGGGTCCATGGCCCGTGGCTTAGTCAGGACTGTTTATTATAATTCCCCCCTTTCACTTTTAGTATGTAACGACCGTTGTGCTTTCCTTTTCATATGTTATATGTATGAATCATTCATTGATGTAGTATATCTAGTGTAGGAAGATTTGCATATTTTATTTCAGCAATGCTATACAGAAAGAATACAGTTAGGGTCACATGGTTTTTACTATAATATGGGATGTATAGCAACCAATGTAAGTAACTAGTGTAAGCAACCAATGTAAGTAACTAGTGTAAGTAATCAATGTAAGTAGCCAGTGTAAGCAACAAATATAAGCACCCAATGTAAGCAGCTAATATAAGCAACTAATGTTTATGTTAGCAGCTAATGTAAGAAACCAATGTAAGCAACAAATGTAATCTTTAACCGAGCAATAGATAACTACAAAACCTTGTATTTTCATAAGCACTTCGCTGGCACAGTGGTTAGTGTGTTGGTTTGAGGAGGTTTGAGCCCTCGAGTTCAAATTCAAGCCGTACAAATTTTTTTTAATAAAATATTTTTTTTAATATATTTTTTTTTAAAAAGCCATCACGATAACATTCACACAGATACCGCCTTCTTTATCCAAACTAATTGATACAATGCGCATTAGAGCCCAATTTACCAAGGGCTGGTTTCGGTTTGATTTTCATCTATATTTATAGCTATTGCTGTAGTTGCTATGATAAGATGGAACATTGTACTGAGGCTGTAATTCCATGTGTTTTGGCCAATAAAATAATCTTATTTCTAAAACTATTTTTTGGGATAAACAGTTCAAAATTATTTCAAGTTGTCAAAAGATTTATGTCGTGCAAATCTTCATCCTTCTAGTTGTGCTACTCAATAGACAACAATGACGTATTAGTAGGGAAACGATTTGATCTCGCAGACCAGGCAACGAGCAGAAGGAAGAGAGACCCTGCTTGTAAACAATGCTGTCGAGAGGAACTGTGTAATCTCCCTTTATGTTCTCTCCCAGGTTAGATAACTCTCTAAATATAAATATGATTCTTATTATTAAATTGGTAAATGTACATTTTGCATACAAACATAATTAGTGGAGACTAGTTCAATAGCTGTTTACTCTCGCTGTGGCTTCAAATAGAGATGCTACTTTCAAAAAGGCGATGATTATGTTCTCAGCGTGACCCTAGGTCAATCTAGGTCAGGCATGTTAATCTGTGACTTTAACTCTGTATAACCACTGGTTTTACTGGTTGATTCAGGCAGCCCATTCCATTCCCTAATGGACTAGGGAAGAAGGAGTATTCGTACAATTTGTAAAAATTTGTCCTAGCATATGGGACGAGAAATGTGCCTTTATCTTTGTGTCTTTCAGAGTATTTTATTAAATTTTGTTTTTGTATTTGAAGATTATGCTTCGGTGTTTTATATGTAATCGCTACTTTACTTTTAAGTCTTCTATCCTGAGGGATCTCTAAATTTAATCATTTTATAAAAGGTATTTTCAAATCGATATTATGAATCACACTGCTCTATTTTGTGTCTTTTCAGTTTTCTTAATGTTTTTTTTTGAGGATGCATATTTTAGTATTGGCCTAACCAAAGGTTAAAAAACATTTTAGTTTTATGCTTATTATTGATTTGCAGAAACTTCTTTTAATTATATCGAAAATTCTTTAAATCTTATAGTTGGCAACACTGTCTTGTTTTGTTTTTTTTGTTTTTTTTTTTTTTAAATGGAGAAATAAAATGCTGTAAATTTGTCATTTCTTTCTTTGTTCTAAAATACGATAAGCTTTTATGTATAAGTATTATTTTTTAAAAAAAGGATGTTTATTTAAGCTTTCGAAAAGTGTAGGAGCCTCTAAGAAGTCCTGTCCTGTCCACTTGTTTAAATTCAGCCCTGTATAACTTGCATGTAGTGATTTAATAGTTTCATCTGTAGATAAATCTGTTGGTATCATGTTCACAGCTGATACTGCCACCATTCCGCCCGCTGCTGATATTTATGCAAGACTTCTAGGTGGGAAAACGCCTTATGAGGGGACTGTCGAAGTGTTTTATGGAGGGAGGTGGGGCGCCATTTGTAATGACGACTGGACTCATTACGACGCTCAAGTATTCTGTAATATGTTAGGATATACAGGGTAAGTAATGTCAATCTCATTTTAACGTATATTTTTTAGCTGTTTAATTTATGAGTATTGTGTATTGAGCAAAACAAATAAACAAATATTCAAACAAACAAACACCAAAAAAAAACACCAAACAAACAGGATGTAATAAGAAATAAAGAGACCGTGAAGAGTAACGCGGCACTAGACCGTATTAAACTAGAAGGACACATGAAATGACGAAAGAGAATTGGACAGTAGCACACTAAATCAATGTTGTGAACACATTCTCACCACGTTACACAAACATAAACAAATAGTAACTATTTCACCACACAAGCACACATACAAACATAAAAAAGTTACTAACGTACATATTAACGAACATACATACTAACATTCATACAAGCATACAGACATACACACGAACAACCATACATACAAACATACACACGAACAACCATACATACAAACAAACATTTAAACATACATACAGCCAATAAACATGCAAACAAACAAACAAACATAAAAACATACATACAAACACATAAATACAGAAAACAAACATGCAAACAAACATAAAAACATACATACAAACACATAAATACAGCAAAAAAACATGCAAACAAACATAAAAACATACATACAAACACATAAATACAGCAAACAAACATGCAAACAAACAAACAAACATAAAAACATACATACAAACACACAAATACAGCAAACAAACATGCAAACAAACATAAAAACATACATACAAACACATAAATACAGCAAACAAACAAATGAACACAAAAACCTCTACGAAACTGGTTCCCATCTATTTGTTGTTGTATTTGTGAACATTGCCAACACGCATGTCTCTGGAAGCATTAACTATAAAACAAAAAATCAGCCTCTTCTGTTACGTAATAAACTTAAATATGGAGTTGAAGCTAGGTGCTGAAATAAATACATACATACATATATTAAAAATGAATGGATAGCAGCACCAGGGACCAAGTTTTTCAGAGAGAAAGTAGTGAATTAAAATGCTACGAAAATAAGGGAATGCGCCGACCGAGGCTCGAACCTGTGACTCTGGATTCGTTATGTAATGTGTTTATGTTGTCCACTTGTCATTATGAGAGATACACAATTAGATAGAGCCATTGTTTGTCTAATACGTGCCTAACGGCTGTCTGTGTCGGCTCTATTGAAGTTGTTAGTGAATGGGTGCTGCGAGGTGGGGGGAGGGGCTAGCTAGGGCTTGTGACCTTTGACCACTGGGGTGGTAATTTGCATATGGGCGAAATGACTCTGGATCGGAAGAATGTTTTTTGGACATTCCGATGGTCTAGAGGTTAAGTTCGCTTGGTGCGTTATCGCTAGGCGGTGGTGTCGAATCAAGAGCCACAGGTTCGAGCCTCGGTCGGCGCATTCCCTTATTTTCATAGCATCTTAATTCACTACTTTCTCTCTTAAAAACTTGGTCCCTGGTGCTGCTATCCATTTATGTCTATGTATGTACGTGATAAACTGTGGGAAGAAATTTCACAAGGCCGGATATGCTCTCACATTAGTTATAGATTGTAAATAATCCTGAATAAATATGATAATAGCCTTTTAGTAAAATTTACATTCTTACACATTCTTTTTATCCATATTTAAAGAAATTTGTAAGTGAGAATTTGAACAATAAAAGATGTATCTACATGTGATATAAAACAAAACGAAATAGTTTGGTAGAGCTCATTTTTAAATACATTAGAATGTCTTCTGGCCAGGACACAAAATTTGAAGAGATGTGTGGGTTTATAAAGATAAACTCTACTTGCCTTTTAAGAAATGGTTTAAACGGACGTTTAGCTTCTACAATCGAAAATGTTCTAATTTTGCGATGAAAGCTTCTAGTGAATTTTTTGTTTGACCCTGTTTAGTTTTGACATTGAATCAGACAGACAATTCTTACCTACACTTATTAGAATATCCAACCATTTTATTTTGTTCTTCACGGAATTAGAGATGGTGCCAGGGCAAAGGACGGAAGTGTCATTAATTCAGACCAATCCAAAGTTTGGAGAGATCAATTTGAATGTCGCGGGATCGAGACCGGTCTGGCCCAGTGTGTACACGGGACCTGGGAAATGAGAGACTGTGAAAACAGACAAATAGCTGGAGCAATATGTTCCTCAGGTGTGTTTTAGATAGATGGAGCAATATGTTCCTCAGGTGTGTTTTAGATAGCTAGAGCAAAATGTTCCTCAGGTGTGTTTAGATAGCTAGAGCAATAAGTTCCTCAGGTGTGTTTTAGATAGCTAGAGCAATATGTTCCTCAGGTGTGTTTTAGATAGCTAGAGCAATATGTTCCTCAGGTGTGTTTTAGATAGCTGAAACAGTATGTTTCTCAGATGTGTTTTAGATAGCTGGAGCAATATGTTCCCCAGGTGTGTTTTAGATATCTGGAGCAACAATATGTTCCTCAGGTGTATTTTAGTAATCTGGAGCAATATGTTCCCCAAGTGTGTTGTCATTTACCTGGACATAAGGAGCACAATTAGACTAATCTTTAAAAAAAACTTTTTTTTAGTACAAATTAGAGATAGATATTATAGACCATTCACACCTTCACCTATTCCTTAGTCTGTTGAAACGTTGGGACGCCACACAAGATCTGTTGACAGTCTTTTTCCATTCCTCTTTGTCTTTTGCCTTAGATAAAAAAAAAATTTTCATTGACTTTGTCTTCCCATCGCTTTCTCTGTCTGTCTCTTCTTCTTTCTCCTGGTACTGTTCTCTGAAGGAAGGTCTTGGCGAACCCTGCGAACCTTGTGATGTAACCATAGAGTTTAAGTTTACGTTTTTCGACTGTTATTAGAAGGTCATAGTGGGGTCCAATCGCTGTATTAAGCACGTCATAGAAGCAGAGAAAACTATAAATATCAAAAATAGTAAATTAAATAACTAATCAAACAAAGTGTATGGTTTTATTCAATTTAGCTTACATCATTAAACTAAGAAAAATTAATTTATTATGCTTTTTTCATTTTATTAAAAGCAACATCACAGGGCGATTGAAAATATATAGCTCAGTGTATTTTTGTTTTTTGTTTACAGAATCTGCAGACGATGGCTCTATTTTTTTACTAGACTCTGCCAACAACACCATGGCCAGGATGGATCTAAAGACGAAGTCGTTCACATATATTCCCATGTTGGGTCTCTACAATCCCGGACCTTTTGACTTCGACCCTGTACAGGGCAGGATTTATTTCGCTGACCAAACTTACAAACAGATTAACAGTATGAAGTCTGACGGAACAGACATCGTCAACTTTAGACAGTTGGAACAAAGTAATCATTTTCTATTGAGAGTTACACTAATTAATTACAGTAACTAATTTGAGTTTCGGAAATTTTAAGTAGAACATTAAATAACCAACAAATTAAAAACCTTGTGATCTATAGGACAGATGATGTAAAGGTCATCTGTTTCTGTGGCCCACGGTTAACGAGGGTGTCACGTGGCCAACATAACGACGAACCGCCTTAACTTTTCCCCGACTAGTCAACTCTTCAAACTATCTGGCGCTCTAAGGCATTATCTCTACACAACAAGATACGAATCTATAATACAAACGTTAAGTCTGTCTTTCTATACGGTTCAGAAACTTGGAGAGTCACTAAAACAAATATGGAAAAGCTCCAGACCTTTGTTAACAGATGCCTACACTGGATATTAGGAATTAGGTGGCTAGAAAAAATAACTACTATCGATTTGTGGGAGAGAACTAGACAAAAGCCCATAGCCCAAGACATCACAAAACGAAAATAGAGCTGGATAGGACACACCCTACGAAAACCAGCTACCAATGTTGCAAGGCAGGCGCTTGACTGGAACCCCCAAGGAAAGAGGAAAGTGGGCAGACCCAAGCAAACCTGGAAGAGGTCAGTCATCAGTGAAGCTGAGGGTACTGGAATGACATGGGAGCAGATGAAGAAAGCTGCTCAGAACCGTGTTCGGTGGAGAGGTGTGGTTGCGGCCCTATGCTCCCCTGGGAGTGCACAGGAATAAGTCAAGTCAGTGGACTCAGAGGTGCCCAAAGATCCCAAAGTTAAAATTCATTTCTTCACCAGGATTTGAACACAGGACTCCCGGTTCAGAAGCCAAGCGCTTTATCGTTCAACCATCACAGCGCCTTAAGAAGCCAAGCATTTTACCACTTCACAACGCCTCGCGCGCGCATGCGCGAACGTGCGCGTGTGTGTGTGTGTTGAACGGAAAAAAACAACAACACTTTATTAAAAGGCCTAAAAATACTTTTACCCTAACCTTTCCCCTTTGATGCAGTAACTACAGCTTCCTATGTCGTTATAAGTATTAGACACTTCAAGCTCTGGAGTCTTAAAGAGAAGAATGTGAATTAAATGTAATTTAATATTGTTTATTTTTGCTAAAGATTCCAGTCCAGGTAAAACGAAGGTAGACCCAATCAATAGGATGCTGTTCTATACAGACTACGGGCTGAATGTTATTGCTTCTGTAAATCTTGACGGGAGTCATTTTCAGAACGTCATATCATCAGGGCTGGACTCTCCAAGGGGATTGACTCTTAATCCTAAAACCAGGTACTGAAATATTATCTTAAGAAATCACTTCCAAGTTGGCGCTTTTATTTTCAAAATATTCAAACAGTCATTGATTGCAACTGTTTCACGTCATACCAGTCCTCTAGTCAGTCGGTGGCTTAGAAAAGGGAAAAGGGTGATGCTTTAAAATTTGTTCTCAGCACCCAACAAAAAACGCCCTCCGCCACCTTAACCGTCTGTGTGTGTTTAAAACAATGACCTACTTACTTTATTCATGGTAAACCATCCACGCAGACTAAAAACTCAAAATATTTAGGTGTAAAAAGAAATAAAAAAGTGATCATGACATCCTAATATAGATGAAGTTATTTAAAATCAAGCAAAACATTAGGTTTTATTTAAATAATGTTTTTTACAAATCAAACAGAAAACATTAAAATAAAATGCTATTTAACTTTAGTTAGGCCACTATTGACTATGCACCCTCTGTTGTTGGGATTCCTTCACTTAAGAAAACATAAGGAAACTAGAACAAATACAAAATAGAGCAGTGAGAATTATAACAAACGAATATTCCAATTTGGTTAGAGTAACACCATTAGTAAAATTCCTAAACTTAGAGACACTTCAGGACAGAAGAATAAGTAGCTATAATACACAAAACACTGTCAGGGTGGGATAATAGATTAGTTAGGGTATGATATTACGGTCCCGTCTCCCCAGCCTGAACAGTGTAACGCAAGAACCTAAAGGTAATATCATGCAAACTACGAACATTGAATTAAAGTTATTCAACTGAACATTTAGTGAATAACAACAGTTGTCAACAGGAACAATATTTAATAATTCTTAATTGTAAGTTACCAACATATTTACATATACATTTGATTAATAATTAGTCCAATATCACACAAATAAGTTTCAATAACACACCTTTCACGCTCACACTCCATCTCGGCGCCCTACAGAACATCAACTCCCTACACCTCAACAAAGATAGTTACAATACGATTACAAAGGCGGAAAGGCGGCACACTTTCCCATAGCCCAAAGCCTAGCACCAGTTACAACGGGTAAACAGAAAACCAGCTTACCAGCCAACAACAGAAGCTCTCTCTCTCTCTTGCGGGAACTAAGGATGACGTAAACACACACACACACACAATATTCTAGACAACAAAACGCACTAAACAGAAACTACTTCCTATGCGCTAAAACACCAATATTAAATACAAAGAAAACTTAACGCGCGCACGACAAACACTATAACATAATTTACAAACAGAAAAACAAAACCTTATGAAAAACCCAGAAAGATACAAAGACAGAGGCACATTTCTTATCCCATATGCTAGGACAAATTCGTACAAGTGCTCCTTCTTCCCTAGTGCCATTAGAGAATGGAATAGGTTGCTTGAATCAGCCAGAAAAACCAACGACTTAGCAGAGTTTAAGTCATTGACAAACATGCATGGCTAGATCGACACATGAACTGCATTCCACGTGATTATCTACTTTTTAGAAATAACGTCTGTAATGTATAAGATAAGAAGATAAACTTACTTTTTTTAGTCTCTGTGTTATCGCAGTGAATACAACGTCTTTTAGAACTTCATGCCTATATCTTTTATAGAACAATCTTTTGGACAGACTGGGGACAAAATCCACGAATAGAGTCTGCTAGCTACGATGGCACCAACAGACAGGTTTTAATAAGCACAGATATACGGTGGCCCAATTCCATCGCCATTGACTTAGACAGTAAGTACACAACTATTACAAGCACTAGTAAACGAATGTAGTAATTATTTTTTATATTACAGATAGATAGCGTGGTCGAGAGGCCAAGTGCGCTTGAACTTGGCTTGGCTTGGCTACCTAGAAGGGGGCTCGAGGTTCGACACCCGACTCGGGCAGAGTTGTGTTTACTGAGCGCCTAAAGGCAGCACGGAAAACCAACTCCTAGATACCCCCTCCCCCACCGGTCCACAAATGAGATTGGACCAAACATAAGCTCAAAATAAAATTATATCTGTGAGTCCTTTCTATTTCCAGATAATCGGCTCTATTACGTTGACGGTACACTTGGGAAGATTGAAAGCTCGGATCTTTCTGGAAATGACAGACACATTATATTTAGGGACAATGGGGCACATTTCTACGGTATTGATGTGTTTGGGGGCTACATCTACTACACAGACTGGGCAAGAAGGTAAGTGGGACTCAGTTCCATTATTCCTTTGTTAATGTTAGTACGCCTCCTTCAGTCATAAGCTATGGATCATAAACTATGGATCATAAACTATGGATAATTAATTATGGATCATAGACTAAGAATCATAAACTATGGATCATCACATTAGCTATGGTCGGAACCTTGTCACCCACACAGCAGCTCCTTATCTCTACAGACTGGGCCGGACATATGATTAAGCATACTAGGTAGCCGCCTATGTGCCTCGCACAGGACTCAAAACTTTTGTTTTTAGAGAAGAAATAGTGAAACTTGTTGCCTACTTTATTGTTGGAGTACACACGGGTTTAAATAAAGTACACACGGGTTTAAATAAAGTACACACGGGTTTAAATAAAGTACACAATTTTATTGTCACTGCTTATTTTTTATTTCTCAATGGGGGCCATCCAATTCACTTCGCCCACGACTTCCAATTCGCGCTCCGAAACAGTTTGGGGTCAGCGGCGTCGCATGTTTTGCCGGAGTGTGGCAATGAGTGCTGCAAACTGCCTCAAGGATGCGGCTCATGTTTTTTCCTCAGGGTTGTCTCCCGAAGCCGTTCCCATGATTGGGTATAGCTGCAGGGCAGAAGAGGTTTGAATTCAGAGTTTTCCTTCTCTTAGGTGGGTAGCCAGCCATGGCTAACGAGCCCCTCCTGCCCCAAGCTTACTGGTTAAGGCTCCAGTTACTCGCCTTTGCCCCTTCTCCTGTTAGTGAGAACAGTTCCGCCGGATTCAATATCTGAGCCACACGTGAAGGCCAGGAGTTGGACTGATTGTCAGAGGCTATTCGAGACGCGTGCATTTAGGAAGCATTTTATAGGTAGTGGAGTGCTTATATCCGTTACCTCCGGCAATGACAACCGGGCGTAACCAAGTTATTAATTAACACATTAGAATTATGTTTATAACTATTTCCACGTTTCCCTGTGCAGCATGCCAATGAGAATGAACAAAGACGGTACCGGACTTACATCTCTCGGAGCCCCAAGTTTTCTGCAGCTCTCAGACATTAAAGTTTATCAATATAACAACGACACGTCAGGTAAGCAATCGCTTTAGAAGTCCTGAACACTGACCTGTGACGTTGCAACCTGTGGGCAGATTAGAGACCAATAGCTAGTAAAACTTCCAACCGCCTTTACTTTTCCCAAATAGTGTCAGGCACCCATTAAAGTTTGGTGGACTCTTGGGTGTCCTAAAAAATCCAGAATTATAAAATAGCAGCCATTACCAAAGCTTGAACCCGAGACCTCTAGGCTTGGAAACCGAGCGCATTAACACTCAGCTACTTGGCCACCAAAAGGCAGCTTAAATTGTATTATTAGTATTAAAAAATGTAAAGTTCCCCTTTAAGGCCTTGTGATCTATAGGGCAGATGATGTAAAGGTCATCTGATTCTTCGGCCTAGGATTAACGAGGGTGTCATGTGGCCAGCACAACGACCAACCGCCTTTACTTTTTCCCCAACTAATGTCAGGTACCCATTAGAGCTGGGCGGACTCAGAGGCGCCCGAAGATCCCGAAATTAAAAATCCCAGATTCGAACCCCGGACCCCGGTTCAGAAGTCAAGAGCTTTACCGCTCAGCCACCGCGCCTCCTGTATTACTAGTATATGCATAAAAAAAATGAAACGTGTGACGTTGACGTTTCATAAAAAGTGAATTAAAATAAAACTTGTTTCCTCTGTATTAATTATTTGTTCTTCAGTAGTTTATTACTCATTTCGCTAGAGACCAGCTAATGCTGAAGTACAAAGAGTCACAAAATAAAGATTTACTGCTGCAGGGGTAAACGACTGTATAGAAAATACGAAATATGTGCATTAGTGTAACCCTGCCGGACCAAGTAAAACAAAGGACGTTTGGGCCACAAGGCCTTCATCAGCTACAAAACAAAACCCAATGGGATCAACAACCAGCATACTTAATAAACGATGGGCACTAACACTACGGTACCCCTTTTTCCCATTCATCTTTGCCTGACATCTCCGCCCCCTTCCGTTTTCCCGCGCTTTTACACCAGCGCAGCTCATTTCTTTTCTGCCTCGATAGAGAACAACATCGGACAGACAAGTTAACTAAAGACTATTTTGTGTTAATTGTTTTGTTATTTTTTTATTTTTTTTTTGTAGCTTATGAAGGCCTCGTGGCCCAAACGTCCTTTTATTTTAAATTGGTCCGGCAGGGTTACACATAGGCATATTTTTTCGTATTTTCTAATGCTGAAGTAGCCTACATGTCACCATTATTCAACGAACGTAAAACAATTGAAGTAATTAAAGTTCTCTTTTTCAGTCCTTGTAATCTATAGGGTTGACTACGTAAAGTTAATCTGTTTCTTTGGCATACGGTTTAACAATGGTATCGTGTGGCCAACACAACGCTTTATCATTCAGTTACCACGGCCCTCATTTAATTAACGTTCTTATTAGCTCTTTCTCTCCGTTATTATTTTTCCACGATTCGAAGTTCTTCTTCCTTTTAGCTCATTACTATCTCACTACCTTGTTATGATAAATCTTCAACAGCTTTGTTGTTTGTTATCAGGAAATGTTGTATTTGGTATAGAGTTAAAGGAGAATGCATTGCTCTTTTTATGTAACACAAATTCAAGTTTATAAAAATAAATATTAATTTAATTAAATGAGGTCAAATCAACGATGGGATCGTCGATTAGGAGAGAAAGAGTTAAGAAAAACGCTTTTAAAATGTCTACTACGGTTAAAGTTTGGGGGTGGGGTGGAGATAGGAAACTAATAATGCGAATGAAAAAGCTTAATTAAGGTTTTGTTCATCGTAGGGGAAGCAACCGTGTCTCCCTCAGTCTTGTCGCCCAAACAAACTTTTCTTCATCTGGTCGGAGACGTGGACTCTACTACGGGACGAGTGGACATTTACATCAATGGTCAGTGGGGGACAGTGTGTGCAGACAAATGGACGGATAATGAGGCCATGGTGGCCTGTCACATGCTCGGTTTTGACAGGTTAGTAGAATATATGTAGTTTAGGACATTACCTCCAAGTTTTGTTCGACACAGTGTACCAGAGTTTTGGTTTCTCTCAGTCCAATGTGTTGTGGCTCTACATCAATAGGATACACTTTTTATCAACATTGTACGAGTCTGTAGGACTTGTCCAATCGTGTTTTGACTGGACTCTATATTGCTTTTCAACTGCATGGAAAGACTCAGGAACAACTGCTTGGATTTTGTATCCAGGGCTTTAAATTAAGAAAAACATAATAAATATCTTTTATAAAAAGACAAAACTTCTTTATACAAGTTATAGAGTGATTAGTGTTCTCTTGATCTCTAATGAATGTTACATTAAAAAAAACAATGGAACATTTTTTAACCCTGCTGAATCCCCTCCCTAGCCCGAGAAAGAATTTTGGCTTAGCGAATGTATAGATTTACTGCATTGAATACAATTCCAAATATAGGCCTTTAAATCTAAACCTATAAGTATCAAATATGCATAAAACAACTAACCATAATTTTCAAATACAAAAACAAAACATAATAAAATATTCAGAAAGACACAAAGATCACAGTACATTCTGCACTGGTTTTGCCAGGACAAGTTTCTATAAATACTCTTTCTTCCCTAGTGCTATTAAAGCATGGAATGGGTTTTTTGAGCTAGCCAAGAAGTCCAGTGACTTTGCAGAATTTAGGTCATTGGTTAACATGCATGGCTATTTGCATGACGCGTAGGACGTAATCATCTTCTTTTTTGAAGTAACGTCTGTATTATAGGTGTCTTTATCTTTGTGTCTTTCAGAGTATTTTTATTAAACTTTGTTTTTGTATTTGAAGATTATGGTTCAGTGTTTTATGTATAATTGCTACATTAATTTTGATTCTTCTATCCTGAAGGCTTTCTAAATTTCGTGATTTTACTATATAGTGTTACTCTAGTCAAATGTGAATATTCGTTAGTTATGAATTGTTCTGGTTACTGTAACCAACACGAATCTTGCAGCTCTTGAATTCGACGTTTAATTCAACATTAATTCTTGAGTTAAAAATATTGAAGTATATTAAAAACAGAAGTGAAAAAAAGATGCGGAATAATATCAAGACAATACAATTCACTTAAAAACTACATTAAAAACCCACGTCATTCTGTCCTTCCGTAACATCAGGTCACTAGCAAAGGCCACCAAACTTCCCCCATCATCAAACAAAGTTGGCTCAAATTCATTGGACAGTGTCCAGTGCAACGGGACAGAGGATGATATTGCGTTCTGTAATGTCAGTGCACAGAACTGGGCAGTCCATGACTGCTCTTACGAAGGGGCTGCAGGCTTAGAGTGTGAGAACCTTCCTCCTCATGAAATGCCAGGTAATGAACTTAGCTAACTTTTATTCCGTCTGTCTTTGCAACTTCTTTCTAGATCTATATACAGTTCGTATAACGTATTGAGTACGTAAATATTCATTAACTTGTTTTACAGTAGAGGTTGAAACATTTCAAAGTGGTATTGCTATTGAAAAAATCCATTTCAGATCTAAAATTATTTATAAATTTCTTACTCGATTAGTATGTACTTTATTTTCTTTTGTGGAGACTGTCTGGTATAACATGATTCAAGAATTAAATTTGATTTTCCCGCGCTGTTCTGCGGTAAGCTGTATCTATAGAGATCTGTCACTAGCATAGTCTCCAGCCTCTTTCCAGCCGGTGTCCACTGCTTTGAGCAGCAGCAACAAGTTATACGAGGACGTCCATGTTTGCGCTTTCCTCGTATTGGTCTCCATGTCAAAAGTGGAATATAAGTGGAGAGGCTCTCTGGGAGACGTATTGAAATGTAGAGGCTCTCTAGGAGACGTTATGTAGTGAGAGGCTCTCTGGGAGACGTTATGTAGTGAAGAGGCTCTCTGGGAGACGTAATGTAGTGTAGAGGCTCTCTGGGAGACGTTATAAAGTGGAGAGGCTCTCTGGGAGACGTTATGTAGTGGAGAGGCTCTCTGGGAGACGTTATGTAGTGGAGAGGCTCTCTGGGAGACGTTATGTAGTGAAGAGGCTCTCTGGGAGACGTTATGTAGTGGAGAGGCTCTCTGGGATACGTTATGTAGTGGAGAGGCTCTCTGGGAGACGTTATGTAGTGAAGAGGCTCTCTGGGAGACGTTATGAAGTGAAGAGGCTCACTGGGAGACGTTATGAAGTGAAGAGGCTCTCTGGGAGACGTTATGTAGTGATGAGGCTCTCTGGGAGACGTTATGTAGTGATGAGGCTCTCTGGGAGACGTTATGTAGTGAAGAGGCCCTCTGGGAGACGTTATGAAGTGAAGAGGCTCACTGGGAGACGTTATGAAGTGTAGAGGCCCTCTGGGAGTCGTTATGTAGTGGAGAGGCTCTCTGGGAGACGTTATGTAGTGAAGAGGCTCTCTGGGAGACGTTATGAAGGGGAGAGGCTCTCTGGGAGACGTTATGAAATGTAGCGGCTCTCTGGGAGACGTTATGTGGTGAAGAGGCTCTCTGGGAGACGTTATGTAGTGAAGAGGCTCTCTGGGAGACGTTATGTAGTGAAGAGGCTCTATGGGAGACGTTATGTAGTGAAGAGGCTCTCTAGGAGACGTTATGTAGTGAAGAGGCTATCTAGGAGACGTTATGTAGTGAAGAGGCTCTCCGGGAGACGTTATGTAGTGAAGAGGCTCTCTGGGAGACGTTATGAAGTGGAGAGGCTCTCTGGGAGATGTTATGTAGTGGAGAGGCTCTTAATTATTGTAATATTAATTAGAACCAGTAGTTAGATCTTTACCTAGAGGCCTTAAAGAAATATAGAAAATACAACATACACATATTTGACCCCGCGGGACCAATTACAACAAAGGACGTTTGGGCCACGGGGTCTTCATCAGCTAGAAAACAAATAAAAAAGAAAGATAAACAATGAACACAAAACTGGCTTTGGTAAACTTTGGTAAACTTTAGTAAACTTTGGTAAACTTTGGTAAACTTTAGTAAACTTTGGTAAACTTTGGTAAACTTTGGTAAACTTTAGTAAACTTTGGTAAACTTTGGTAAACTTTGGTAAACTTTGGTAAACTTTGGTAAACTTTGGTAAACTTTGGTAAACTTGTTCTCTATTGTTGATGTTTTCTATCCAGTATATCTTTGTTCTTTAAGAAATAATGATTGAACCATATCAATAGTTGTCCATCTGGTTTTGAACTCTACAGAACCAGTGCTTGACCACTTTATACTTTTCAATGACGTCTTTGAGGGTGTCATGGTCAGAATGGACATTGAGACATTCAGGTAGTATGACGTTATAAGCCAAGTACTAATGTAGAGATATATATGTAATGTACTTTAGTTATCTACAATAAAACGTATGTTAGTCTAATAGATTTATTTAAAGTTGGCCTGCTATGTACACATTTGAGACCAAAAGAAAATCCGCTGCCGAGGACAGACGTAGACGGCGAAAAGAAAATCTAAATCGACCTCCGGCGGACAATGATTATGCCTGCACTGGATGTGGCAAAATGTGTAGGTCATAGCTGGGGCCGCGTAGCCACGGGAAATACTGCATTCCTCATTAATCTTCGGACTCGAAAACAAGTCTTATTATTATGTATCTGTAATGTAACTCAGTTATCTGCAATAAAATGAATCTTTGATTTAACAGATTTATTTAAAGTAGGCTTCTATGTATTTGTAATATACGAACTACATTTCTGTATATGATTCTTTACAGTTATACAACTGTACCACTTCAGTTAACGAACTTCACACCTATAGCCTTAACCTTTGACCCCACACTACAACAGATATACTTCTCTGAAGTGAAAAACCAAACGTCTGTTATACGACAGACTGACCTGAGAGGTGCCTGGGTGTCCACATTAGGGTATACACCTCAAGGTAAATACAGAATGACTTTTCTTTGTTTAGTTTTCGTTTCGGGTGTTCCTTAAGAATTGGTGATTATTATTCTGTGGCATTTTACGTCTGGAGAGACGATCTTTTCCCTTTGCAACTTCTTGTGTGACTAAAGAGGCCAATCCTTGATACACAGCTGCGGTCAACGGTTGGGCATATGTAATCACCAGGCGCCGTTGCATTTTTTTACCCTTTTTTCTGCTTCTGTTGTGTATGACATCTGCAATCCGTCACCCTTCCTTTATGCTCTATCTCCTTTGTGGATCTATCCAGTGCCACTTTTTCCAAGCCTCTTTGGTCGATGTTGAAGAGCTTCCGGTCGCGTTCGCATACATCCGTATACCGTAAAAGTGGACCATACTTATTATTACATGAAAGCACAAATCTCCCATAGGACTTCAGGGGAAGGGGTTGGACAAGGTTCGAACACTGGATCATTGAGACGACCTCCAGAGCGCATACCACACATCCAAGCAGTCATCTCTAAGCTGGGTGCATAAATCACTATCCAATTTGTTTTGTTAAGACTCCAAAGATATAACGCAATTAAAAAAAATAGAATAAAAATAAAAAATAGAAACTAAGAATTGTTGAAAAGGCAGTAAGAGTATCAATATAGAAAGTTTAGTTCATTGAACTAGGTATCAATATAGAAAGTTTAGTTCATTGAACTAGGTATCAATATAGAAAGTTTAGTTCATTGAACTAGTTAAGTCCCATAAACTCTTTTTTTTTTATTAGTTTAATCTATTAGGTACATTAGACACCAGATATTTACGACACCCTGATGTATTGAAAACTTGTATTACGTACCCATGAGTAATTCTTAAAATAAAAACAAACCGCAAGAATTAAAATAATAAATATGACCCGATTTAGTTAATAATGTGGTAAATAAATATATGATTAAAAGTATAAAAAATACGGACACAAAAAAATTGGCCAGTATCCGGATCGAACCCACCACATTCGCCTTATTAACGTGACATTCTATCACCTTATCTATCCAGTATCCATCTTATTTCTTTGTGCGAAATTTTCGCCTGACAAAAATTATTGAATTTATAATGTAATTTTCGACCAGCTTCATTCCCTTGACTAAATTTTTACCACCTTGATTGGACTATGAAGACAGTGGAACTAATAGTAAAGAATACAGATATAGTACCAAGTAGTGTATTATGACACATGTATTTTGATATTATTTAAATTGTTGTAACTCTAAGGTAGGCACTCAATGAACAGATAGGAGGCAATAATAAATGATGTATTTATTATATAAGATATCGACAAATAGTTGGACTTGGTCTTCCCCTATAAAGTCACAGAGAGTATCGTTTTAATTCTGGTTTGGATGGCTGCCTGGTCGTGCGGTTTGCGCGCTGGACTGTCGTTCAGATTTATCGATTGTCCAGGGTTCAAACCCTGCCCGCTCCCATCCCCCGTCGTCCTGCGGGAGGTTTGGACTAGGAAGTAATTATCTTCAACTCTGAAGGAACATCCGAAATATGTAAAACATTTTACAACAAAACAAAACAAATAAGTCCTAATTAATACCAGAACACAGAACAGACCACCGACACACTTGTCAGTGTCGCTCCAGGTCTTCCAAACAGTTCCCTAGTATCACACAGGACAGCACTCAGTCCCAGACTGTTCAGACTCCCATGACTTCTTCAGCCGGATCTACAACAGTCCTTCTTCCGGTCTAAACATGTCTTCCACTACTTGTGTTGAATGGCGCTCTGGTGCGCACCATCGAGTGTGTCTCAGGAGCGGAGATACAACAAGATTAATAGTGTAATTGGTGAAATGGCTATCGACAGCCAATATAGCGAATCTCTGAGAAGAATGGGATTTCGAATTCGGGATTTTTAGGGCACCCATGAATCCACCCAACTCCAATGGGCACCTGACCTTAGTTGCGGAAAGTAACGACGGTTGGTAGCTGTGCTGGTCACATGACACCCTGCTTGACAACCTTCGACCAAAGAAACGGATGATCTTAACATCATCTATACGTCGCAGTGCCTGAAAGGGAACTCGTATTTAAAACTTTATTCTATTTCTAGTGTAATTAATTGCCAGCAAACGTATTTTGATATTATATTGATAATGTCAGTGCTTTTTTTTGTGCCGGTACGCACCGGTATGGCGTACCGGCACCTTTTTCAATGTTGGGAAAAAATTATTACTTTACTCGTATTTTAACGTTTATTATTAATTTATTATTAGTTAAAAGTTAGGCAATAGATCACTGAGTAACGGCACCTATTTTTTTCCACAAAAAAAAAGCACTAGATAATGTAATTGATGAAATAGCTGTTTATTATTTTTACCTATCCCTTAGTCTGTTGGACCGTTGGGGCACCAGGCAAGATTTGTCGACCGTCTTTCTCCATTCCTCCCTGTCTTTTGCCTTATTTTAACCTCTATCAATAGTAGACCCGTCCATTCTTTTATGTTGTCCTCCCATCGCTTTCTCTGTCTGCCTCTTCTTCTTTTTCCTGGTACTGTTCCCTGAAGGAAGGCCTTTAGGAGCCCCGTGGACCTTGTAATTTGGCCATATATATTTTCTTTACAATAGTTAGCAGGTCATCATGGGATCCAATCACTGCAGTAACCCTGTCTCCAATCTCTTGGTTTGTGATGCGGTCTTTGAAAGTGATGCCTAGGATCCTTCTGTAGCATCTCAATTCCATTGCTAGGATCCTCCTCTCTGGCTCTGCAGTCAGCGTCCAAGACTCGCAAGCAATTGAAATAGCTATTGCCAGCTAATGTTTTTAAAACTGTATTTACAGGTAGCGTTATTGATGGAATGGCTTTTGACAACAAACGTAACATGATCTTCTACACTGATGCTGGAAACAATCGTATAGTCTCCATTTCACCGGATGGTTCGAATTTTAATGTGGTTAGCTTTAATATAGAACAACCTAAAGGACTAGCTCTGGACACCAACGCTGCGTAAGTGATCGATTGACGATACAAGTTAAACTTATTTCATAAATTACAGACATTTAGATTCTAAGATAAGTCCTACCCGTATTCGTGTGTCAATTTAGTCATGGAAGTCTAGAGATTTATATAAAGCGAAGACTAGTTAAAAGTCTTTCTTTGAAAAAGTTATGTTTGGATAAATGTACATATTGTAATCTGTAGACCTTTTGAGCCTTTTCTAGACCTGGCCTATACGTCATGCACCAGTGAGTTTAATGGAAACGATCCCAGCATTTTAACTATTTTCATGTACCCCCCCCTTTTTTTTTTACCATAGCCTGTTGATAGCATTATATCTTCTGCTATAAATTAGGGTTACAGACGTTCCTTAAGGATGCGTGGTCATGAGGCTAGGTACTCTCAAAATGGGCTACCTATGAAGGGGGATCAAGGTTCGACACCCGACTCGAGCAGAGATGTGTTTACTGAGAGCCTAAAAGCAGCACGGGAAACCTTCTCCCAGATACCTCTCCCCCCATCCCACTGGTCCACAAATAAGATTGGACCAAAGCGCTCTGAGCATGCTACAATCATGAAAGTAGCGCTATATAAAAGCTATAACATATATTAGACAGAAGATAGTCACGACCTACCTTTTCATTGTGTTCATTTTGGAGCGTATGTTAATTAGATACATAAATTCTGCCAAGTCATTTGTTTACCTGGCTGATTCAAGCAACCCGATAATTCATATTCTTATTTAATCTACACTATAAGAGGTCAGATATTAAATTATTTATTACAAAATCTGTTCTACTTACAGAGTCGTCTATTGGACAGACTGTGGCAGCCAGGCTAAAATAGAAAGCGCTAACTACGATGGTACTAACAGGCGAACAATTCTTGCAGAAGATCTTCGATTCCCGTACGGCATTGCATTAGATGTTGCAGGTAGATACGTTTTTTTTTTGTTTTGTTTTTTTTTACAAAATTAACATCTTATTTTTAAATTTACTTTGAAATTCTTTATTTAATTTTTTAAAAATAAAATATAATGAGCATTGTGGTAAATTTAAACAAATTTCGTTAAGGCCACGAGGCCTTCTTTAGCAACAGCCAAAGAAGACAAGCAATAATCATCTCAATGTAACGATATGCAATGTTTGCCCTGAAAGCTGGCACAAACATCTGTCTATTTACAAGCATGGAAATCGCTATTTGGTATAATTTGATATAACATTGTCAAAGTACGATGATAGTGGGGATTATCTAATCTTATCTTATAAAATACAGACGTTACTTCAAAAAAGATGATTATGTCCTACGCGTCATGCATCTAGTCATGCATGTTGACCAATAACTTAAATGTTTCCAACTATAAAAATTCTAACATAGGTCTGAGTATAAAAAAAAGGTCTATGTCTATATTGTTTATATTCAGTAGTTAACATTTTGTTCATTGTGTGCATTAGTGCATAGAAAAATTGTACACGAATAGACAAATATCTCTGTGTACATTGAGGTCTCAGTGAGACTACTGAAGTATGCAATTTTAGATAAAATAATAAGACTTGTATTTCAGGTGGCTGCGCAGCCCGGCTGTGACCTACATATTTTGCTTTTCAGGGCATGCCTAACCATTGTCCGCAGGTGTTTTTTTTAGATTTTCTTTTCGCCGTTTGCTTCTGTTCTAGACAGCAGATTTTCTTTTGGTCTCAAATGTGTATCGTGAGTAACCTCCAGCTGTCTCGTTCTGAGGCCGCATGTCACCAGGTGCTCTCTTCTATGTCAGCTAAGGCAAGTTTTCGCCTAAGCTGGTCTTTGAAGCGTTTCCGTGGGGTTCGTCGACCACCTGTTAGCTCACCAAAAAAAGACTGCCTTTAGCATACGTTCGTCTCCCATACGGGATTCGTGCCCTGCGCAGCGTAACTCTCCATACCGGCGTTCGCAAGGACATCGTTGTTTGCAGTGTGGTCTTGTTACCGTATGTCCATGATGGAGTGCAAGCATCTTTGGTGAAAGCGTTCACGCAGTCCTAGTTGCTTTTTGTAAAGTATCCATGGCTCAGTGTCTGTAATTTATGATCAGACTATTAATAAAATACAAAATGTAGGCCTAATTTATAGTTGATTTTATTCTCTAAATGGCTGCCTGGTCGTGCGGTTTGCGCGCTGGACTATCGTTCAGATTTATCGATGGTCCAGGGTTCAAACCCTGCCCGCTCCCATCCCCCGTCGTCCTGCGGGAGGTTTGGACTAGGAAGTAATTATCTTCAACTCTGAAGGAACATCCGAAACATGTCAAATATTTTACAAACAAATGTGTTTCTTGACTTTTTGGTAAAAGGAGACTTAAACATAAGAAACGAAATTCAGCTTTACATTAATGTTAATTTGTCAGTTTTTATATTTGTGTGTGTGTATCATTTCTGTGTGTTTGTATTGCTTCCTAGCTGGGCAGCTCTACTTCTGTGACGCTGGCACCAAGACCATTGAAGTTGTCAACACAGATGGTACAAGACGAAAGATGTTATATAAAGACTTTAGATCTGCGTGTTACGGCCTAGCACTGACATCACAATACATCTTTTATAGTGACTGGACTAAAATGTAAGTTCAAAGTTGTTTGCTGGGCACCTTTTTTTTTTAACGGAAAGTCTCTCCCATATCCTCCCTACCCCACAGGCCTGCAAAAGAGACTACTGTGTGCTGAACATGTTCTACATCTGCGGTTCTCAGCCTTTTATGCTCGCCGACCCCTTTTTACAATCCCCCACTCTGCCGCGACCCCCCTCCCCACACACACATACAGCAATAGAAGAATAGACCTTAACAATCCATATTTTCAATGGTCTTAGGCGACCCCTGGCAAATTGTCAATCGACCCCCAAAGGGGTCGCGATCCACAGGTTGAGAGCCCCTGTTCTACATAGTGTGAAAGCTGCTTTATTAAAAGTTATCTTTAAATATATTATAAGAATGTTTACATCTGGCAAATTTGTATATAGAACTTTATATCAACTGTTTTTTTTTTCACTGATACATGTATTTTTTTTTTCTTTAACAAATTTATGAAACATCTTTTATGACAATGGAAAAAAAAAGTCGACCTCTGTTTTTAAATTTATGTTTCAGATTGAATAACCAAATTTATATTTAATGTCATTAGATGTTTGCATTTTTTTGTTTCCGTCACGTACACTACAGTCTTCCAGATGGATGTCGCGTTAAGCATTGGCGCAGCGCGTCTTGTCCTCCCCTCTTTTGTAATGGCTCTGATATATTGGAAGAGCAGGGTGCCAGGGCATCCGCTCTGATATCAGCAGCAGACGCCTTGGCTGGCTTGGCCACGTTCGTAGAATGCCAGTAGATCGACTTCCACAAGACATTCTGTATGGCGATCTAATAGAAGGCAGGAGAGCCGCTGGTCGCCCACTCTTACGTTATACGGATGTATCCAAACGCGACATGAAGCTCTTCAAAATCGACACTGGCAACTGGGAAGAGGTGGCACTGGATAGATCTACATGGAGAGATAGCATTAAGGAAGGGTCTCGGATTCCAGATGCCATACACAACAGTAGCAAAAGAAGGGTGAAAATGCAACTGCGCCTGGTGATTATATATGCCCAACCTGCGATCGCAGCTGTGTATCAAGGATTGGCCTCTTTAGTCACACAAGAAGCTGCAAAGTGAAAAGATCGTCTCTCGAGACGTAAAATGCCACAGATATATTGGAATGCTGTCCAATGTACCTTTTGACATGGATGAGCTGGTATCTGTATAGCAAAGTTTCAACCCGCGTGATCCCGTTGGTTAAAATTAGTTAACATATCACTATCTTCTTTTGTTCAATCATGATTTGGGTAAGCTCTGTATCTTAAACAAGTCATGTGATCTGTCATGTGTTCTCTCGTTCCATCAACGTCTGCTGCATTGACTTTTTCTTTCTAGCTTAACTTCCTTAGATACTCAACATTAAACTATTCAAAAAAAGTAAAAGAAAAAAGAATTCTTAAAAAAAAACCATTAAAGCTTATCTAAGTGAAAGAACTGATCATTGGAGTCATAGATATGAAGATTGAAGGTTAAAACTCCCTTTCTGATATATAAAACAAAACTAATTAACCACTAAAAATTGATAAATAATTAGTTTTTAAACAATGTATAAGGTGTCCTTATAGACTATGAATAATTATGCAATATTTCCACTTGATACGAGAGTTGGTAAAAGGAGGGAATGAGAGTTGGAATAGTAATAAGGGGAATGAATCCATGCATGTATCCACATCACTTTTTAAGTAGTATTAATTCACCTATTTCAATATCAAACAAAACAATTAATTACCAATAATTTATTAAACAATTGGTTAATTTTGTTTCATGTTTTTTCAGGTAAACAAATACTGGTGCAAAAGTTTCACCTTGATCCGAGAATGGGAAGTGGGAGAAAAGACATTTTCAAACATTTACCAGACAGACAGACAGACAGACGGAGTGAAAAGATTTGTAAAAAAAAAATCTCTAGATAGTCAGTCCATAGATAGTCAGTCCATAGATAGTCAGTCCATAGATAGTCAGTCCATAGATAGTCCATAGATAGTCAGTCCATAGATAGTCAGTCCATAGATAGTCAGTCCATAGATAGTCAGTCCATAGATAGTCAGTCCATAGATAGTCAGTCCATAGATAGTCAGTCTCCAGCTGCATGAGTTCAACTTTTCAAGTAAAGTACAAGAACAGTTCCCCTTTCAGACTATTCTTTATATAGGGCAGAGGATGTGAAGGTCATCAGTTTTTGTGACCCATTGTTAACAAAGGTGTCATGTGACCAGCACAACGACAAGCCGCCTTTACTTTTCCCCAACTATTGTTAGGTACCCATTAGAGATGGGTGAACAGACACACCCTAAAGGGCGTCACAAATAGTGATTAGTAAACAATCAACTGCGCAGACCTATATCGGCTATACGTTATATGCTAAATTTCATCAATAACCTTAAACTCACACCCGCTGTGTAGTTATTTGAATGTTCGTCTCAACTTACACCACTGGTTACTGACTTCTACCAGACTTGTACATTTACTGTATGTATTTATTTTGTTTTGATAGGAATGTCGTGCGTATCAATCGGGATGGTAGCAACCAGACACCGGCTGGACCAGACAGTTTTAGCCAAGTCTTTGATGTCTACGCTTTTGATTCTACGTTTACAAAGGCATAAAAAATAACTCTCGAATTATTGAATTGTTATTAGAAGGTTAAGGTCACACAATACAACCAAAAATGTACAAAATGTTTAGTTTGTTTTCTTTCTCGCAATATTTTGTTGTTATTGTTTTATGTTATTTTCTCACAATATTTTGTTGTTATTGTTTTATGTTATTTTCTCACAATATTTTGTTGTTATTGTTTTATGTTATTTTCTCACAATATTTTGTTGTTATTGTTTTATGTGTTATTTTCTCAACGATTTTTAATCTTTAAATTACTAGAGAAATTATAAATAACAGGCGAATGTACGTTTTGAAACGTTTTTACTAACTTAGATTTTTACAAAAAAAAAGTGAAGACTAAGACTGCTTTATTGATCCATATGGAAATGTGTTGTGATGACAAGGACTCTCTTATCATATAAAGACAACACAACAGAAACATACACATAAAGATAACATACACAGCATAAAGATTTCATACTGCGATTACTCACAGTCACACAGGCATCTTGGTCTTTTTCATGTTTCAACGGCTGGCGTTAATATAGTCTTACCGAGTAATAATAGAAATAATAATAGAAGAATAATAATAATAGAAAATTAAAAGTATATCAGATTTCGTATAAATATGTAGCTATTAACTCAAATAGCATGCTCTCGTTTTGAATACCTCATCTCTGGCTTAATTTTTGCATGTTTCATGGTCTGCTCTTCTTTTAGTTGTAATGTCGAATATAGTCCATTATTTGAGCTTGCTTTAATGCCATGCCGATGATGTCTCTCTATTTTATCTAAGCAACACAATATTTCTGTATAAGAATATCCTCGATCTGTTGAAAAGTCTTTACTGCGAGGTTATTCCAGGGAGCTAATCTACCCTCGCATTTTATTTCCCATAAACGTGACTAAAGTTAACAATTCTTAATTTTTATTTTCAAACCAAAAGACACGTTTTTTCTTATGTTAGCAAATTCTTACAGGCTTTCGGTCTGAGAATAGAAACATGCAAAACTACTTATTACAACGCAGGTAGAGTAAAAAAAAAAGTAAAGTTTCCCCTTTCAGGCCATGCTATCTCTAGGGCAGATGATGTAAAGCTCCTCAATGTCATAATACAAATCTTCAGCTGGGTGCCGAAACAATGAATTATGTAAACATTTTTACACATAAAAGTTTAGCACTCGGATGCTGAAGAAGCTGTGGTCGCTGAGATCGAGATCAGAGTCGGCCTTAGGCATAGGCAAACTAGGGAGCCGCCTAGGGCCTCCGATTGGTGGGGGCCTCACACGTAATTCAAAACAGCAATAAAGAAACTTGTGACCCAAGTTTATTGCTGGAGTGCACTAGGTTTTTTAATACAATGCGTCATTTTAGCTGTTTGGCTGTTTTTTCTTTTCCTAACTCATTTTGGACCACCAAATTTACTTTGCCTAGGGCCCACAATTATTTAAGATCTGCCCTGACGAGACAATTTGTTATAAAAAAAAATTCTTAACACTGACTTGTGACGTGGCAACTAGCTATTGGGCTTGACTGCCTACGTTGCTGGTCAGTGTTCAGACCTTATACGTCGATTGGTCTCGCTGAGATGGTCTACTCAAAGTGTGGGACATCCATAACAAAATTACACCCCATTTTAACAGCATTGTTGTGTCTTCTTGTAGAATGTGATGTGATTGTGTTATTTAAAAACCCTGACCTATATATCTGTAGCCAAACGCACTTTATGTCATTGACATGTAAGTCTAAAAAATATGATTGGCTTACAATTAAAAAATAAAAAGATAAGTTCTCTACGTATTAAGACAATCTTATAAATAAAACTTTGGCCTCGCTCGTCAGTTACACGGTCAGTTTTTTATTTCTTTGTTTTTAATGTAGTGCTTCTGTTACTTCCATAACACATCTATGTGGATAAGATCAATGAAAGACTCAAAAATATGTTTCTAATCTGTAAGTTGTATATTTGACAAATATATATTTTATTTCGTAAAAAGACTGGTACAAGTCTGACTCTTTTTTAATACAGATCTACTTCATATGGTTTTAATAATAAAAAGTCAGTGGAATTAGTGATATCAATGGCAAGAAAGTACTTTGAAAGGATAAACGATACTTCATTAGATAACAAAGAAAGGCAATAAATGAAACAATGAGTCCCGATGATAAACAAAAATTGACGTGGGTCCAATGACCTGACAGTGACCTCAATGACCTGGCAGTGACCTCAATGACCTGACAGTGACCTCAATCACATGACAGTGACCTCAATGAGTTCGAACCCTGTCCGCTTTTATCCCTTGACACGTGGTTTTGTCAAGGACGTCATCACCATCATCATCTTTCCTTTGTGTTCCTCATGGAACATAGGGTCCAAGCAGGGGCGTAGCTAGGAATTTACATCGTTTGGGGGCTCGGGGGGCTGAACTCTAGGGGCCCCTGCATTTTGCGTAATATTTATTTTTTAATGTAAAAAGTGGGGGTCCGGGGGAGATTTTCACATTTTCCCCCTCCTTTCCCCACTCTAGGTACGCCCCTGGGCCTTAGTAAAAACTAGCCATTCTCCACGGTCACTTGCTAGTTTCCTGCCCTCTTGGCTTCCTCTAGTACACTTCGTTCGCCATGTTTTTTTTGGACTTCCTCTGCGTCTTGTTCCCTAGGGGTTCCACTTTAAGGCCTGCCTGTTATTGGTATCTTTTCACAGGGTGTGACCAATCCACCTCCACTTCCTCTCTAAGATCTGCACCTCTATAGTTCTCTGTTCATCCATCTCCCACAGTTTTTTTGGTGTTTTCTACTTTGGTCGTACACGTAAGAATATAAACAAGGCGAGAAACTTTTATGAAAGAACAAACACAAAAATATTGAAGCGATACCTGGCTGTTGTCTTCTATTATCAAGTTGTTTTTTTTTGCGTCATTATATCTATCTGTGATCTACTTATTTCATCGCACCTGTCAGAGATAGACAGTTCCGCAGTTAATTGTCAAGTAAGTCTTTTTTGTTCTAAATCGCGTGTTATTTTCGTTCACGTGTTTGACAATTTGCTGCGGCGTTCTTTTCGAAAATGAGGCTTACCGAAAACCATTTTCTAAATGCCAGTATAAGTGACTTTTGAATAGGTCCTTAAAGTTTCTTAAGAGATCCTTCACATTCACCTTTTCCCTTAGTCGAAACTTTAGGGCACCACACAAGATCCGTAGACCGTCATTTTTTATTCCTCTCAGTCTTTTGCCTTGGATAGAATTTTTTCAATGACAGGCCTGTTTGTTCCTTTACGTTGTCTTTCCACCGCTTTCTATGTCTTTCTCCTACCTGATACTGTTCCTTGAAGGAATGTCTTTGCGAGCCCTGAGGAGGTCATAAAGGTGAAGCTTGAATTTTTTTTTTTTTACAGTGGTTGGCAGATCATTGTAGGCTCCAGTTACTGTATTAATCCTGTTTCAAATCTCTTCATTCGTGATACTGTCTTTGTACGAGATACCTAGTATCTTTCTGTAACATTCCATTTTACTTGAACTGTTCCTCAACTTTCCGCTGGTCTGTCTTCTGGTGATTAAACTTTTCATGTAGTGGCGTAGGTAGGGTGGGGGGGGGAGTGGGGTCCGAATACGAAAGTCCTCCCTGGTACCAACTGTTTGTAAAATGTTTGACATGTTTCGGATGTTCCTTCAGAGTTGAAGAGTTCACTTCCTAGTCCAAACCTCCCGCAGGACGACGGGTGATGGGAACGACAGTCCAGCGCGCACGACTAGGCAGCCATTTAACTTGATGGAAGCCCTCAGACGAATGTCCTAAAATTTTTTGTTACATAAATATTACGCCACTGCCAGAACATGTTTCTATTCCCGTGGAGTCAAAAATACTAGACAGCAACTGATCTAAAGGCATCTATAACATCATTTCATTAAGACTCTTTTAATGAATAGTACAGTTGTTTATTGGCGAGATAATGCAAAAGAGACAAATCTCAATTCATATCGCCTCACGTCACGCTTTCCCTGCAGGAATGTGAAGACAAAAGTGGTGATAGTGAACCCTGTAGAAAAAGTGTAGACAGAGGCGGTGACAGTGAACCCTGTAGAAAAGTGTAGACAGAGGCGGTGACAGTGAACCATGTAGGAAGTAAAGACAGAGGCGGTGACAGTGAACCATGTAGGAAGTAAAGACAGAGGCGGCGACAGTGAACCATGTAGGAAGTAAAGACAGGGGCGGTGACAGTGAACCATGTAGGAAGTAAAGACAGAGACGGTGACAGTGAACCATGTAGGAAGTAAAGACAGAGGCGGTGACAGTGAACCATGTAGGAAGTAAAGACAGGGGCGGTGACAGTGAACCCTGTAGGAAAGTGTAGACAGAAGCGGCGACAGTAAATCCTGTAGGCATGATATGAAGACTAAGACTGCAGTTTGTTATGTCCTCAAATCACCGTAAATAAACATAAATCCCTTTTTACCGTTCGTTGTGTTGCCTCCCTTTCATTGAGTTTATAACAGTATTTAGATTATTGTAGATCAATATCAATCCTATTAAGGACTTATCACTCATTAATAACTATTTGTTTTACAAACTACGACAGCGCAATGTGTTAATGAGTTGTAATTTTGATATTTTACAGATATCGCTTTATTTGTAAGTGTCTGGAGATGTCATTTAAGTAAGTAAAGAATACCAAATTTAAGTTCAATATAAATATGACTTAAATTTGCATGACTTACATCTTGTGTCATTATTGGACATGTAAAATGTCTTGTACGATTAATTTCTTCATAGATAATAAATATTTTATAATAAGTATTTCCATCTTATCTTATATATTCTTATCTTATCTCTAAAAGAGAAGATGATTACGTTTTACGCGAGCTTCTGTTCATGCATGTCAATGAGATAGACTCTACCAAGTAATTGCTTTTCCTGACTGATTCAGGCAATCCATACCATGCCCTAATAGCACTAGAAAATAAGGAGCATTTGTATAAATTTCTCATATTATATGGAAAGAGGAATGGGCTTTTATCTTAGTGTCTTTCTGAGTATTTTATTAGGTTTGCTTTTGCATTTGTAGATTATGGTTCAATGTTTCATGTATAATTGCTACTTTACTTTTAAGTCTTTTATCCTAAAGACTTTTAAAATTTAGTGATTTTACTAAAGTTTTTACTCTAGTCAAATGTGAATATTCGTTTGTTATGAATCTTGCTGCTCTCTTTTGTGTCTGTTCTAGTCTCTTTGTGTTCTCTTTGAGTTGACTAAAAGTGGACATCTCACTAGAAATGTCGCGAAGATGTCTACGAGTGTAAACAAAAAAAAAATAATTAAATTAAGCTTATAGCATGCTCAGAGCGCTTTGGTCCAATCTCAGTTGTGAGACCAGTGTGTGTGTGTGGGAGGGTATCTAGGAGAAGGTTTTTCCGTGTTGCCTTTAGGCGCTCAGTAAACACAGCTCTGCCCGAGTTGGGTGTCGAACCTCGAGCCCCCTTCATAGGTAGCCAAGCACTTAGCCTCTCGACCACGCTTCCCTAAGGTCCTTAGCCCTTAGTCACCACACTTTCGGCTAATATAATAATTGGGATCATTGGGGCTTGTAATCACGTGGTTCTTGGTGGTGATGCGGAACCAAGTAACAATGCTTGTTTTAAACGCTCTTTTGGATGGAGAGCGGGGAAATCGAAAGTGGGTGTTAGTTTGGTACCTGGTAGCTGATCAGCAATGGCGCCGATTCGGTGTCAATGGTTGGAGTTCTCATCGAAGATCGTCTATGTTATAGCATATTTTCTTCAGCTGCTTCTCTTAATAACTTGTTACCTTGGTTGAGCTAGCATTATATGTTAAAACATGTCGCATTTGAATGAAGCGTTAAACATCCAATTATTTTCTATGTTGATTTTTCAGTTGCTGCAATCAATAGTTTTAAATGTGCAAATGTTGCTTTTCAGTTGGTGCAATCAATAGTTTTAAAGGTGCAAATGTTGCTTTTTCAGTTGGTGCAATCAATAGTTTTAAATGTGCAAATGTTGCTTTTTCAGTTGGTGCAATCAATAGTTTTAAAGGTGCAAATGTTGCTTTTTCAGTTGGTGCAATCAATAGTTTTAAATGTGCAAATGTTGCTTTTTCAGTTGGTGCAATCAATAGTTTTAAAGGTGCAAATGTTGCTTTTTCAGTTGGTGCAATCAATAGTTTTAAATGTGCAAATGTTGCTTTTTCAGTTGGTGCAATCAATTGTTTTAAATGTGCAAATGTTGCTTTTTCAGTTGGTGCAATCAATTGTTTTAAATGTGCAAATGTTGCTTTTTCAGTTGCTGCAATCAATAGTTTTAAACTTGCAAATGTTGCTTTTTCAGTTGGTGCAATCAATTGTTTTAAATGTGCAAATGTTGCTTTTTCAGTTGGTGCAATCAATTGTTTTAAATGTGCAAATGTTGCTGATCCTGGACAATGTGGTACACTATCCACCTGTGCCGGAGACGAGGTATAGTTGAGTATTCTGTGACTGACTGTTGTAACCACTTGTACCATGCTACGACTTAGTATACAAAAGGTTTGCACACATATAGAAAAAAAAAACTTACCAATCTTTGACTTAGGTTTGAAATTTTCATTTAAAAAAGAAAACAAAAAAGAAACAACATAATAATAAATGGAGTTTATGATACACACGAATTCATGTGAGGCCACAGGGCGTCAGTTGTACTCAAATATTACGTTACACTGTCGTAAATAAATATTCATAATTAAGTCACGGCTACCTGGCCGTGCGGTTTGCGCGCTGGACTGTCGTTCAGATTTATCGATGGTCCGGGGTTCAAACCCTGCCCGCTTTCATCCCCCGTCGTCCTGCGTGAGGTTTGGACTAGGAAGTAATTATCTTCAACTGTTACATTTATATGTGTATTTATGTGTATGTCTGTTGTATGTGTGTTTGTTTGTTTTCATGTAGTCTCCCTTGTTCTACTGTCAGTATGTTCACGTGTTCACGGTTTACTCTTAAGTGTGTCAGTAGTGTGTATTTACTGTGTATTAGTCTCTGCTGGTTGTTCTCTCCTTGTTTTCACGTTAATAAAAATGGAGTGTAACTTTTAAACATCAGTATTGTTAGTGTATTGTGATAATATAACATGGTGGCAGCTTTCTAAAAGTTCTAAAATGGAAACTGTAAGTAAAACTAACTTTAAACCAAGAATTAACCCTCCACCTCCTTTAAATGTGAAGAAAGGGTGTGAGGAATGGAAGCTTTTCAAGCAAATGTGGCTGAACTACTGCACTATCGAGAGAATAAACGATATAGATGAAGAGTATGCCAAAGCACTGTTCTTGCACACTATCGGCCCAGCGGCGTTGGCAGTATACAACAGTATCACCTTTAAACCAAAGCATAATGTTCAAGACATAATATGTGCATTTGATGAGCACTTCATTGGTTTAAAAAATGAAACTTATGAAAGATATGTTTTCAACAACAGACAGCAGAAGCCACAAGAAACCGTAGAGGATTACTTACTAGCTCTACGCACACTCGCTAAAACCTGCAATTTTTGTGACCATCTTGAAGAGTCATTAATAAGAGACCGAATGGTAGTTGGCATCAGAGACACAAAGACAAAGAAAGAACTCTTACAAGAACATAAACTAACACTCAAGACTTGTATAGAAATCTGCAAGGCTAATGAAGCTGCTGACTTGCAACTACAGGTACTAGAGACAGGTAGGCCTACATCTGATGCCTCACCACCTCAGGATGAGGCGTTCGCTGTCTCGTCTCGCAAAAACATTCTACAACAAAATGCTGCTCATAAACAGCGCAAATGTAAATATTGTGGACAAAACCACCCGTTCAAAAAGGAACTGTGTCCTGCGTGGGGTAAAATATGTAATAACTGTAAACAAAAAAATCATTTCGGCATTCAATGCAACCAAAAGAAACTGCAATATGTGCATGAAGACAGTGATGATTGTTATTCGTTATCTTCTAATGATGAGGCTGTGCTTGCTGTACAAGGTGGACTAAACAATAAAATCATAAAAGCTGAAATGATCATAGCTGGTGAGAAGATTGTGTGTCAGATTGACTCGGGTGCCAGCGTTAATGTCATCCCTAAGAAGCTTATTAAATCTGCACAAATCTGTCCCACTCAAAGCAAGCTACGTGTGTATGACGGTAGCACACTCATACCTATTGGAAAGGTACAACTCGTAGTACAAAATCCAAGGACCAACAAGAGATATCGTGTTGATTTCGTGGTTGTGAGAGATGACTTAACTCCCCTGTTAGGGAAGAAAACGTCAGAAAAAATGGGACTAATTACAATTAACTATCATACTTTTGAAAGTGTTGACAAGGTTGAAAGTGTTGATAAGCCTCTACCAAGGTTATCGACAAAAATATTTGAACAGTTCTCTGATGTATTTGATGATCAGCAGGGTGAATTACCTGGTGTTGTACACTTAGAAGTGAATCATGACATAACACCAGTTACATGTCCATCTGGTCGTGTACCTTTAGCTATGCAGGCTAAAGTACAGTTTGAGTTAGAACTGCTAACAGAAAAAGGAATCATTGAGCCTGTTGATAAACCTACTGACTGGGTCAGTCGAATGGTGATTGCAACTAAAAAATCTGGAAAACTCCGTATCTGTTTAGATCCTCGTCCTCTCAACAAGGCACTTAAAAGAGAACGTTTTCCCCTTCCAGTAATGGAAGACTTGCTTCCTAGATTATCGAATGCAAAAGTGTTTTCAAAACTGGACCTTGCAAATGCATATTGGCATGTGCATCTGGATGAAGCATCGAGTTTGCTAACAACTTTTCAGACACCCTTTGGACGTTACAAGTGGAGAAGATTACCATTTGGAACATCTGTGAGCTCAGAACTGTTTCAGAAACATTTAAATGCTGCTCTTGAAGGTCTTGAAGGTGTGATTGGTGTAGCTGATGATATTATAGTCTATGGTTCCGGAGACACATGGGAAACAGCTTCCCATGACCATGACAAGAATATTACAGCATTATTTGAGAGATGTCGCTCTGTGGGAATTAAACTGAACAAAGAAAAAGCTGAGATTAAAATGAAAGAAATTACATTTCTGGGACATCTAATTACAAGTGATGGTTTAAAGATTGATCCTGAAAAGGTAAAGGCTGTTAAAGAAATGAACAAACCAACAAACGTTGAGGAAGTTCGGCGCTTTTGTGGGTTTGTGAACTATCTTGCTAAATTCCTACCCAAACTATCCGACGTCATTGAACCAATTCGGCAGCTACTTCATACAGATATCCCTTGGTCATGGTCGAGAAAACATGACAGTGCATTCTGTGACATACAATCTATGGTGACTCAAGCTCCTGTGCTAGCATTCTACAATCCACTTAAAGAATTGACCATACAGTGTGATTCCAGCCAAAATGGTCTTGGCGCTGTCCTAATGCAGGAAAGTAAGCCCATAGCTTACGCAAGTCGATCTTTGACTGATACTGAAACTAGATACGCACAGATCGAGAAAGAAATGCTAGCAATTGTATTTGCACTGGATAAGTTCCACCAATACACGTTTGGTCGACATATAACCATTGAAAGTGACCACAAACCTCTTGAAGCAATAATGGCTAAACCTCTCTCAGCTGCTCCTCGAAGATTGCAGGGAATGATGTTGCGCATACAAAACTATGACATAACTGTAATTTATAAAAAGGGAAAAGAAATGTATCTTGCCGATGCACTTTCAAGAGCTCATATCAAGTCATCAGCAAACAGTCAAGGGGAGTTTGAGCTCATAAATATGGCCAGTTTTCTAGCAATTGGGGAAGAAAGACTACAGAAACTAAAGGAAGAAACCGAGAAAGATAGGACGCTTCAAAAACTTCTAATCACAATTAATCAAGGTTGGCCAGAAGGCAAGCATCTTCTACCATATCAGCTAACGCCTTATTATAATTTCAGAGACGAAATGTCAGTTCAAGAGGGGCTTATATTCAAAGGTGAAAGAGTAGTAGTGCCCAAGTCACTACGATTAGAAATGAAAAGAGAAGTTCATTCTACACACTCAGGCATTGAAGGATGTCTAAAAAGAGCTCGTGAGAGTTTATTCTGGCCAGGAATGACCGGTGACATAAAGCATTATATTTCAACTTGTGAAATATGTCAAGCTTTTCAACCCAATCAACAGAAAGAGACTTTAATGAATCATGAAGTTCCCACACACCCCTGGGAAAGGGTTGGTGTTGATCTATTCACACTTGACGGCAAAGACTATCTTGTGTGTGTGGACTACTACAGTAACTTCTGCGAAGTTGATCGTCTAGAGAACACTAGTTCAGAAACTGTCATAAGAAAACTTAAAGCCCATTTCGCTAGATATGGCATCCCATCCACAGTGGTCTCTGACAATGGACCTCAGCTATCTTCGGACAGCTTCGCAAAATTCGCCAACGATTGGAGTTTCAACCATTTGACAAGCAGTCCCCACTATCCCAGATCAAATGGAAAAGCTGAATCAGCCGTGAAGACTGTAAAGACATTATTTCTTAAAAATAAAGATCAGTTCATGGCTTTACTTAATCATAGAAGCACCCCGAATAAAACTGGTACTAGCCCATCACAGGCATTCTTTAACAGAAGAATCAGAACCTTGCTGCCTATAGCTAAAAGCCTGTTGAAACCTCAAGTTCTGGATACTCAGAAACATAGAAAAGCGCTGAAAGAAAACCAGAGGAGATCAGCGATTTACTACAACTCCCACGCTAAAGATTTACCTCCCCTTGCTAAGGGTGAAGAGGTGAGACTAAAGTCAAGGTCGCGTGGCCATGAGCGTTGGCAAAAGGGAGTTATAACTCGTCAGTTACAACAACGGTCGTATGAAGTTGAATCGGGCGGAGGAGTTTATCGCCGAAATAGACTTCACTTACGAAAAATCCCACTGCCTGCTGAAACGAATGCGCCTACACCAACAGGAACGACCGAGCCTGACAACCCCGCACCTGTGGATGCACCCAGCACAGATGAAAGTAGGCCTAATGCTCAGAGACCTGAGAGCCATATAGAAGACGGGTCTCACAGATCGACAACGTATACAACTAGGTCAGGCCGAGTGGTCAAATCCACAAGAACTAGTGACTATGTATATGACTAACCTCAAACACCGGAGGATGTTACATTTATATGTGTATTTATGTTTATGTCTGTTGTATGTGTGTTTGTTTGTTTTCATGTAGTCTCCCTTGTTCTACTGTCAGTATGTTCACGTGTTCACGGTTTACTCTTAAGTGTGTCAGTAGTGTGTATTCACTGTGTATTAGTCTCTGCTGGTTGTTCTCTCCTTGTTTTCACGTTAATAAAAATGGAGTGTAACTTTTAAACATCAGTATTGTTAGTGTATTGTGATAATATAACATCAACTTTGAAGGAACATCCGAAACATGTAAAACAAACAAATTATTATTCTTTTGGTAAAAAAAATTAATTTGAAATGATTTTTAAAATTATATTTTTTTTAAGTAGGCAAAATAAGTTATTTATTTCTTTTTTTGTGCATGTTGTGTAAACTATACTTTAGAAGTAGGCCTAAATAAGACTTGACAATCGGGTCGTTTGTATGAAGAATTGGAAGATACAATTCAGAAAATCAAAAGGTTTATTTTGCATGAAACAAAACGAATCCATTCCACCAGTATTTAGCAGACAGCAGGCCATGATGAAATCGTATTTTCAAAAACATTCTCATATTCTGACATCTACACGTGACAAACGGACAAACAGACAGCACAAAAAACCTAGTTTGGCTTTTCCTAAAGGGGCTTTAAAAGAAATACCTATTTCATGTAGGAACTAGTTCTAAATCAAAGAACACATAGTAAAATCTCACGATACATAATAGCATATATATTTTTTTTTTTTGCTTTAATCATCAAACTAAAGAGACATGTTTACACCAGAAGTAAAACTAAAATGTTTCCCTCATTCTTTTGCTTACTTTCCACAGTTGTGCTTTATGGAGAAAAAGTTAACCGGAGGTCTGAATGTTTACTACAACTTGGGCTGCGAGAAACAACTGGTGAATACAGCAGTCAACTTACACATACTCACCAACACACACACACACACACACACACACACACGCGCACACTCACACACACACACGCACGCACACGCGCACGCGCACGCACACGCACACGCACACACACACACACATATATATACATACATACACACATACACACATACACACATACACACATACACACATACATACATATACATACATATATATATGTATCCACACAGTATCAGATAACACTGGTCAAGCACTGGTCAAACACACACTACTCACCTTGTTCATATGATTAAAGATTAACAAGATAAAAGCCTAGAGCAAGAAATATTCTCACAATCATTCTTTATTATGCAACTTACACAATCTGTGTCTTAAACCACTTTTTAGTTTAACTTTTTATCTATAAGACTTTAAAATAAAATAAAAAAACCATAATTAAGCAGTGATAGTAATATAGAAACGATTAATGATTAATAAAATAATCATAACCTTATGCTTGTGTCCAGGCGTGTGATGCATTAGGGGGAGGGGACACCATTGTTGGGAAAAAGAGGAACATGAAGACCCGCCCACCGGAGGATCGAACGAAACGGGACGTTACTCTGTGCAACAAATGTTGCAGTACTGACAACTGCAATCAGCTTCTGTGTTCTGATTTAGGTGAGTGATCTCTTGAATTATTTTTAATACTATAGAACTATAAACATATTTACGATAATCAAAAACCTAGTTGTTTTTTTAATTAGCAACTATTTATTTGATTCAAGCTAAGGATACCTTAGTCAATGCTAAAACACAATTTATTGGTAGCAAAAAGCACTTTAAAATATATATTCTAACATGGGGCGATCGCGATGACAGTTTAAGGCGTATACCACAAGACCATAAGAGCGCATTCAATTATAGGACCTTCAACTAGCGTAGCTACTAGATCCTTACACTGTACATTGTAAATTAAATACCTACATCCATTTTGGTAAATAAATTTTTCTGCCTAGCTTGAAAATATAATTTCTAAAAAACAGTCACACAAAGGAAGATCTTTAATCTTCAGCTAGGGAATGAGGCCGAAACTATTTAATGTTCGAAATCAAAACCCGATGCTTCGTGTCATCAATCAAGGGAGACAATCTCTGAACTGACAAAAAAAATCTTATTTATCTACCCTTTGAATTGATTTGGCGATTGGACCAAATGCTTGAATACCTTTGACTAGAATAAATGAAAAACTTATAAAATGAATTTACTAATGAATTGCAAACATCTTTACAGAAAATCAACAATGTCTACTATACTTACAGTACAACAAAATACAACTATGTTACTTCTCTTGTTCCAGTATTTACATACCATATTTAACTATTTAACAGGCTAGTTAGTTTGACGGCAATGTGTCAATAGTCGAAGAATTAGTAGATTGTTTCACCCGACTACGCAAACCCAGTTTTAACCGGCATATTTTCCCCAGATGTTGCCCACCCAAGGCTTTATTAAGGTTGTTGTTTTTTTTGGAATTCGAATGCGTGGCAGATGTTTTTTTGTAAGAGCTCTCCAACAGTTTATTTCAGCGACATTCTGCTGCCAGATACTTTCCTCCATGCAAGTGAGGGTAAAATGTCTCCTGGGTTGATCTCAATAGCGCTTCCGGGGGCATCTCTGTCACGTCATGCTCCATTAAGGTTTAAAAAAACAAACATCGCCTTTGACTTGCTTGAGGCTGGTGTGGACAGTATAGAGGCGGTTCTTACCATTCGACAGCTGCGCTGGGGTCATACACTTATATAAATATTTCAAAAATTGTAATTGAGTCTCGTTAACTATTGCATTTTTTTTTACCTTGACTAGAGAAACCAACCGACAGTGTGCCAGCTTCTTCGGACATCTATGTTCGACTTGTGGGTGGTAGCAACGCCTACGAAGGGACGGTCGAGGTCTTCTTCAATGGTCGCTGGGGCAGCATCTGTGATGACAACTGGACCAACAGTGACGCTCAAGTCGTCTGCAATATGTTGGGCTATCAAGGGTAAGGTGCGGCCAATTTAACGCGCGATCACGCGAGAAGACACCAATGGCGTCATAACCGTACGTCACAAGTAATATTTATTTTCCCTTTTATTAGCGTGAAGATTGTGTTGTGGCTGAGTGGTAAAGCGCTTAGGTTTGTAACCAAGTGGTATCGAGTTTGAATCACGATACATTTAAACTTTGGGATTTTTTAAACAGAATGAAGTGATATGAGCTTTGTGAAAACAAGATCGTGCAAAGATTCAAGTTGAACCAAGAGTAAAGGTTTATACACGGAACGTGATGGCCGAGTAGTAACGGGCTTAGCTTCCGAACCGAAAGGTCACGTGTTCGAATCTCGGTAAAGACTTGGATTTTGATTTCGGGATACTTTGGACGCCCCCAAGTAATATTAATATAGTCCACTGTTGTTTAAATAGATATTGTAATATGGACTACTCTTGATTAAATTGCATTTGTAATAGGGAGTACTTTTCTTCAGAAGCTATAGTAGTGTGAACTACTTTTGTTTAAATAGATATTGTAATATACACTACTTTTGTTTAAATAGCTATTGTAATAGGGACTACTCTTGTTTAAATAGCAATGGAGCTCAGGCCTTTGGAGGCGGGTATTTTCTCCCTGGACAGAACGTCATCTGGCTGACCAATGTGACGTGTGGAGGGACAGAGCCAAGTCTGTACCAATGTCAACATGGTCAGTGGGGAGTAACACAATGTCTGCACAACAAGGACGCTGGCATCGCGTGCTCGTCAGGTAAAACACGCTCTTAACGTCTGGAAACCACATTTATTGGTCCGACAAGTCGGGACAGTTGACATCTTTTTGCAAGCTTATCGTCTGCAAAAAAAACGATGGCGTAGACTCACAAAGAATAACTAGACTTCGTTCAAGTGTTCCTTTTTCCCAATTTAGTGCTACTAGAGTATAAAACGGGTTGCCTGGATCAGCCAGGAAGTAGGAAGTCATTATCTTCTGTTAACTCTTTCTCTCCGTAATAATTTTCCCATGTTTTGAAGGAATTCTTCATTTGCTCATTACTATTTCACTACCTTGTTATTATTGGGCTTCAATAGCTTTGTTGATTGTTATCAGAAACTGTTGTATTTGGTATAGAATTAAAGGGAAATGCATGCTTTTTTATATAACACAAAGCCAAGTTTAAAAAAAAAAATTAAATTAAATTATCAACGATGGTATCGTCGATTGGGAGAGAAAGAGTTAAGTATGAACGTCTGTAAGAAGACTTTCTTATCACGATGTTTCGAGAAATATTTCTGAGAGGTTTCCAAATCTTGAATTACTTCCTTGTTAAATTTTAACAAAATCTCTTTATGAATTGCAACTATTGCATCCTGCTATCAACTATTTTCCACATCGAGTACATTTAGAACTTTGCTGAGTATACTTCTGTAAAGATGGTGCTTCAGCCATTGGTCAATTCTAAAATGTCGGTAAATATTTTACATGTTTCGGATGTTCCTTCAAAGTTGAAGATAATTACTTAATTCCTATGTCAAGCCTCCCGCAGGACGAAGAGGGATGGCAGCGGACAGGGTATGAACTCGGTACCATCGACAGTTTGGCGCGCAAACCGCACGACCAGGCAACCAACCTGGTCAATTGAATCAAATTTACTAGGCTGTATTTAAATGTAAGAATGTTGCCCGATTCAACGCATTTTGTGGGTGAGGGAGGGATTGGGGGGGAATAATGAGACTGGAATAAGACTGCTGAATTACTTCATAAAACTCGTGGCCCTTTAAATACTGAATGGAGCATTACTTTATGTTGAAATTAATTTTTCTGTTCTTAATATGTAATCCTATAATTGTATCTAAAATATTAGAGAGGAAGTGGAGATGGATTGGTCACACCCTTAGAAAAGATACCAATAACAGAGCTAGACAGGCCTTAGAGTGGAACCCCCAGGGCACTAGACATGGCGAGGCAGTGTACTAGATGAAGCCGAGAAGACAGGAAAGAGCTTGGAAGTCATTAAAAAACTAGCAAGAGACCGTAGAGAGTGGCAGGTTTTTTTACTAAGGCACCATGTGCCATGAGCAACGCAAAGGAAAGATAATGATGATGCTCATCCATTTTTATCTGCAAAGTATTTTGTAAAACTAAATGCATTTTCCTGTTCTGTTGCAGTGACCCCAGAGGATGACGTCATATTCTTGCTGGACACTGGTTTCGGCGGCGTGATCTTTAGAATGAACTTACGCACCATGTCGTTCACCCCCATACCACTCAGCTCACTCTACTCCCCTGAAAGTTTCGACTATGACCCTAGTCTCGGTAGAATCTACTTTGTCGACGCCAGACTTTTACAGATCATCAGCATGAAGTTTGACGGAACTGATATTCGAGTTATAAAACAATTGGATACAAGTCAGTTATTGTGGTGTTCATTGTGGTGTTCATGTGGTATTTAGGTAGTGTTCAGCTGAAGGTTTTTGAAAAACTGATTCAAAATATTAAATAAAATAAAATAAAGTATAGCTTCTATCTTCTAAATTAATGACACAATTTATTTTCTCAGCTACAAGACTGGATAAAATCCAAATAGATCCACTCAATCGAATGATTTTTTACTCTGACGATGGAAACAATTTGATCTGTTCTATGAATATGGACGGCTCAAATTTTACTCAAGTCATCAGATCAAACCTCGACAATCCAAGAGGAATCGTCCTAGACCCACGATCAAAGTTAGCCTTTTATTTTTATTCATATTTCTTCTACCGCATTTTTAACTGGCTATTTGTTCTTTTTTTCTCCTTTTAAGACTTTGTATGTATCATACGTTGAATGGCTTGAATAAGTACTTTTTTTTTGGGTGTCTTCTTGATTTTAGAACCATATACTGGACTGACTGGGGTGCCCAGCCCAAAATTGAAGCAGCTAGTTATGATGGCTCTAACAGAAGGACTTTAGTAAACAATAACATTAAATGGCCCAACGGGCTTGCCATAGATTATGACAGTAAGTGTTACTACTTTTTGAAGGAACATTCGTGTTTCAAATGTTGTATTAACTGTTTGAAATGTAGTGCCTGTTATACTAGTGTAAAACTATGAGAGCACATTTTATCTTATGTTCTAGCAATTCAGCCATAACATTTGCACATAGGTTTTAAAAAAGTTTCCCTTCCATAATTCGCGATCTATGATCTAAAGATCAACTGCGTCTGTGGCCATGATTAGCGATGGTGTCAAATGGCAACGACTAACCGGCTTTACCATTCTCCAACTAATCTCCCTTTACAGTTAGGTGGTGTCGATTGCACCCTAAAATTTCCGAAATTCTCAATCCCTGTCTTCACCGGTAGTCGAACCCGAGACCCTAGGTTCGACGCCAAGCGCCTTACCACTCAGCCACCAAGCCCCTACCATTGCATGAATATTGTTTCGTAGACTTATTTAATCTTGTTTTGTTTGTTTTTTTAATCATTTTATTTAGTGATACTTTTTAAATTTTAAGGAAATTAAAACGATCTAAATTGTAATAATATCATTATCATTTTTTTTTTTTGGTCATATTCTTTAGTTACTTTTTTGCTATTTAAAATTTATTTTTGGAATTTCTTTTGTGTACCGCAACTTTCATGCTTATAGCATACTTAGAGCTCTATGGTCGATTGTTTTTAGTTTACCAGTGGGGAGGGTAATATTTGAGAAAATAGTAATGTGCTGCTTTAGGGAGTTGAGTTGAGCTCGATTTGGGTTTTAAACTCGAGCCTCTTTTTGGTTAATGACTCACACCAGCGGCGGACTGGCTATATGGGCATTCGGGCAAATGCACAATGGGCTGGTACCCAAATGGGCCGGTAGGGCCACCGAAAGTACCACATGGATGCCACAATGACAATGTAAGTTCTTTTCCTTTTAGGGCCTAAACACTGAGTGATTAAAAAGCAACAGAAGGCCTATGTTTCTTTTAAAGATATTGGGTTTACTGTATGGATAAGTAAAAAAAAAAGTAAAGTTCCCCTTTCAGACATTGTGGGCTATATTGGCAGATGATGTATAGGTCATCTGATTCTGTGGCCTACGGTTAACGAGGGTCTCATGTGGCCAGCACAACGACCAACCGCCTTTACTTTTCCCCCAACTAATGTCAGGTACCCATTAGTGCTGGGTGGACTCAGGGGCGCCCAATGATCCCGAAAAAAAAAATCCCAGCCTTCACCAGGATTCGAACACAGAACCCTTAGTTCAGAAGCCAAACGCTTTACCGCTCAGCCACCTCGCCTCAATTACTGTATGTTTGTTTGTAAAATGTTTTACATGTTTCGGATGTTCCTTCAGAGTTGAAGATAGTTTACTTCCTGGTCCAAACCTCCCGCAGGACGACGGGGGATGGGAGCGGGCAGGGTTTGAACCCGGGACCATCGATAAATCTGAACGACAGTCCAGCGTGCAAACCGCACGACCAGGCAGCCATCCACTGTATGCATGCGTACACATAATGATTTGGAGATCAGTTGGTTATAATTAGAGGCCATCATGCCAATCCAATGATTTACAATTTATGGGTTGGATTGTAGGCCTACAGAAATGCCCCGGTCTTTATTGACCCCCCAGTTCAGCCCTGACTCTCACCCACATATCTTAACCTGCGATATTTTGGGAAATAATTAGTTTTCACAAATTTCCTTCTCCAGCCAATAAATTGTACTTTGTTGACGGCGGCCTGGGAACTATAGAAACCATAACGCTCCAAGGTACCAGCAGACGTGAGATCTATAAAGATGCAGGAGCTCATTTGTTCTCAATTGACGTGTTTGATGATTACCTCTACTACACTGACTGGAACAGAGAGTAAGGATCTAGACTTGAGCCTAAAGCAGCGTTTCTCAAATTTTGCTAAAGGGCTCTTTTAATTAAATTCTAGTTAAAAACTAAAAAATCCATAATTGAATGCTAAAAATGTAAAAACGACATAATTACCAGTGTTTCAAACAATTAAATAAAGTCGTACATCTTCTATATTCTCTATGGCTTCCTTCAGTCGCGAAGCGACTATGGATCGTCTCATGGAAATGAGATGAATGCCTGGGCATTAGCTGTGGTCGGAACGATGTCGCCCACACATCAGTTCCCCCCTCTCCACACTGCTGATGTATCCTAAGGAACGGCAGTGCCTATCCATTTTGGGGTCAGCGGCGTCGCATGTTCTGCCAGAGTGTAGCACTGGGTGCTGCAAACTGCCTATATATATATCTGCGATATTTTAAGTGTCTTGGCTAACGTCACTTTAGTAAAGCAAGTAAGTAAAGTTCCCCTTTCAGACCTTGTGGTCTTTCTATAGGTCATCTGATTCTGAGGCCTACGGTTAACGTGGGTGTCATGTGGCCAGCACAACGACCAACCGCCTTTACTTTTCCCCAACTTAAGTAATGTCAGGTACCCATTAGAGCTGGGTGGACTCAAGGGCACCCAAAAATCCCGAAATAAAAATCCCAGTCTTCACCAGGATTCGAACCCGGGACCTTCCATACGAAGCCAAGCGCTTTACTGCTCAGCCATCGTGCCTTCGTAACTTTAGAGTCTACATGATTATTTTGTTACAATGTAGGAATTTCTTTAGGGTGACATCCCATAAATCTTTAACGTCCTTTGCATGAACAAAACAGACCCAGCTACAAGAGCTCTTGCTGTGGAGGAGGTAATCTTATAACATTCAAAAGAATTACATTTGTCCATGTATTCAGAAATAAAATTGCATTAACTTACGATCATCAGTTTCAAATGTGTCGTTAACTTCAACATCTATCCTTTTTTTTTAAAGTTTAACTTTTTGTTACGTTTTTGCCTGGAGAAATCGCGCGCTGTAGACAGCAGAAGATCTAACTAAATAAATTATGGCTTTTCTATAGCGCTACTTTCATGCTTATAGCGTGCTCAGAGCGCTTTGGTCCAATGTCATTTGTGGACCAGTGGCGGGGTGGGGGGTGGGGGTATCTGGGATAAGGTTTTTCCGTGCTGCCTTTAGACGCTCAGTAAACACAACTCGGCCCGAGTCGTGTGTCGAGCCCCCTTCATAGTTAGCCAAGCACACTTAGCCTCTCGACCACGCTTCCCAACTAATTGGGAGCGCGAACTTATTTTTGATTCAGTTGGGGATGGGTCACTAGTTATATTTCAAGACTCACTGCCATGCAGCATACTAACGTTTATTACAAAGCTTATATGAATTCTATCTGACTGTATAGTCAAAAGATTGTAACCGTTATTTCCCCCACTGTCCCACGCCCTGTCTCATATTAACGCTTTCTCTCCGAACTGACGATACCAACGTTGATTCCACTAGAATGTGGTAAATAATTACGGAGATAAAAAGTTAAGCTTTTTTTTACCTGACAACACAAGAATCAATTTTAAAAAATTGATCAATTACTTAAGATGCATGACTAAATGCATCTTATCTTCTTATCTTATATAATACAGACGTTACTTCAAAAAAAAAAGATGATTACGTCCTACGCGTCATGCATTTAGTCATGCATATTAATGACGCGAAGGACGTAATCATCTTTTTTTTTTGAAGTAACGTCTGCATTATATAAGAATAGAAGATGAGGTAGGATAATCATTGCTGATCATGAACAAGGGAAAGAAATCGTACTGACAGATGAGGTGGAATAAGTTGAATTAGTCCCTTTGAAGACACGAGCCTTGAGTGAACTTTTTTTCTATGCATTTAAAAAACGAACATGTAAAAAATTCACCAAGGTACCCTCCCCATTTCTTGTTACTCTTCTGCCTTTAAAACAAATAAATGTATCACGTTATGAGAAGGACATTCTTTACAACCATAACAAAGTAACACTAATTTTTTTCATCACGACTAGTTTTAATTCCACAAGGGTAACTATATTTTGAATATGTCATGCAGTACATTAATGAGGATTCGAAAAGACGGCAGTGGGCAGACGGTAGTGGGTCCGCCAAGTTTTAGAGAGCTCTCCGACGTCAGAGTTCAGAAATATGGAAAAAATCTAGCAGGTAAGTCAACTATTGTTGTCAACTGTATAACGATGATAGGCGGATGGGGCAGGGCGGATGAGAGGATAGACTAAAAGAAAACCTTTCCGTTTAAAAAAAATACATTTTAAGAAACATACATTTTGTATTGAATTAAGTCTATCTACTCAAAGAGTTCATATTTATTAGGTCTCGGTGTGGTGTCGTCCAAATCGAACAGTAACGTTTCGAATTGTGGTGAAGACTTGGATTTTTTTATTATTTTGCAATCTTTAGGGCACCTCTCAGCCCACCCAGATGTAATTGGTACCTGACATTAGTTTTGAGAAAGTCAAGTCGGCGGGTCATTGTGATGGTCACATGACACTTTTGTTAACCGCTGCCACACAAACAGATGACCTTTACATCTTTCGCCACATAGATAGAAAGGTCAAAAAGGGTTACATTTTACTAGAGGCCCTATGTAGCTCATACTTTGTATTTATTTACATTCTATGTACTAAAAGAGGACTTTTTGTGCTGGATTTCAATGTGAGATTTTAAATTGTACACAAGAACTTGAAATAAATAAATAAACAAAACCCCATTTGGGCAGTTGTTTGAGACAAACATTTATAAAAAAGCTAACAAGATCCTCGAAATAAAGAATCACCCTTTGTGTCAGGATTTTGTGATTTTACCATCACAAAAGAGATACAAGACACCGATAGCAAAGACAAACAGACACAAAAACTCTTTTTTTCCCCTGGCAATCAAATCATTAAATAACAATCTGGTATAAACTTTGTCACATGTAAATTATGAGTGAGTCTGGTGTGAATGTACACTTTGGTTTCTTATAGTTATAATGTTTTTTGTTTGGTGTAATGCACAAATTGTAAGACAAATTTCCATACGGACAATAAAGATTATTATTATTATTACTATTATTAATCCCTTTATTTACAACACCACATTCACATGCCTATGTCGTGTTTCATCTCAAAACCCTATTGTTACGAAGTGTTGGATCTAGTCCCTTTGGTTACGTGAAAAGAATCGGACACTCGTTGTAAGGTCTCCATACAAGGAAATACCTGACTCACTAATATCTTCATATCCATACTGTTACGAATCTCACTATCCAGGCTCTCTGCAAACTGCACCATACACCACCAACTTAAAGAACTAGACAACTCAGGGCTCCAAAGTAACGTAACACTTTAATAGTTGAATAAAGAACAGCCAATACTGTACAAGTATCTCTCCGATAACACCGTACCGCCGTATCAACTCTTGCACTGGCCTCTCCGTCTCGTTCCGGGCTTGCACTGGGTTCATCAGTTCAGGACTGACTTCACACACTAGGCTCGTTGTGTCGGACTCGATCGCAGACCAAGATCAAGACGCCAGTCGTCTCAACTGTACTTGACAGTACTCCGCACTGAACCGTCGTAATGCTCCGTACAGAACCACACCGCTGAACTGTGCTGTAGTCGACCGTGTTCTGAACTCTTGTTGTGGACCTCCTTTCTGAACCTTGCTGTATTGACTCTATTGAGCCCCTTTTCTCGACGGTCTTGACTGCGACACCTCCGCTCTTATATAGGGTCCCTGCTGGCCTTCTCGAACCGGACAGAACGCCGCTCGACGTTTCGAGGTGGTCAGATGACTACAACTCTCGTGACGCTTCTGAGCTCTGTTCACGACGTCGATCCTTCCCGAACCAACATGTTGACACTCGTCTCGGCCGACCGACGTAACTCGTCACAGTTGACCGCTCGTCTAGCGCTGGCCTGGAGCGATTTGCGTCGGCTGACTACACTCACACCACTACCCCTCTCTGTGCCACCACCATGTTTATAACAATGCTTTAAAACTTGTTATATCGAAATACAATTGAAAGGAGGCGATTCAACAAATTCAGGTCTTTATTCTTGGAATATCTCTTTCTGCGTTTCGGCATTCAACATTATGCCATGAGATAATGTACTTAATAAATATTTAAGTATAATGTGCGGAATACATGCACTAATTGGCATAACAGCAAAAATAACGAGATAACATGACATTGGCTTAATATTTAATGTAAAAAAAATATTTTAGGACACTCATTAAGGGGGGACCCCTGAAATTGGAACCCGAGGGGATTTTGAAATTGGGACCCCCCCCCCTTTCCCCCACTCAAACTACGCCACTGTATGCTGCGCTAGATTTGATACACTCAAAACATTTTTGTCCTGCAGGTGTGACCACGCCTTTGCCTGTCCACTTTGACCCCAGTCACGTGTTTGTCAGGATGAGTGGGGTAGGGGACGCTACTGGTGGACGTGTGGAGATCTTCGCTAACAGTCAGTGGGGCACTATATGTGATGACCACTGGGACGACAACGACGCCAAAGTGGTCTGTCACATGATGGGATTCTCCAGGTACCACAACAAAGCAAGAAATGAGCGAGCCATATCTTTAATGGAAACCCTAATGATCCTATGTCATTGGTTCTCAAGCTACGATCTGCTAAACCCCAGGGGGGGGGGGTCCACAAGACCATGATGAGGGTTCGCATTAAATAAATTGCGACAGACATTCTCCTTGTTCTATCAGACTACATTTAACCTACACAACCAAACCAGCCGCTCTCATTTTCCCATGGTTACACCAGAAACACGCACATACGTCTTCCCTACTGCCATTAGAGAATGGAATGGGTTGCCTGAATCAGGCAGAGCAGAGTTTAAGACATTGATTAACATACACGACTAGATTGATACAAGAAATGCGTATTATGTAATTATCTTTTTTTTTTTTTTTTTTGAAGTAATGTCTGTAATCTATAATTAAAGTACGATACACTCCTTAATACACAAATGGTGCGGTGTGCATTTCTGGCTTCAGATTTGCTTTCACAGTAATAATTGTGATTATCATTTAAACATTGATTTAGCATAAGCATGATTACTAGATATATTTGTCAGTAAAAGTAAAAAGACATTTATGTACACATCTCTAAAACAACATTCATTTTTTTAAATTTGTCATCACAGAGAGAATGCCAAGGCCACCAGTCAAAGTAATCAAGGCAGCGGATTTGGAATAATATCATTAGATGAGGTCAACTGTACAGGTACGGAGAACCACATTGTGGACTGCGGGTTCGGACCTCAGAACTGGGCTGTTCATGACTGTACGCATAACGAGGACGCTGGGGTCATCTGTGAGGCGCCTGAGGCTCTACACTTCCAAGGTAATAGTCTTAAGTTGAGGAGTACAAAGTAAAATGGAGAATGAGGTAGAATTCCGACCTATTTTAAATGTATCATTTAGTCTAATTCATAAAGCACTGGTTGTGAGTGTGTTTATGTTTCGTGTGTGTATGTTGTTCGTAGTTGCATCTATATTGTTATTGTTACAGTACTTAAGCAGAGGTGTTCAATTGTAGTTAAAACTGAATTTTAATTAGTTTGGACCAATAACAATTCTTCTCTTATGTTATCTTAAGACAAAATGTCATCGAATTTTTGAGCAAAACATTTGAAGGAAACCTGTGTGTTTTCTGTCTACTACTATTAATAATAATAAGTCTTGTCTTCGAGTCCGAAGATTAGTGAGGAATCCAGTATTTCCCGTGGCTGTGCAGCCCCAGCTATGACCTTCATATTTTGCCACATCCAGGGCAAGCATAACCATTGTCCGCAGGTTGTCGATTTAGATTTTCTTTTCGCAGACTGCGTTTGTCCTCGGCAGCGAATATTCTTTTGGTCTCAAATGTGTATCCCTTCGTGAGTGACCTCCAGCTGTCTCGTTCCGACGCCGCATGCAACCAGGTACTCTCTTCTATGTCAGCTGAGGCAAGTTGGCGCCTAAGCTGGTCTTTGAAGCGTTTCCGTGGGGCGCCTCTGTTACGTCGACCACCTTTTAGCTCACCAAAAAAGACAGCCTTTGGCATACGTTCGTCTCCCATACGGGATACGTGCCCTGCCCAGCGTAGAAGTCGAAGATTGAACACATTGCCGTCAGAACGAAACCTGTTGTAGATACATCTGTCTACTAAGCTGCTACAAAAACCTGGTGGTCAAGTGGTGCAGCACTCACTTGCCAATCCAAACGTCGTGGGCTCAAGTGCTGGTAGATAATTGAGTTGTTAAGGTTCTAGATTGTAGTGGGGAAGGGTACCTGGATTGAATCGGAAAAATAAAATTAGTTGGTCGTTTTTAGGGCCCACAATATTATTAAAACATAAAAACAATTATGGATCTCGTTTGACACCACATTTAGGACGATTATTAGGAGATTAAAAAGGTAGTAATGTAGATGTTTTGAAAAGTAGCCCATTGCGATATCACACACCATGACGTAATCACACACCATGACGTTATCACACACCATGACGTAATCACATACCATGACGTAACGACACACCATAACGTTATCACACATTGTGACTTCCGAAATTTCTAATTAATCGATATGGCCTCTTAATAAAACAATGCATAAATTGATAAGCAATTTATAAACACATTTTTTTGTGTAAAATTACTAAATGTATCCTTCGACACTACATACAATGCACAGTTTGTCATATAATGATAACTCTGTTTTGGTTGGATCAAGTTGATGTTTATGTAATAACTTGTGTGCAGCCCATCTTTCTTGCTTTAACTCTTACAAAGCCAGCTCAGTGCACCGTGGTCCAATCTCTTTGTGGAGGGAAAGGGGGGATCTGGGAGAAGGTTTTCCGTGCAGGGCATTAGGCGCTCAACAATCACAACTCAGTTCGATTCGGAATTTGAACTCGAGACCCCTGGATAGTTAGCCACACAGTTCATGCCACTCAGCCTCTGACAGCTTATAGACTGGTTATTATCTTTTTATTTTTTGTAATCGACAGAAAGTAATATTGACAACTTTCTAGTGTTTTGCGATGTGGTGTCCGGTCTCCTGATTCGAATGGATCTCAATACTTACAGGTCAGTGCCCTTCCTAGTTTTGTTCGCTAACTGTTAATGACGGTGGTTGACTTGGAGCACCACAATTGCTGGTAGACGTCAGGGGCAGGTATGGCGAGAGTGATTGTGTTATTTCTTTCTACTTTTTAAGTATGAAAGAGTTATATCCCTTTGTTTATTTCTACTCTCCCCCCCCCCTAGGCATGAATGTGAACAGTATACACGTAATGTCTTTGAATGGGTGTTCTCCCTTGGTTGATAGAGTGAATTGGTAGTTCGTTAGTTGTATTATGTTCCTGGACTGGTGTTGTATGTATAAATTATACATTGAAGTTTGATATTATTATTTGTGCTCTTTTGATTTTCTAAGTAGTAAAGTATCATTATTATTCCATGGATTTAGTGTTATTCTGGTGTTGGAGTTAAATATATTTAATAGTAATTGATCCTAATTGTATAACAATTATCAAGCCCCTATGGAGCCACAGGAACCAAGTCCAGCCAAGCCTAAAGTGAACCCTGACAGTAGACAACTAAACCACTGTAGGCGTATTAGATATCTATAACATAACTAATAAAACTTTAAATAATTTCAATCATTTTTATTATAATATAGACAAAATCAAGTTGATATGAAATAACATGAACGTAGTAGACTTTATTCATAATATTTTTTTTTTAAACAAAATCTAACTCACTACAATAACAAAGCCTTTCAGCCTCACTTTCTGAAGTCGACTGTCCTAACTCAAACCAATGACGACAGTGCGATCACTTCACAATTTTACTCAGACTGCAGATATGTTCAATACTATTTTTAAAATGATAGACTTCTAAAAGCCGGACTGTCCCTCCAACTAACACAACTAACAAAAACAACTAATATTATTTTTTTTTATGCATAGCTACACGTCTATAGCGTCAAACAACTCTCCTAACCCTGTGGCCATCACCTTTGACCCGAACGATAAAATGATCTACTTTTCGGAGGTCTACACCGGAAGTTCAGAGATCAGAAGTTCTAACCACAGGGGTTCAGACATCAGGACTGTGGGGAACTCTTTGATTGTAGGTAAGAGCTTCAAAGATGCTGCCAAATCAAACTTAAAATGTCCTTGCTCAACTTATCTGATACATGTGAGTGATGGGATTGGTTTTTCTGAGTGCTATAACAACATGAATCGGGTTGCCTGAATCAGACATAAAAACCGATGACTAGGTACCTAACTATTCTCTAAGTAACATGTTCGACTAGATCGACTAACGTATGCGGGTAGAACGTAATAGTCTTATTTTTTGACGACTCTTGATGTAGGAGTGTCAGACGTCCAACCAGAAATGGCGGGACGGCAGGTGATGCTAACTGACTGAGTTGGAACTCGGAATCGTAGTGACAGCAGTCTAAATCTCTTTTTTTAAATACAGATGTTCCTAAACGAAAACTTAGATCATTTCTATCATCATCATCACCTTTCCTTTGAGTTCCTCATGGAACTTAGGGCCTTAGTAAAAAGATGCCACTCTCCACAGTCTCTTGTTAGTTTTTTAATGGCTTCCCAGCTCTTTCCGGTCCTCTCGGTTTCATCTAGTATACTGCGTCATCATGTTCTTTTTGGTCTTCCTCTACGTCTTGTTCCCTGGGGGTTCCACTCTAAGGCCTGCCTAGCTCTGTTGCTGGTATCTTTTCTAAGGGTGTGACCAATCCATCTCCACTTCCTCTCTAAGATCTGCACCTCTTTAGTTCTCTGTCCGCCCATCTCCCACAGTTTTTGGTGTTTTCTACGTTGTCGTACTATTGTATTTTAAAGATATTTCTCAGACATTAACGAAGGTCTGTACTTTTTTGTTGTTGCTACAGTTCTTCTTAATGTCCCTATACTTAATCACTACTAATGCAGAATGTGTCCTGGTATCTGTTCTCTAAATGATCTTAACTCCCAGTACAGCTGTTCACTTTGTTCAACTAATATGTTCTAATACGAATCACTAATATCCTTCGCTGCTATTATTTTTACTAGTTTCACCAATATGTTTCACCAGTTTCATTAATATGTTTCACCAATATGTTTCACCATTCTCATTATTATGTTTCACTAATATGTTTCAGTAGTAAGTTTTGATAATACGTTTCGCAAAATTGTTTCGCTAATATGCCTCCCTAGTATGTTTCGCTCGTTTCGCGGTTTGCGCGCTGGACTGTCGTTCAGATTTATCGATGGTCCCGGGTTCAAACCCTGCCCGCTCCCATCCCCCGTCGTCCTGCGGGAGGTTTGGACTAGGAAGTCATTATTTTCAACTCTGAAGGAACATCCGAAACATGTCAAACAAACAAACAATAATATGGCTAGTCTTCGAGTCCGAAGATTAGTGAGGAATGCAATATTTCCCGTGGCTGCGCAGCGCCAGCTGAGACCTACATATTTTGCCACATCCATGGCAAGCAATAACCATTGTCCGCAGGTGGTCGATTTAGATTTTCTCTTCGCCGTCTGCGTTTGTCCTCGGGGGTTTAATTAATATTTCTCACTTAATATGATTTACTTATGTGATTCGATAGTTTCACTAATATATTTCACTAATTTGTTTTACTAGTTTTGTTAATGTTTCACAATATGTTTTACTAATCTGTTTTACTAGTTTCATTAGTGCTACACAGATATGTTTCACTTATATGTTTCACTAATATGTTTTTATAGTTTCACTAATATGATTTATAGTTTCACTAGTATGCTTCACTGAAAGTTTCACTAGTATGTTTCACTGAAAGTTTCACTAGTGTGTTTCACTGAAAAGTTTCACTAGTGTGTTTCACTGAAAGTTTCACTAGTATGTTTCACTACTTTCAGGTGCTGTTGTTGACGGTCTAGCTGTGGATAAAAGTAGAAATCTCTTGTTCTACACTGACGCCGGAAATAAAAGAATCGTTGCCACTGCTCCCGACGGAACCGGACTGAGAGTGGTTGCAACCAATGTTGACCAACCCCGAGGACTGGCATTGGACAAAAAAGCTGGGTAAAATATCACATTCATATTACTTATGAAATTTATAAAAGAAAAGATTCATAATGTGCATTTGCCGTTTCTAAGTCTTACAGTATTGTAAAATGTGAAGTGTGCGTTGGCGTAGAATATACTATTACACACGAGGCTGGTTACTATTAGTGTGTCGCGAATGTCATAGAATGCTGGGTTCGTGCTTCCTGGAGTCACACTTGACACGTGACAAACATAGATTCTACAGATTGACTTAAGCCCTTTTCAGCAGGCAAAATATAAAGTTTATTTCATATTAATAATAATACTGCACTCTTTGTCGGTTGCATAAGTCCATAAGAAACAATCACATTCGCATAACAGCGGTATCAAAGATATCCAATATGTTAAATTCTCCAGAGTTGACTACAAACAACGTCCGCATCCCAGCGGGTAACAATGAATTTCCGTAATACAGAATAATACAGAATAATAACTACTAGGACTACATGTCTCAAGTGACTACTGGCTTCGTCTGCACAAAAGATACTTTTTAACTCAAAATTACTACTTGACTCTCTAAGTCACTACAGTCCGTACTGGACCAAAAGATACTACTTGACCGAATGCTCCGAATGATACCACTTTACTGACTGAACTCAAAATCAGTTTAGTCATTCTTACTTCCTGTTTCTATATCAGGAGTTTCGCGTGTCTTTTCACCCTAACTCGAGGTGAAGATTTAACAGACAATGTCAACCGAGACTGTGACAAATATCGCTACCATTGACTTTCTCTTTATTTACTGGGGTCATTGAGGAACCATAACAATCGAATCATCATTGCTATCGGAGATTTAAATGATCTCCTAAACAATGTCAAGGACACTACATTAAAAAAAAAGGTCAATGCTGCCAACTGCTTATTTTACTCCTGAATACAAAGCTGCTAAATTCCTTTGTTATTTTTAGCCTGATCAGATATTATCAAATGTACATTTTTATAGGCTTTTTAAATATTTTATTTATTTATTTGCTGTTTTCTGTACATTTTTGTAAAATCCTTCCTATTAGCTTGCCAACCTTTCATTGGTTTAAGGATCAAAAGGTTTGAGAGTCCTTTGGGCGGTTATTTCGAAAATGGCTCTATCGATTTTCATAGAGATTTAACATATTATGTTTAGCCTAAGGGAAAAAACTCGTTATAATTGGCCACAAATGTGACAACTCTGGTTGTCTAAGAAAATGGAAACAACAGGCATAGCGCCATTAAAAGATGAACATAACATAATACATAATGATAATGAAACTAAAGCAAACATCCTAAACAAATACTTAGCATCAGCATTCTCAGCCCCAGGAGACAAAGACATATTACTGAATTTGAACCAAGTAGACAACATAGAAGATATAGTAGTACAAGAAAATGGAATTTAAAAACTATTAGCCAACACCAAACCAAACAAAGCGTCTGGACCTGATGGTATTCCAGCTAGATTACTCAAAGAACTAAGCAATGAGCTAGCCCCAGTGTTCAAAATACTCTTTCAGGCTTCACTTAACCATGGCAGAGTACCAAAGGACTGGAGAGAAGCTAATGTCACCCCCTATTTAAAAAAGGAGAAAAATCTGACACAGGAAACTACAGACCAGTATCACTTACCAGCATCACATGTAAAAATCCTAGAACACATAATATGTAGCAACATCATAAACCACTTAGACAAACAAAATGTCCTCACACCATACCAACATGGCTTTAGGAAATATAGATCATGTGAAACACAACTAATAGGACTAATTGATGATTTTTCTAAAGGTTTAGATAATAGTGAACAAATAGATGCTATCTTACTAGATTTTTCCAAGGCTTTTGACAAAGTTCACCACCATAGTTTGCTTAAAAAATTAAAATATTTTGGCATTAATGGTCCACTGCATCAGTGGATTAAAGATTTTCTGATAGGGAGAGAACAAACTGTAATAATAAATGGCTCTAAATCAACACCGATAACAGTAAACTCAGGTGTACCTCAAGGAACAGTCTTGGGTCCATTACTATTTTTAATTTACATAAATGATTTACCAAATTGCATTACTTCAGGAACAAAAGTTAGATTATATTTGCAGATGATTGCATAATATATAGAACAATAAAAACAACACAAGACACAGATATTTTACAAAGAGAATTAGATGAATTACAAAAATGGGAATCAAATTGGAGCATGTCTTTCCACCAAGAAAAATGTCAGTTGTTAAGAGTAACAAAAAAACTAAAACAAATTAATTTTACTTATCTTATTCATGGCAAACCAGTAACACAGACTAAAAACTCAAAATACCTAGGTGTTATAATAAATGAAAAACTGTCATGGAATCCTCATATTGATGAAACTATTAAGAAATCAAACAAAGCATTAGGGTTTATTAAAAGAAATTTCTATAAATCAAATAAGAACATAAAACTAAAATGTTATTTAACCATGGTTAGGCCAATAATAGAATATGCATCCTCCATTTGGGACCCCTCAACTCAAGAAAACATTAAGAAACTGGAACAGACACAAAATAGAGCAGTGAGATTCATAACAAATGAATATTCACATTTGACTAGAGTAACACCTATAATAAAATCACTAAATTTAAAAAGCCTTCAGGACAGAAGACTCAAAAGTAAAGTAGCAATTATACATAAAACACTGAACCATAATCTTCAAATACAAAAACAAAATTTAATAAAATACTCTGAAAGACACAAAGATAAAGGCATATTCCTCATCCCATATGCTAGGACAAATTTGTACAAATACTCCTTCTTCCCTAGTGCTATTAGAGCATGGAATGGGTTGCCTGAGCTAGCCAGGAAAACCAGTGACTTGGCAGAATTTAAGTCATTGGTTAATATGCATGACTAAATGCATGACGCGTAGGACGTAATCATCTTCTTTTTTGAAGTAACGTCTGTATTATATGAGATAAGATAAGACCGTTATAATACTTGAAAATATAATTATCTTAAAAAATTAAATTTGGCTGTCTTTTTTATTTTTAACTCAATGATTCAGTCGGAATTAACGCACTTGACTAAAAGGTGTATTTCTCTTCAGTAAAATGGATTGAATAAACCAGAGACCTATATGTATTATATCTAGACGACTTCACTACAAAAAAATGTCGTGAAAATTTTTTGTTTAAAGTTGAAACAAAGCGTTGTTTTGTAAAGTAGTTATAAAAAGTGAAGTTGTTTTATTCAACCCTTACCTATGTAACATATCATTTATCTTATCTTATATCTTAGATCTAGTAAGTGAACATCCAAAATAAGAGTACTTTAGCCTTATAATTATTATTTTGCAATTTTTAGAATTTAGAGAGATTTAGGTAATCAATCTATTTAAATGTACATAAAATGATTAAAATCAACAGACGTAAGATATTTCGATCTAGGATTTTTTAAAAACATTATCTCAATGGAAACTAACAGGAAATGGCTTTGTTTCACATATTTGCATGAATATATAGTTATATGATTAATAGCCCATTCTATTAACAAATCCGCAAAATGGTATTGCATTATTTATAAACTTTGAAAACTAAAGATCATTACAGAAAAGATTGATTTTCCTAGCTATGGGGCGACTTTCCTTACAACTTGAAAAAGAGTTACGTACATCTCTCTCTATATATATATCTATATATATTTATATATAGGTCTGTGGTGATCTGATCATTATCGGATAAGAATTTGTTTCCGTTTTTTAGTCTTTGTGTAATATATATAGGTCTGTGGAATAAACAGAATTAATCAATATTTACACACCGTCTAATGTTGAAATCATTAGCTGTACTTTTAATAGCGAAAACGGGATTGTCCAAACTGATTGGAGAGACTCCTTGCAATAATGACGCAGTACAGGCAATCAATAGAATGACAAAAGTTATAGACTAAGATTCAGCTTCTTAAAGGTGGAATTGTCTTTTTAAAAAATAGTATTTATTTGTAGTGTCGTGTATTGGACAGACTGGGGAGTGACACCTAAAATAGAAAAAGCCAACTATGATGGCACCAACAGACAAACGATTACCAGCATCGGATTAAAATATCCCAATGGTATAGCGCTGGACGTGGCTGGTAAGTTAATTTATATTTCTTATTGTTTAAAGCATACAAAAATAGAAAAAGAAAGGATAACGATATGGAGAGTTGGTCAAATTGAAAGATCAATAAAGTAAAGTTCCCCATTAAAGACCTCGCGGTCTAATAGGTCAGATGATGTTAAGGTCTGGTTTCTTTGGCCTACGGTTAACGAGATGGGTCTGATGGGGCCAGCACAGTGACCAACCTCCTTTACCTTCCCCAACTAAAATCAGATACCCAATAGATTCGGGCGTACTTAGGGGCGCCCTAAGAAATTGAAAGATCAATTATTATTATAGCTTTTATATAGCGCTACTTTCAAGCATGCTCAGAGCGCTTTGGTCCAATCTCATTTGTGGACCAGTGGGTAGTGGGGGGGGGGGGGTATCTAGGAGTTGGTTTTCCGTGCTGCCTTTAGGCGCTCAGTAAACGCAACTCTGCCCGAGTCGGGTGTCGAACCTCCAGCCCCCTTCTACGTAGTCAAGACAAGTTCAAGCGCACTTAGCCTCTCGACCGCGCTTCCCACGCAGACGGAGCTAAATATATTTAGTGTGCGCTACCAGCGCTACCAGCGAAATGGCTTGGACAAAAATTCATTCTGCAGGGCTAAAATCTGCTCTACAGTTTTTAATTTCGTTTGAAAATGTTTAGAGATTAATAAAGAAAATGATTAACTAATACCTCATAATATAAAGGCTCTATATGCTCGTATTATGTCACTGGTCACATTAGAAACTCCATTTATAATAATACGTCAGAACAATAAATTTGATATAGAGCGACATTTTTTACATGTTTTTTTTTAGATATTATTTTTTAAAAAAGATGTTTAATAAATTTGTATAAATATAATAAAGTGTAGAGACAATTTTAAATTAAGCTCTAATGCTATATCTTGTACCTACATTGTAGCTGGCTTGCTGTACTTCTGTGACGGTGGTACACAGACCATTGAAGTGATGAACACTGACGGTAGCAACCGTAAAGTTCTCTACACGGACTTTGGCTCTCATTTCTTCGGCATTACATTGACATCCAAGTACATTTTCTACAGTGACTGGAACAAGTTGTAAGTGATATGTGTCAGTGAAATTTTATAAGTACGAAATCTTTCTACTTGAATAAATGTGGCATGACATCGGGCATTTAATATGCTAGCTTTGTTCATCCAATTAATGTTATTGGGGCGTCGAGAGAGAAAGTATAAGGAAGAACTAGATGATAAGAGAAGAACAGAAAAAAAAAAGACTGAGCTAAAGTTTGGAGAGGGGATTATGAGCGACAAAGACTGAGCTAAAGATTGAAGAGGGGATTAAGAGCGACAAAGACTGAGCTAAAGATTAAAGAGGGGATTATGAGCGACAAAGACTGAGCTAAAGATTGAAGAGGGGATTGTGAGCGACAAAGACTGAGCTAAAGATTGAAGAGGGGATTATGAGCGACAAAGACTGAGCTAAAGATTGAAGAGGGGATTGTGAGCGACAAAGACTGAGCTAAAGATTGAAGAGGGGATTAAGAGCGACAAAGACTGAGCTAAAGATTGAAGAGGGGATTGTGAGCGACAAAGACTGAGCTAAAGATTGAACAGGGGATTGTGAGCAATAAATAGAGATTGAAGAGAGATATGGTGAGAGAGATAGAGAGAGAGAGATAGAGAGAGAGAGAGAGATAGAGAGATAGAGAGAGAGATAGAGAGAGAGAGATAGAGAGAGAGAGAGAGATAGTGTGCGAGATAGAGAGAGAGAGAAAGAAAGAAAGACAACAAAAAACGTGAAACAGAATAAGAGAATGAAAGAGGAATTAGAGAACCAAAGAGAAAGAGAGAAAGAGAAAGAGAGAGAAAGAGAACTGGGAACAAATAAGACAAAAAAAACTAAATAAGAAAAAAAAAAGAGAGAGAGTGGAAGAAATCGAGAATTTGAAAGAAAACGTAACCATAAAAAAATGATACAAATTAATAATTACTTTACAATTTGAAATATCTGACCTTTGTATTTCAATTTTTCCCTACAGTGGCATCATGAGACTAAATAGAGATGGAACTAATCAGACTCCCGCAGGCCCTGAAAGTTTTAGAAAAATCAATGGACTCTATGCCTACGAGTCTTCGTACACACAATAAAAATGACAAATTAGTAGTTCTTGACTTTTGCGGAATCGCTATATTGCAGGTTTCCAAGAAATATTTAATAAAAAAAAACTTTCAGCATTTTTTTTTAAACTCCACTTGTTTTTCCGCGGCCGCCCGATGTATATATTTTATGGATATTGCATAAAAAATCACAAAATTAAAAAAAAAAAAGGTTACAAAGACAGTTTGTGTGTAAATCGGCCCCCGAAGTGGTCCACCCAGGCAGGTAAAAAGGCAGGTTTTAAATATTTTCAGAAAGAACTTCAGAATGAAATTCTATCAAAGACAAATGACATAGACAAATGGAGAAAAAAGGTTGACATCTTGTGTGGTGCCTCAGCATGCCAAAGGAAAGGTGAAAGTGAATGTGAAGTTAGATGTGAACCTGGCCTAACTGATGTCTTATAATGAGTATCTAATTGATCTAATTGATCTAATTGTTTTGTAAATGGACGATCTCTTATTCAAATCCTCAAGAAAAAAACATTCGTAAAAAAAAATGTTTTAAATAAATGGAGTGGAGAAGAACAGTAAATTAGAATAATCTAAAACAGGGGTATTCAACCTGTGGATCGCGACCCCATTTGGGGGTTGAATATCACATTGCTATGGGTCGCCAAATACCCCGAAATTTGGATTTTGTCTATTCATCACTGGAAGTTGCCAATAATAGAATATGCATCCTCCGTTTGGGACCCCTCAACTCAAGAAAACATTAAGAAACTGGAACAGACACAAAATAGAACAGTGAGATTCATAACAAACGAATATTCACATTTGACTAGAGTAAAACCTTTAGTAAAATCACTACATTTAGAAAGCCTTCAGGACAGAAGACTCAAAAGCAAAGTAGCAATTACACATAAAACACTGAACCATAATCTTCAAATACGAAAACAAAATTTAATAAAATACTCTGAAAGACACAAAGATAAAGGCACATTCCTCGTCCCATATGCTAGGACAAATTTGTACAAATACTCCTTCTTCCCTAGTGCTATTAGAGCATGAAATGGGTTGCCTGAGCTAGCCAGGAAAACCAAGGGCTTGGTAGAATTTAAGTCATTGGTTAATATGCATGACTAAAGGCATGACGCGTAGGACGTAATCATCTTCATTTTGAACTTACGTCTGTATTATATAAGATAAGATAAGATAAGTTGTTTTTTTGTCCATTCGAACGTTCTGTAATAAGCAGATTTGTGCGTATTTGGTATTTAACCCTTAAGGCGCGTGTGGCAGTTTAGCCTCCAAACATTAGAATTGTAACTCCATTTTGTATGCACTCTTTGTTAAATAGCTCAGCACTTTAAGGGTTAAACTAGTTTACATCTCGTTCTGTTCGAGATGGCGTTGCGTCTTCTTCCCATTTCCAAGAACAAAATCTTTCCAGCTTGTTAGTTATCAACTCCACATTTAGAAGCAGACGTGATCCAGAAGATGACTTTCGTTGTGGTACTGAATTCCTGATCTGGTGGAACAGTAACAATCTCAAACTTCGCGCTACCATTGGCGTGTTTGTCGAAACACAATTTCTGTAACAAAGACTGTTCTCCAAACTTCGCCATATTTGTCAAATATGGCTGACATAATAATACGGCCATAGACATAACATATATTTTATTTATGAATAAGGCGCAATAAGATTTCCTGGTTCAGCTGACATTTAATTGACTGAGAGCTTTTTTTTCAAAACTTTGGCCCAAGCAGTGAAAAAGTCAGCAAACCGTAGTATTACCAGGGGGTACGTGACAGGAATAGAACCTGACTTTTAATAAGTGAATCCCATTCTCCGAACACAACATTGAAATGGGGGTCATGAAGAGAACAAGCAAAATACAAAACAACTAATATACAAACAAGCAAAATACAAACAAGCAAAATACAAAACAGCTAAAATACAAACAACTAAAATACAAACAAATTAAAATACAAACAACTAAAATACAAACAACTAAAATACAAACAAGCAAAATACAAACAAACAAAATACAAACAAGCAAAATACAAACAAGCAAAATACAAACAAGCAAAATACAAACAAGCAAAATACAAACAAGCAAAATACAAACAAGCAAAATACAAACAAGCAAAATACAAAAAAAACTAAAATACAAAAAAAATAAAATACAAACAACTAAAATACAAACAACTAAAATACAAACAAGCAAAATACAAACAAGCAAAATACAAACAAGCAAAATACAAACAAGCAAAATACAAACAAGCAAAATACAAACAAGCAAAATACAAAAAAAAAACTAAAATACAAAAAAACTAAAATACAAACAAGCAAAATACAAATAAGCAAAATACAAACAACTAAAATACAAACAAGCAAAATACAAACAAGCAAAATACAAACAAGCAAAATACAAACAAGCAAAATACAAACAGCCAAAATAAAAATAAATTGACATTTACAACCAAATCTTTTTGCAATGTAGGATTTATTTCCCTTTTGCGATAACAAACAAAAACAATAACTTTCAATAAATAATTGACTCATTAGTCGATATTTTAATTGATTCATATCTTTTTTTTTTTTGGTACAATAAATAATTTGTGTAAAGTCTCAACTTTATTTAGGAATGGGTGTGGTAAAATAACGTGTACGATTATCTGTGATGGCTAAGCCCCGAATGTTAATCAATAAGTATTAATACTGAAGGATTAATTTCCTTTTTTTGGTATGAAGAAAAATAATTAATAACCAATAATTAATTGACTAATCGATTATTTTTTTAATTGATTTATGATTTGTTAGATAAAAAAAAATAATTGTGCAAAATTTTAACTTAATCCGAGAATAATAATATCGTGTACAAACTTTTACCAGACAGACAGACAGACAGACAGACAGAGTAAGTTGATATAAGCTTTGTAATAACGTTAGACTTTCCAACCCCATATAACACAGCGACATACGTTTAATGATAATTTAAAAACCAGAAAAAAATATATCTCTATATATACAATTCTCCTCTTCCCTCAACAGTTTAAACGAGTAGTAAGGAGTAAAGGAAAGATAACTCTCTTATTTCTGCGGATAGTCCACGAGAAAACAAGAGTAGTATTCACACTACAGATGACTGGCTGCGCGATGGACTGTCGTTTAAATTTATCAAACCCTGCCCGCTCCCATACCCCTTTGTTCTGCGGGAGGTTTGGACTACGAACTAATCTATGTAATCTACTCTGTATATATATATATATATATATATATATATATATATATATATATATATTTAAAAGCAGGGCCGGACTTAACCATCGTGGTGCCCTAAGCAAAACGGATTTCGCGGGGCCAAGTTTGGGTAGGGAAGTGGATAATAAGTGAAATTTAAGAGTTTGTATTAGAAAATAAATTCGTCAATGCATTTTATTCATTCTTTACTACGTACAGAATTACTTTACAAGCCTTGCGTGTAGCAAAGTCATACAGCATATCATAATAATTCTGTTTCCTACATAGATCCCGCTCAATAGCAAGAATTACCAAATGTTTCAATCTATCTTTGAGAATTGTTGAGCTCATATAATTCTTCATTAGTTTTAGGCTCGAGAAGCTTCTTTCACCTGATTACACAATTACGGCTGATGCATAATGCCGCGCGTAAGTTTGGTGTTTTCCTTATTGAATGACACCCCAAAATGAAATTTTTTTTTCTATATATTTCCGTATATTTTAAGGACTTTTTCGTATATTTTGCAATTTCGGGAGATTTCCAGGAGCTCCTTGTAAATCGACAGGAGGGCGCGGGAAGTCTGTTTTAAGTTATGAAATGGTTTAATTTAATAATTTATACACCTTGAGTTAGCGCGGGTCCCATGAAAGTGCGGATCCTTCGGTCGCATAGGTTGCAGTAGCCTAAGACCGGCCCTGCTAAATAGCGGCGTATGCTACGCTGCCGGTCGACTAGTCAATTTGAATTTGTATCAATTAGTTAGGATCAGTGTCAGGTTCTTGTGTTTTATTGTATCTATCATAGTTTTAATTCAATGTGTATTATTGTTATTCTTTATCTGAACTTATAATATTTTGGTCCAAGTTCAGCCTGACAAGCACATCACACACATACAGTTGTACTAAATTACTAAACTCAGTGTGTAATGTTAAATAACAATAAACATTTATTAAAGTGATATATTTACAAATGAACTGATGTATGATGAATGATAATAATAATATCAATATCCATAAATATATGTATAATATCTCTACTCCAATATGATATAGTTATTTTCTTTGTGATATATCAATGATCAATTATTTGAATAATATCATTACCTCAACATATTCATCATAAGTTGTTCAAACATTCTTTCAACGCAACAACTGGGAATTCACATAGATATAGTCTGTAATCCAATACTGTTCACTGACGATAATTCCAAAAAGTTCACAATTCACACTGCAACATCAGGTCTGACCAAGGCAACCCGCAATCTGGAATCTTGAACCTCAGACTCATGAAAAAGTCAACTTGAACACCAAACGACTAATTGACATTAGTGAGGTGAAGACCTGTCCTGTAGACTGTAGACCTAGAGTTGTACTCTCAATAAAGAGAAATGAGACTGGATAAACAAGTCTTGACACCAAGACTTGACACTGAGTCTTACACATAGACTTGACACCAAGCTAAGATCACTACTTAGACTTGACGCCAAAAACTTGAAATAGAGTCTTGACTGAGTCTACGACCAAAAACCTAGACTTGTCACTAAAACCCTATAGAAGATAAAAGAAAAGGATTCTCCTAATCATCTAGATCTAGTCTAAAAATAGACTTACAAATACGAACGGATTCAAATAGAAAAAACTATACCATAAAAT